>OY730190.1:16334939-16702439 GCA_963422495.1 Polyommatus iphigenia | reverse complement strand
ATAATAACATTCTTATAATAATATGAACTAAAAAGTATTAAATAATTTTTCCTATCGAATAGTGCCTTTTCCGAATTCGGCTAAACCTCAACTATTTCTGTACTCAATCTTCATCATTTTGAAGTCGGTGCCATTTCCAAAAGTTTCAAATATTCTGTCAGAGAACTGAAGATAGCTATATCTGGTACCGACTTCAAAATGATGAAGATTGAGTAGAGATCAACTACGATAACATGGCGCGCCCCTCCAAAATATGACTGTTTCAATGTGTGTAGTCACATCCTTATGAAAGAGTTTGTATGTAGTAAGTATTCAACCAATCACAGTACACGTAATATTTCACTAGCCGAATTCGGAAAAAGGCACTATTATTTAGGAAAAATTATTTAATATTTTTTTAGTTCATATTATAAGAATGTTAATATTGTTTTTACCTTGGAAGTCGGTTTTAATTTTTTGTTAAAAGTAATTACGTTCACACTGGGGCTCACTGTGAGCCTGCTCACATTCGGCGGCTCACAGTCGGTTTGGTGTGTACACAGCCTAAGTCGTGGTCTGTACTTTGTAGACCATTGCTGTAGACACAGCATATTATTAAAAAATAAATAAGCGGCATGGTTTTGACTTTGACATTTGAATTATAAAATATAACCTCAAAATATTACATTTGCTTTGTAAACATTACAATTTGTTCTCTATTTTGATTGTGAATTAAATCTTATTTTATTATAATGGGCGACGAAATTGTAGATAACAATCCCTTGAAAAAGAGGCAGAGGAAAAAGAGGAAGAATTTCATAGCCAATGCCAAGAAATATGCGAAAAAGGGCCAAATGGGTCGCGGTACGAAGGTCCCGGAGGAACTTTATCAGTATTTCGTGGGTATACTTGACGCAATTAAAGAGGGAGTTACGGATCCAGACGAGAGACGTAAGTAGCTATTATTCTTATGTGTTTTATATCAAATTTGTGACAGATTGTTATGTGGTATTATTTCTAGTTTATAATTATGTTCCCAAAATGTTTCACCAAGTTTAATTTGGTTTCAGAGGCTCTAGTTAATAATGTACTAGAAAGAACGAAAGGTGAGGAACTGAATGTCGTGGGCAATCAGCTTGGCTGTCGCCTTGTTGAGTTACTACTCCCATACTCGTCAGCAGAACATTTAGAAAGATTCATGAATATATTATCACCGGAGCTAAGAAAGCTATGCTCAGACAACTTCTCAAGTCACATCATAGAGACCCTGTTGCGAGTGTCCTGCCAACGAGCCACAGAACATCTTCAAGAACAGAGCACAGAGGAAGAGGTGCCAAAAAAGAAAAAGAAGGTGGAAAAGGAGTCTGAATATAGCGAGGAACATAAACAGTTGTGCTACGATTTCACACTTAAGATATGTAAATATGCATTGAATAATTTAGAAGATTTTGTGTGGGATCAATCAGCAAATTATATTCTAAGAAGCTCCTTAAAATGCCTCAGTGGAATAACACTGCTGCCCGGAGAAAAACCTAAAGTCAATATGTTCAAAGAGACGGTGCAAGACAAAAAAGGAATACCACCCCATCTCACCACCATGGAGTACAAAGTTGTTCCTGAAGAGTTTAAAGAGATTGTCAAGGAGTTTGCAAACAGGTTGTCGGCGTGGCCGCAGTTCAAGGATCTACCTTATCAAAATATGACCTCAGCTTTGCTACAGGTATTGCTTTATGCAGTTAAAAATGTCGACAAAGATTTGACGAAGAATTTAGTTAAGAAGTTGTTAAATGAAAGCTTTGCGCCTGATGACTGGACGTCCTCTGGTAATGATGATAAAAAAGACAAGATAGATGTTGACAACTATGAGGAAAGGGAGGAGAAAATAGAAAATGCTACAGGTTCCTTGCCACCAGTATTTGAATCTGAATCTGCTGTCAGGTATGTAATGATCCAGGGTAACACTTACTTTATTTATATCACCATTGCATTTCTGTATAGTTAGAAATATAGTTTTACAAAAGCTTGGTATTATTATATTATAGTGTTAAAATATAAAGTTATGTCATACATTTGACTTTGAAGTCTTTTCTTTTAATTTGACATGCACATTGATTTTAATCCTAATTAAAAATTAAATTACTTTAATTGGTATTACAGATTATTAGAAGCGGCATTGTTTGTGTCAAAGAAGAAAATGTACACACAGTTGTATGCAAAATGCTTCATAAACCGACTTGGCCAGCTCGCAGCTATGCCCATGTTGAACTTTACAGTACAAAGACTGATAGATAACTGTAAAATAAAAGAGGAGGTAAGACTATATACTTTATTGCAAGGGTAACTCTTAACCCATCAGTCGTGGCAAAACGAGACACAATAGCTTTTTCATTGTTATCGCGGCGGGATGTGGCCGCTTGGGGCTTGATGAATTAATATACATATTTAGGAAAATAATAATGAAATATTTTATTTAATTGCTTATAGTTATAAGTTGAGGTTTAAAATATTTGTCAATAGCAGTAGACTGTAAGATTGTTGATAGTTGAAGTTTAAAAGTCCAGGAATCTCTAATAGCCAAAAAAAGCACCAATTTTCAACTGTTTTCCTGATTTAATCCGTAAAAAAAGTATATTTACTCAAGTTCCAGCTAAATTGTAAATGCCAAATCGAGTCACTAAAATTCATAAAAAAATTACAAACTTGGTATTAAATTCTGCACCCTCTCACATAATTTAGCTAGTAAACATTTGTAAATTGTGATTTTCAGTTTGAGCCGATGTTTGAGGAGCTGTCAACAAAGTACAGTGCGCTGCTGGCATCAGGCAACACGGGAGTGCTGGTTGCGCTCGCTAAGGCCTGCCTGAGGATCAAGACCAAGCAGATGCAGTTTATACAGGTTTGTGTAAGACTATAATAAATTTTGGACTTATGAAGAAGAAGAAAAACCAGTGCTGTGGTATCTGGGCATTTTCAAAAAAACGTGTGCCCCCTGATTTTGCCTTGTCCCTCGACTTTGTTAATTTATTTTGTTGAGATAAATAACTTTTAACAGAATGTAATAATTTAAGTGAAAAAAGTATATGTTTAAATACATATAGAAATTGTCGTCTTGTTGTTACTTTACTAAATAAAAAACTTACGAAGGTTTTAAAGTATTGAAAACCATCAAATATACATGTCCCCTTCCCAACTAAGATCAGATAATGATTGATTTTTAAAAATATCCAGTATTGGAAGTGATTTCTATATATAAGTTAAAATCTTAAAAGTCAAATGTATCAGTTGAAGGTATCAATTATATATTTTTATATGTAATTTCTTTTAAAAATTAATTTGAATTTAAAACGAAAATTTTAGTCTTCCGGAAGATTCCGCTTTGTGACCGCTCGTTTTTGCAAAAATTCTTCTAATACTAAAAAGTTTTGGGCACGATTTGGCAAAACAACGTATGTTCTTCATCGATAGGTACGTCTTTTTGTTTTCACTGGCAAACTAACTAGTGACAAGCGCGGAAATGTTGTTGAAGTGCAGGTGTTTTAATTTCTTTGTTCAGGTATGTGACCAAGTTTTACTATTATTAATCACTTTTCTTTGATTATCGTTATTGTTTACACATTGCAAAACTTGTATAGTATTTGATACCAAAAACGTATTAGTGCTAAATAAGATGGTTAATTTTTAAATAATTTAAAACAACAAGAAGGTAGCATTATGTGACCTCCGTTGGGTGACTTTTTCGACCGTCATTTTTCCGCGTTCTTTTTTGTTTTTTTGTATAATTAGCTATATTTCCTATTACATTATAGAAAAAATTATAGAAAAAAAGAAAAAACCTACTTAAAAATTCAAATGAAATTTTATACCCCGTACACGTTTTCTTTGAAATTGCCCATCTGCAGTAGTGCTGAATAGGAATTAATATTTTGTTGTACTACTATGTAATGTTAAATTAATAGTTTTAGGGGCTGTTTTACCACTTCCTGATAAGTGCCCGATAGGCTATCCACCACTTAACTTGACAAATAAATGGTAAAACAGGCCCTTAATATTTAAAATAAATCAAAACTTTCTGTCCTTTTAATAGCACTAGCTGCTTTGCGGTGTGTTGTGTGTATTTTTGTAATGAAAAAATATTTATTTAGAATCACTTTCATCACAAATGTAGCTCTGCGTTTTGTTAGATGGCGTTTTTTGAAAATAAACAACGACATCTACCGGACGTTTGAATAAATTTTATTACAGTTCCACAAAAGAGTCGTTGTTAGTATTCCAGGGCGTCAATAGATGGCGTTTTTTAACCGCAACCCACGGACACACTACGCACGAATTGACTCAAGTCAAAGAAATAAATCCGTGCACGTCCACGCGTGCGCGTGGCCGTGCACAGCGTGCGCCGCGGTGGAATGGAGCCTTAATGGCAATGGTATTAAAATGCGAGACCGACTCACTCATGACGCAACTAAATATTCCTCTCTTCAGCACCTGGAGGCAGCACTGAAGTGCTCGGACGAGGACAAGCAGTTCGCGGTGCAGTGTCTGCGCCTGCTGCCGGCGGACGGCGCGCCGCCACCACACAACTATTTCATCAACGTCCACGGCTCCGTTATACTGCAGACAATCCTGGACTTCCAGGTTAATAAAAATATATTAAGTTACTAGATGACTACTTCGTTGCGCCAAAATGCGTCTATCCCGAAGGAACCGTACATTTTTCCGGGATAAAAAGTATCCCGGGACTCAAAGTATCTCCATACCAAATTTCAGCAAAATTGATTCAGCGGTTTGGGCGTGAAGAGGTAACAGATAGACATAGTTTTGCATTTATAATAATCGACGAAAGATAAATTGACATTTTATCTTTAACTAGTCGTTCCCGTCGACTTTGTACGCGCAAAATAGAATATCGCAGAAACCGTGCACTTTCCTGTAATTGAAAGTAGTTTCTACCCCGTGGTCTATATCCGCGCAGTTTTTAAATCATCCAGCCTATACCGCGTGATACATAAAAGTTTTTTTTTTCTGTTCCAAAATCATGCGATCAGTCTTTCAGACTATGAGCAGATGAGTTAAGCGAATTGGGCACATCTCTATATTGATTATTTTGGATCTTAATCCAGTGTGTCTAGGTCCAGGATATTTCGCCTTTTAAGGGGCCGGGTACCCTTGGAATTTCTCATACAAACGTAATTCCAAAATCATTTTCTCATACGAAAATATTTAACATGTTTGAGTTATTTTTCAGTTTAAGATAGTAATTAGCTAGGTTCCTACACAAAAATTTACTTCAAAATATTTAAACAAAAAAAATTTTTTTGTTTTAATTTTTTTTTTTAGTAAATTTCCTACTAAATATTTTTTTTATTATTATTATTACTACAAAATATTTAAATACTAAGAAATATTTCTTAGTTTAAATATTTTGTAGTAAATTTACTATTTATTTATATATTTTTTAGTGTTTTACTCTATTTTTTAGTGTTTATTTAGTAGGAAATTTACAAAAAAAAAATTTAAAACAAAAAAAAAATTTTTGTTTAAATATTTTGAAGTAAATTTTTGTGTAGGAACCTAGGTAATTACTATCTTAAACTGAAAAATAACTCAAACATGTTAAATATTTTCGTATGAGAAAATGATTTTGGAATTACGTTTGTATGAGAAATTCCAAGGGTACCCGGCCTCTTAAGGCGACTAGTAGTGTCTCTGTGTAGGAGCATTTGAGCCAGCTGATTTGGGTGGTTCTTTAGCCGAAGTTTGTACTTTGTGCTGAGCATCTTAATTTCCTCTTTGACTGTCTGAAGGCCCAAGAATTCGTGTACTTCTGAGTTTTTAATGAACCATGGGGCATTGCACATCTGTTTGAGTATACAATTTTGAGCTCTTTGTATTATACTTATATTTGAGGCACTTGCTGAGCCCCACAGTTGTAGGCCGTAGGTCCAGATTGGCTTAATAATCGATTTATATATAAGCAGTTTGTTGCTAATGGTCAGTTTAGACGATCGTCCAATCAGCGATGAGAGCTCTCTTGAGCGGATGTTCAGCTCTTTTCTTTTGGTTTTAATGTGTTTCTTCCAGGTTAGTCGGCTATCAAGATGCATGCCCAGGTACTTAACAGTATCACTTTGAGGGAGCTCCCTTTCTCCAAGTTTTACTAATGGGCATTTGTCCCGACACAAGGTAAATGTTACTTGGACGGATTTACTAGCACTAGCATTTATCCTCCATTTTTTGAGCCATGAGTCAATTTTTGAGAGACTATTATACAATACTAGCGAGGCTATTGTTGGGGATTTGTTAGAGGCTAGAATGGCTGTATCATCAGCATATGTTGCGGTTGTAACTCCTTGGGTCTGAGGTATGTCAGATGTAAAGATGGTATAAAGTACTGGACCGAGAATCGAACCCTGTGGTACTCCTGCTAGTATGTTATAGAAGCCAGATGTGCTGTTACCTTCTTTTACTTGAAAAATTCTGTCAAGTAGGTAAGAGTTAAGCAGATGGTAAAAAGAGTGCGATATATGTTGTTTGATTTTGCACAGCAGACCTTTGTGCCACACTCTATCAAAGGCTTGTTGAACGTCTAAAAAGACCCCAGCACAATACTCTTTTCGTTCCAGGGCCGCTCTTATTGTGTGACAGACTCTATGTACCTGCTCTCCAGTAGCGTGTTCAGCTCTAAATCCAAACTGATGGTCTGGTATAAGGCTTTGACATGAGTCCAGAAGTCTTTTCAAGATTACCTTTTCTAGCAGTTTCGAGAGAATTGGCAGTAAGCTGATCGGTCTGTAGGAAGTTACGTCGTGCTGTGGTTTGCCCGGTTTGTGTATCATTATGACTTGAGAAACCTTCCATATTAACGGAAAGTATCCTACTCTAAGTATACTGTTGAAGATCATTGTGAGATACAACAGACCTTTCTTCGGAAGTTCCATGAGAATCTTTTTGTCTATGAGGTCAAAACCTGGCGCTTTCTTGTCCTCCATCTTTTTTATGATTCTCTTAATCTCTTGTGGATTCGTTGGTTTTAGAGGTAGATCCATTTGCAGGGGTTGTTTAAGAGTATCGTCGATGTCCTTTTCAGAAAATGAGTGTTCTGCTTCATTAGGAGTGAATATTTTTGCTAGGTGTTCTGCAAAAATATTGGCTTTTTCTTGAGCTGACCTCGCCCATTTGTTATCTTCTATTCTTATAGGAGGCTTAATAGTTTTTGGCTTCATACTGGACCTGGTTGACTTCCACAGAGAATAGTTTGTTGCCTTCGTTGCTGTGATAGATGTTAAATGTTCTTCAATTGTAGCATTTTCAGCCTCCGCGATGCAATGTTTCAGCTCTCGGGTCGCTTTATTTAGGGCAGTTTTGTCATTGGGATGTCTGCTGTGGTGCCATATCCTTCTTAGTCTTCTTTCTAGAATTTTTTGTCTAATTTCAAGGGAAACCACGTTTTGCCTTAGCTTGTTATTAGTAATCGGGGGGGTGCTCATCCAGCATGCCTCTTGGATTACCTCGGTGAGTTTTTTAGCTGCGTCTTCTATATCTTCTTCCGTTTTTAAAGCTACTTTTAATCTTAGGTGATCGTCTACAATTCGTCTAAAGTTGTCCCAGTCAGTCATCTTACTGTATAGTTTTAATGACTTTTGTGTGTGTAGCACAGATGAGCTCACTGTAAGGATTACAGGCACGTGGTTTGAGGAACCGTCAAGACATGTTTCTACTTTATAAAATAATCGAGCTAGCCCTTTCATAACAATAGCCTACACTGTTCACTGTTTCCAGCGTCCAGCGAAAGCGGTGAACTCGCTGCTAGAGCTGTCGTCGGAGCAGCTGGTGTACGTGCTGAGCGACCCCAAGGGCTGCCACGTGGCGGACGCGCTCTGCCGCGGACAGTTCGTCGGCGTGAAGGCCAGGGATAAACTGCTGTGGAAACTTAAGGTAGGGGAACATGTTATTTCGCGTAAAGATTTAAGAAAGAGAGAGAATCATTCAAGCGAAACGGCATAATTTTATTATGCCGTTTCACATTTTCCTACAAAACTGCTTACGCACTTATTTTTGACTCGCATAAAATAGAAGTAAGTATATTTTACAAGATATCTACTAAGCTAGCTTGGAAGTCAATTTTTATCGGCTAATGTCAAAATCCTGAACCAAACTGCTACACTATCAAAAAGATAAACTCGTAACAAAAATCTTCAGAAATCGAGCATAAGTCTTATTCTAAGTGTCTAAACACACTAGGCCGAAAATACGCGGCCGAACTTCGGCATGATTACGTCAGCAATGCGCTGCGCATACAATATACCGCGACGTACTTTCGGAATGGTGTGTCATCACTCATCAGTCATTTAAAATACATTGCAGGCCTAATCATGTCGAACTTCGGCCGCGTATTTTCGGCTAAGTGTGTTTAGACGCTTAGTGTTCTGCAGTAGTCTGCCATAAAAGTAATTTTGTCATGTCTACATTTTCAGTAAAACTTCTTTTTACTCTTTCTTTTACTCTCCAGGGTTACTACCAAACACTGGCGCTCTCGCAGCACGGCTCGCGCGCTCTCGAGCAAGTCTTTGACGTGGTATCTCCAGAACAGAAGATCAAGATCATGACAGAGCTAGCTGACAAGAGCAACCTCCTAAACAGCACGCAGTACGGCAGACTTATAGCCGCCAAACTAGATGTCGCCACGTTCAAGACGTCGCAGAAAAACTGGGAACAGGCTAGAAAAAATAAAACTTAGCCAAGGAAATATTGTTTTATTTTTTAATGTTTGTAACATGCAAGTATTGTAAGTATTACACTATTGACTATTTAGCTAGGCTAATTCTGCGACAAATATTAGCATGCAACAGTTACTGCAGCGCAGACCGATCTTCACCAAAATTATCTTTTGTTTTATACGCGTATTTTTTAATGATTTTGTTAAATCTATTATTTTTACGTCTTATTTAAATTAACATGAGGTATACTTTCTCTATATTACTAAAAAAAACTTATATTAACGACAAAAACCTAATATTACAATATCACGTAAGTTGAAAGCTTCTAATTGGTTCTTTAAAGTATAATCGCGTTCACAATGCTGCGAGTTGTCAGTGCAAAATATGGATGCAGAGGCAGATGGCGAGCCCACGTTATTTGGTCGGGTAACGTCAAGTCAATCTTAGTCCGGAGCCTGTAGCCAACGCCTTAAACGCTTCTTTATAGAATCGCCGAGAAATAAATGAAATTAACGCATTCGTTAATATTAATATGACGTTCGACTCGTCTAATGTCAATTCCACGTACATTTTGATCGGCGATTCCCGATAAAGAAAAGTCATGGCTAAAGTGTCTGATCTGGCTGATCGTCATAATCCGATCAAATTACGAAATTCCGCCATATCTGCTTCGCAACTTCTCTGACATCACTTAGCAGTATTATCATGTCAGTCGGTATTGGCACATGCCGTTGCAGCCCTCCGGCACCTGTCCGGGCTGAAGGCGGCACACGCGGTCCCCGCACATGTACTCCCCCTTGCGCAGGTTCAGCGCCGGCGGAGGGGGAGGGGGAGGGAAGTCCTGACCTGAAGGAGAGTTACAGGTGATTAGTAATGTAGATAAAACTTAAAGCTGCTGATGTAAAGTAGATGAATATAATGTAAAGGTTGGACATGCTTCAGCAAAATGGGCACCTAATGGCATCTAATCGTTAGAGGACACTCAGATAAACCTCGGCTTAGAGATACATTAATTACAAAAACGTTGCCAGCTGGCGGGATACAGGTTGAGTAGGTAATGGTATAGCTGCAGAACTTGCAGAACCGGAATTTAACCACTAACCGCGTCTACAATTTGTCACGACTAATAAGTAATTAAAATATTCAAAGCTAATATGAAATACCTACTAGTTACATATTATCTAATATATATAAATCTCCTGTAACGATGTTTGTCCGCGATGGATTCCTAAACGACTTAACCGATTTTAATGTTTTTTTTAAATGTGTGCTTTTTTCCAACTTGAGAGATAGGATAGCTTAGATCTTTAATTACAGTCGCAATTTTATTTTATTGCAAATTATTTGTCTATAAAGAGCGACCATTGTTTATGCGACGCGGGTCACGGGATAGCGATGGACGTTGCCATGGTGACATACTTATTTAGTCACTAATTCAATAAAATAATACGGGCGATATACTTTATATAGTGATAATAATATATGAATAATATGGCAAAGAAACGTTTGCCGGGACAGCTAGTTATAATATATACCTATAGCGGTAGCCTCTTAGGCCTTTGCATTCGTTGTGGATGGTTTATACCAGGGGTCACCAAATGGCGGACTGCGGTCCGCATCCGGACCGCCGACCCATTGTGTGCGGACCAAGCATGTTCGAAGATGAACTTCGTTGAAAATTAATTTCGGTCTCGACGTAGGTCTCGACATACTGATGAACATGACGTAGCAACAAAAATGTACTTACACTTCTCATTGATAAAAACATAAAAAAAACATGGATACAAATACCTTTGTAATTTCCGTAATTACATATTTTGTTTATTTTTTTTTTTAACGTGCGGACCGCGAAGGTCAATTTATTTCGTAAAACGGACCCTTAGCGAAACTAATTGGTGACCCCTGGTTTATACAGTCTTTTTAAATACCTACTGTAGCCTGTAGGTAGGTAGTGCCTGGGATTTTAAATGTCCATATGGTTTCCCAAGCACATACAGCATTCTCCCAACATAGTCGGTCCAGTCCTGAGGAATGTGGTAGGCACCTGCAGTAGTGTCAACGTTCTGATAGTACCTATTTGTTACAAATCTATTCAGAAATAAAAGTGTTTTTTTAATTTTTAATTATCTTGATACGTCTAGGACCAATAGCTAGGTCTCCGCGCGATGTTTAGTGTTTACCTTCATCATACGAGTGTCTATAATATGTACTTATTTGAGATCTGAGAATGTCACACTTTCACAATTTACAACATTAGTATGTACCTTTAACGCTGTTGGCCTGCGTCCTGCCGTGGCTGCGGTAGACGCGGCTGGTGACGTCGGCAAAGGGGCCCACGGGCGACGACGTCGCAGCCGCCAGCAGAACCGCCGCCAGCATCAGTAGTAGCTGGAAGACGTGACTCACGTGGTGAACGAGGTCATAGGTTTAATGACCTATGAGCGGCAGCGTCTTATAGGATGGTGGCAGAGTTCGTACACAAGGGCGGCAAAATTTTTTAAAAATCTAAAATTACCTGCATTACACCTGATGATGATTTTATCGAAACCGGTCGTGTGAAACATAATTGTAATAAAATAAATCAATAAAAGTGGAAAAAGTGCATGAAAATGAATTTCCACCAAGAAGTTACGGTACATTCAATCTAATATATATAAATCTCCTGTCACGATGTTTGTCCGCGATGGATTCCTAAACTACTTGACCGATTTTAATGTTGTTTTTTTTAATGTGTGCTTTTTTCCAACTTGAGAGATAGGATAGCTTAGATCTTTAATTATAGTCGCAATTTTATTTTATTGCAAATTATTTGTCTATAAAGAGACGTGTCACGGGATAGCGATGGACGTTGCCATGGTGACATAATATAATAATATGGCAAAGAAACGTTTGCCGGGACAGCTAAGTAGTATCATATAAAATTAAAGTGGCCTATACTAATAAACAATTATTCTATTCTATACTCATAAAAAATGTAAATCCGGCCCTGCATAGCTCATAGAAGAAGTTAGACTATATTTTGTATGTGGAAAAGATGGAAAATCTAGGTTATCCTATCACATTTAATTGTTATGATTAAAAATCTATTTTAAATGTATCGCATCGCATTAGAAAAATAATAATCAATGTAAACATAATGTTGTGGTATGGAGAGTTATCCTCGCTCGAAGACTCCACGACTTATGAATAAGAGAAAGCAGTACCGAATTCATATTTTTTATGAGGCCACTAATTTATTTCCGCCGTCCCATGTACGTTTTCTGTAGGGTATGGACGCTGCCGCCCTAAGACGATGCCACCCCTAGGCCGTGGCCTATACGGCCTATTTATAAATCCGGGGGAGAGGAAGTATCTTTAGCCATACCTATACAGTCATATACAGATATGAGTGGAGCGGGAAACTGATTTGAAATCAAAAACATATTAAGGATTCTATGTAGGTACTTGTATAGCTATATTAGCTATTTAAAGTTAGTTGAAGAAGTAGGAAGTTACCCAGACGTACCCACTCTTGTTTTCGATTATAGATCAATGCTATAAAATATTTCAAAACTGATAATATTAACAAAGCGGGATCGACGATTCAAAACAATAATACCAATAGAAACACTAGCTGATCCAGCAAATGTTATTTTGTCATATAAATTATTTCTAGTATGAAGTATCAATATAAAAAGTAGATAAAAACCTATTCTCAGGCCTAACGAATGTACCTATGTCATACAAAATTTAATTAAAATCGGTTGGGTCGTTTTGGAGGAGTTTGCGCACAAACACTTTGGTCTGTGAAACGAGAATTTTATATTATAACTATTAGATGAAGATTTCTGGCACTCACCAAACTCCTCATGATGGATGTACACAAGTCGGCCAGCTGAACAATACTGATACAGCGCGTGCGCTCATAATATTGTGTTGTGGTTTACAAACAACGATGTATTTATAAATCATAGATGAGTCACATGTGAGCTCAGACGGGAAGGAACTCATCGCGAAATCTGACTAAGAGGCCCGGAAAGTGCAACTTTCTTCTTCCCAATGGTTTCATCAGCTAATTATATAGTAAAATAATGGCTCATATATACTAGCTATTTGACCGAGCTTTGCTCGGTATTCGATAAAACACGAATAAAATGACATTTTCTAAAAATGATTCCTAGCTAGATCGATTTATCGCCCCCGAAACCCCCTATATACTAAATTTCATGAAAATCGTTGGAGCCGATTCCGAGACTCCCCTATAAACAAGAATTGCTCGTTTAAGGCGCAGTGCAGACGACAGACTATCCGTGACGCACTTTTAGTCTGTGGGAAATAGAACCTATGCAATTATATGCAGTAACGCACACGACGCGCAAAAAGTCCGCATATAATTGCATAAGTTTTATTTCCACAGACAAAAAGTGCGTCACGGATAGTCTGTCGTCTGCGCTGCGCCTTAAGATATAAGATTAGGTACGTATGATATATAGCGTCGTCGTAGTGGTGTTTATTTTGTGTCGCCACGGTTGTCCTCACTTTTTCAGAGTCAGTGGTAGAGTTCCTAAAGTTATGTTAGTTAGGGTTAGATCACGTTGTACCGTGGCGAAGCAATGCGATGCATTTTTCATGGGTCCTTAGAAACTGAGCTTTTTTTACTACACCTTGAATTGACATTTGACAGTCATGGCGCGGCGCCTGAACTGTCGATTCTAATTTTGAATGGCTCATTTAATAAAAATACGATGCGTTCCAACGTTCACATAACCTTAAAGTACCTAACCACAAACTGATTAATTTAAAACAACCAAGAAACAATAACTCAGAATTTTCCTGTGAATCTAGCGGTGTCAGGTCAATGTGGCTGCATCACCACCTCTCCGTTTCCGCTACAAACAAGTCAGACGGCTTGCGACTTGCGGCTCGTAGCGAGGAAGTTCAAGTTTTTCCTCACCGAGTCATACTTTACTTGCGAGTAAGCTTTGTCTTCGAACAATGAGATACCAATCATGATGATTAAAAATAGTTATGTAGGACTATGAAAGCTATGTATATGTAAGAAGTAGCCTCAAGTTTTAACGCAAAATTAACACATAAGCCACTATTTACTTTGGAAAATGTGCATGCAATACGGACCAAGGGTTCTTTCAACTTCCAAGTTAGTTTTGTAGGAAATGAATCTTCGTTTTGGCCGCACGACATTTATGCCGAAGGTGGACAAAGTTCAAAGATGCTATTTATTATGGTTTATTGAATTCTGTAAATAATTACATACTTAATAAGATCAGCAAAAAAAACTTATAAGGAAAACTGTGAATCATTCGCTTTACTACGAGTAGTTCGCGAAAGCAGCACTTGTGTCCATAAAACAAGGACAACGGAATTATTTGTAAAAGTTTTTCGTGGAATGGTGGAAGGAGATACCTCCTTCCACCATTTTATGCAGTTATGCAGTGAGTGTACACTACATTATACAGTACACTGTATAGTGTAGTAGAGGAGATATACTGAGTGCGGGGAAAGCCCTACACCACACATTATAGACCAGGGGTTCCCATTTGACTAGTGAGTACTCAGTACAGTGACTATAGTCAGGAAGCAGGGGCGTAGCTACCGCCCGCGCCGCGGCAGATATGCCGAATCACTTATATACGGGGCCTTGACGGTTGGACTCTCGCTAGTAAGTATTATCTATGTATGAAGCAGTCATTGCCAAACACCAAAGCAATCGGATTCGCTAATTAAGCCCGGCCGCACATTGTCCGAAATTTCTGATACGAAACATTTGAACTGCCAGAGTACTCTGGTGTTTCGTCCCAAGGTTTTTGGGCCCAGTGGGCCCAATGACCAGATAATATTATGAATTTTTAACATTTTTTCATCTGGCGATTGCTCCCAAGTAATTATTTTTTATGACTTTTGGGCTTATGTCTGTAGGGCTAGCAAATAAGTTGTAGATTTGAATAAAAAACAAAATAATTATTTTGTATGAAAACATTTATTACACACTGAATGAATAAATGATATTTAAAGAAAAATAATTCAATGGACATCTATATCTATATATATTATATAAAACTCAAAGATGACTGACTGACATGGTGATCTATCAACGCACAGCCCAAACCACTGGACCGATCGGGCTGAAATTTGGCATGCAGGTAGATGTTATGATGTGGCATCCGCTAAGAAAGAATTTTGATCAATTCTACCTCCAAGGGGTTAAAATAGGGGATGAAAGGCGGGCAAAAGCTCGTGTATAATAAATTAAAATCTCTTATGACACAAATAAAAACAAAAGTATTTATTTTCTAAATACTATGGCAACTTTATGCCGATAGGCGCGAGCAGCTATAACCCAGCCGAATTTTATTTATGATTTGAGTAAAAGAAAAATTTCCCAAGTCTATCGTACTACTAAGATAGAATCATTTTACTGTGGGAATTAAAATTTCACGCAGTACCTATATAGCAGGTATTTTCATTAAACTTGATTCGACGCAGTATGTTTAGGTATTAAAAATAATAATAATATAAGTTTTAAGGTGATAGTGTTAGATATGTTTTAACCTATCAACCCCCATAAGGACACCGGCGACCGCGACAACAATAGAATAACAATAGATTTCCAAGAATCCGCGATCGAAGGATTAAATGTACAAAACAATATTATGGTTATAAATGATTATTTTTGTGCCAACCCTACTTCAAAATTTCTTGTCAGAAAACAATGGATCATAAAAATGGGACCAATCGCCAGATGAAAAAATGTTAAAAATCATATCTGGTCATTTGGCCCACTGGGCCTAAAAACCTTGGGACGAAACAACAGAGTACTCATCCGATCGACGTCATCTGACAAATAATGTCAGACGCCCGCCGTTCCGCACTCTGCTCATATATTTTGTATCTGACGTCCGGCCCGGATGAGTTGTCAGATGCCGTCTATCGGATAGCAGAAATTTTTAATTGCTTTCCGGCGGGCGTCCGAAATTTTACGTCAGATGACGTCGATTGGTAGCAGTTCAAATGTTTCTGATCAGAAAACCGGATCGCGCTCTCTCTTACATTTTGTACTGAGCCGAGTGAGCTCGAACTCGCCGGAAGGAAATTTCGGATAGGGTGCGGTGTGGCGGGCCGGCCGACGTTCAAATGTTTCGTGTCAGAAATTTCGGACTTCAATGTGCGGCCAGGCTAAATCTCAAAAGCCGGTCCAGGGCCGGACTTCGCGGTCTAAAACACGTCTGTCACGCGCAGGACCGGACTCCATTAAAACGTCACGTCAGTTTCGTCCGCGGTCACGTGACAGCGGATAGTTGTCACGCCGCGGTCACGGCGGCGGGACAAATTGAACTTCACGCGGTGACCACGCTCGCTGGGATTTGAGAGACCGGGTGTATGAGCTTGTTAATTACACCTACCGTCTACCGAGTAGAGTGGCATTGGCTAAAAGCACGGTCTCCTCACTGTCTCGCCGCTGTCTTGCCGCTGTCTCACCGCTGTATCGCCGCTGTATCGCCGCTGTCTCGCCGCTGTCTCGCCGCTGTCTCGCCGCTGTCTCACCGTTGTATCGCCGCTGTCTCGCCGCTGTCTGGCCGCTGTCTCACCGCTGTATCGCCGCTGTATCGCCGCTGTCTCGCCGCTGTCTCACCGTTGTATCGCCGCTGTCTCGCCGCTGTCTCGTCACAGCTGTCTCGCCACTCACCACTGTCTTGTCACTGTCTATTCGGTAGGTAGGTAGGTGTAACAAGGCCCTATATGCTGTAAATCTGTAAAGTGCGCGTTTCGAGCTGCCCCTTGCTCGCCTACTTGTTTAATGAAACGTGTATTTGCTTGTGTAGGGCATAATTATATTATTAGTTTTGAATCTCTAAAAATTCTACACAGTCTTGAGATAGATAAACATACAGGTCAACTATGATATTATTATTGTTGTTTAATGTTTCATCTAATCAATGTTAGATTAAAGTGTTTATAACTTCTCACAAAAAAGTTATTATTATGCTGTTGATTACTAATTATAATGTGCGTGACGTTGATGAGTGATGACAATCATCTTTGCGTGGAAAATATTTATTTACATTAAAGTATACTTTAGAATAAAGCACAACGCTAAAAATATCTATCTCTTTCACTCATTAATCATGCTGTCCTAAGTCATTTTCTTCCCGTTACCCAATTTTCTGCAGCGTTTCTGTCTTGAGAACAGTATTTAAAAATAAAACAGAACAATTAAAAAAAATACTTACTTGAGTTTTCACTAAGCACTAAGCAATCAATTATTGATGACGAATGATAATGATGACAATGGGAGCTACGATGGCACATTCAGACGCACCGTACATCTTTCCATCCATCCATCAAAGACGAATTCAATTATACACCTTGTCCCATTTTATCCTGCCTCATGGTCACCCCACGCAGCCGTCGCGTGCAGTCGCGCACAAAAGTGCTTCAAGTGAGTCCCACTCGCCGACCGCTTTAATCATCGCGTCAATTCCCCCTCCGCCCCCGTCCGCCCCCGCCCGCCCTCAGGCCCTCACTCCAGGAGAGGTGCTTCAGAGCTGGAGCGACACTCGACGGTATGCCAGAAATTATACAGTACTTGCTAGGAAGGATTATATTTTGACATTATGGAAAAAATGTCTAGATTCTAGAAAACAGGGTATAACGTCGGCAATGAATACTTAAAGTATCCTTAAAGTGTGCTTGACCGCTGCCCAAAAATAAAGATCCCACGAACCAAACACTCAAAGACTAGTAAGAATTTCTTTTTTGAAAATGATATTTTTTTTCCGTGAGCTACTATCAAAGATGTTACAGAGATCACCTCAAAGCAGTCACTCTTGACATATTTTAATATAATCTAGTATCGTTTTGTGCTCAGTGACGTCCACAGAGTTGCCCGAGGGTGATCGGCAACAAAGACAAAGAACACGAAATATAAAGGTCCATGTGCCCGCCGGCGCCGCTTTCACGTCACCCTGTCAGACAACATAGGCTTTGATGTCAAAATGTCTCAGAAATCTCAGAATATTATACTCGTAGGCAAGTATTTACATAATAAACGAAAATGAGTTGGGATGGGTCGATAATCGATATAGATGTAGGTACATCTTTGGGCTAAGGCTCACATTACGACGACTTTCTGTAGCGATGCAATCATAAATCGCGATACTATCGCGCGTTTGCATCGATGCAATCATGAAACGGTCTCTAGCTGTGAGCCCTACTCCCTAGCACACGGGGCGCTCATATTACAGTCGCACGTTTGCATCGATACAATCGTGAAACGGTCTCTAGCTGTGAGCCCTAGCACACGGGGCGCTCATATTACAGTCGCACGTTTGCATCGATACAATCGTGAAACGGTCTCTAGCTGTGAGCCCTAGCACATGGGGCGCTCATATTACAGTCGCACGTTTGCATCGATACAATCGTGAAACGGTCTCTAGCTGTGAGCCCTAGCACACGGGGCGCTCATATTACAGTCGCACGTTTGCATCGATACAATCGTGAAACGGTCTCTAGCTGTGAGCCCTAGCACACGGGGCGCTCATATTACAGTCGCACGTTTGCATCGATACAATCGTGAAACGGTTTCTAGCTGTGAGCCCTAGCACACGGAGAATTGTACAGTCGCGCGTTTGCATCGATATAATCGTGAAACGGTCTCTAGCTGTGAGCCCTAGCACACTGGGCGCTCATACAGTCGCGCGTTTGCATCGATACACTCGTGAAACGGTCTCTAGCTGTGAGCCCTAGCACACGGGGCGCTCATACAGTTGCGCGTTTGCATCGATACAATCGTGAAACGGTCTCTAGCTGTGAGCCCTAGCACACAGGGTGCTCATACAGTCGCGATTATCCGGTGTATGTATTATATTTCTCTATGGTCGCGATACGATATGATGCGATTCAGTAACAAACAAATGTACAATCAGTACAAACAACAAAACCTCCGTTACTCCCCGCTGTCGCCCGACACGTTCGCGCGATTTCATCTCTACAAAAAGTCGCCGTGTGTTAGGACCCTTAAAACTTAGCTTCAGGGGCTCTGTCGTTGATAAGGCGACCAGAGACTTTGAAACTTACCTTTATACGTGGCCCGTGGGGTATCTTGTACCTTACCTGTCGGACAGTGGTACACTTAAAACCTACGTCTTATGCTGGGCTATATACACCTAAATTCCCTACAAAAACTGATAAATGATAATAATAAAATGTATAACCTCTGAAATAACGCAGATACATGACGAATTAGGATTCATCATTATATTAACAGGAAAGTCGTTAAACTTTGCTATTTGTAGGTATAATATTTCTAACTCTTTTCTAAGAATTGTAGAGGTCAGTTCGAGAACCTGGCCAAGCGCGGACGCCACGCAGACTTGAGATATTAACTATCCCGCCGACATGACACTTGCATGACTGTGGATTTTTTTTAATTCTGTATTTTTTATAATTTGCTCTAGAAGTTGCCCGCTATTTCGCTGTGCAGCAATTCCGTTATCGCGGAAACCGTTTTAGTAGTTTAAGCGTGAAGAGATAACACTGCAAGTATCAGACATATATAATAATATAATAATAGCTCCCACACCGTAAGCCGGCACACGGCCACCGTCACCTAAGGGTGACGGTGGCCGGTTTCATTGAAACCAGGCCAGCTACGCAGGAGTAATTTTATAGTGCCTAAGTGTGTGTGCAGTAGGTACACAAGAGCACTCTCTATTCATTTACTCTCATAACCCAGTAGGACGGAAGACCGACACGACCGGCGGGAGATCAGGCGCAGGACCGACTTTTTACATGTCCATCCGACGCATGGATCATCTTACTTGCCAGACAATCAGGTGATCAGCCTGCAATGTCCTAACCAAACTTGGAAATAACATGTTTCCAACGCGGGAATCGAACCCACGACCTCCGAGTCAAGAGCCGCGCTCTCTACCACTAGACCACGGAGGCGTTGAAGTATCAGACAGATTGGTACTTGGCTAATCTGTCCATGTCTCTGTCGATTGTTACCTTTTTACGCTTATGACACCGAACCCATTTTTATGAACATCGATAGACGATATAGAAATACATGAGTCCTGACTCCTGGAAAATAACATAGGTTAAAATTTAGTTTGTTATCGCGTACACTCACTCATTTACTTAAAGGTGGAAGTTTATTTCGCGGAATATTGCTAAAAATAATAACAAACTAAATTTTAACCTATGGATTTCCAATCAAATATTATTTGTCAGTTCACCGTTATTTTGAGTTATGCAGTGAAAAATTTAGTAATAGTAAATCTGATGTTTAAATAAGGTTTACTAAATTATATTTAGTAAGAAATTCTTAATACTTAGCAATACCTCTATGTAGAGCCGCCTGAACGCCTACGTGGTCTAGTGGTATAGAGCGCGGCTTTTGAGTCGGAGGTCGTGGGTTCGATTCCCGCGTTGCAAACATGTTATTTCCAAGTTTGGTTAGGACAATGCAGGCTGATCACCTAATTGTCTGACAAGTAAGATGATCCATGCGTCGGATGGGCATGTAAAAAGTCGGCCCTGCGCCTGATCCCTCGCCAGTCGTGTCGGTCGTCTGTCCCACTGGGTTATGAGCGTAAAAGGAATAGAGAGTGCTCTTGTGTACTGCGCACACACTTAGGCAGTATAAAATTACTCCAGCGTAGCTGGCCTAGTTTCAATAAAACCGGCCACCATTACCGAAACCGGTGAGGGAGCTAATATTATTATGTAGAGCTGTCGCCGTAAAAAGCTTCTAAGAATTCAGTAATAAAGTTTTTTCTCAGGCTTTTCTCGGTAAGCTTTTGCATTTTTAAAAACCTCTTAGCCATTAAAAATAAAGAAATAAGGAAGTAAAACAAGCATTTATTTTATTTATTTATTTGACGCAAAATTATCGCGGAATGAACAGTTGTTAATATCTAAATATTTACATTATTTAATAATTATTAAATTCGAAAATGTATACATCAATTAATAGTAATATTGCACGATAGGTAAACATAGAATCTTATGAGTGAAAAATATTTACATTACAAATAAATAATATAATATACAGTAGAAATTAACTACGTGTGCTTTACAAAACAGATGCAAAATCACGCATCGAGGTGCAGGGAAGTGTTTCACAACGCACGGTGATAAAGACGAACAAACGCACGAAAACGCACACATATTATTTTTTACTTTATGAAAATTTTAGGAACTGAATATTATGTAACTAGTAAATCGTATTGGTAATTGATACTTATTCTATTATAGATACATGCCTTTTTTATTACTTTAGGTTTAGAGGTGGCTTTTTGAGGCGCTTTCGTGCGTTCTGGTGCGTTTTCTATAACTTACAAAATGTTGCAACACAACAAATCAAATATTTACAAGAGGTTTAGGTACTTTAATAGTTTATTTAGTGGGTGATAAGTTGATAACTCAAGAACATTTTCATTAAAACTTTAAGGTGTTTCTTCACAGTGGCCCATGCTGGCCCACTACAAGCCAACGCCATTGTGTAGACGGGGTAATGGTGTACGATGGCGGACAATTTCTAGGCGACGCGCGCAATGGCGTAGCCTGCAGTGGGCCACGTGGGGTAAATTAATTATACTAACAGAGAAATTGATAAGTAGGCAGATGGCAGACCGCAGTCATTTCTCTGATCTGAAGTTTATCGAATCTACATGTAATATGGCGCTTGGAGTCCTCTATCTTCGCACCTTCCTGGGCGTCTTGATGTTGTCCAGGAGTCCCCGGCTGCTACGTCATTTTTTCCCGGCGATGCCTGAGAGCAGACCCTGCGCCGTGGTGAGCGTGGCCAGAGCTATCCGGTCGGAGCCAGTGGTCATCCGGTCGGGACCGGCCATCCGCTCCGTGGTCGTCAGGCTGCCGGATGTCAAAGTCATCCGGTCGCTGCCGGAGGTTAGGGTCATCCGGTCCGCGCCGGAGGTCAGAGTCAGGCTGGGCGCGGCCTGGCTAATGGGCGTCGTGGCTCGCCTCTCCGGTGGATGGAGAGTCTTGGTGGGCGCCGGTGGGGAGGTGCGGAGGAGGGAGGAAGGCTTCTGGTCACGGCCGCTGCACACCTGGAAAGAAAGAAATTTCTTATGTTTATAAGTTACTAGCTATACCCCGCGGTGCTACCCGCGGTTTATTAGGGAAAAATAATTGTGATATTTGCCCGCAGTAAAAAGTAGCCTATATTATTTTAATCCTGGCTATCAACTAACTCCATTCCATATTTTATTAATATCGCTCCAGCCTTTTAGACGTGAAGAAGTAACAAACATACAAACTTACAAACTGTGCCTTTATAATATTAGTGTGATGTGATTTAGTCCATAAATTATGTAGGTAACTTCGGAAAGAAATACGTATGTATTATTCCTTATTAGTGTTTCAGCTGAAATAATAAGTACCACCTACGGGATAAAAACGTAAAAGTTTTTACGAATATTTACTCTTTAACTAGAGCCATCAGCCATAACTAGAAAGTAGAGTCACAATGCGTAATTCGATTCGTATTCGGAAACTTTATCGCGCGACATCCGCCGCGCTAGGCATTGGCCATTTGACCGCACGGTAAAGTTTCCGAATCCGTGTCGAACGGGAATCGTGAATCGCCCTGATGATGGTATTATGGATGGTGTACCTGGTGGTGGTTCTCCCAGTCCTTGTGCTGGCAGAAGGCGCTGCAGTAGCGCGCCGCGCCGCAGCCCGAGCACGTCTCCTGCGCCTTGCGCCCGCAGTTCCAGCAGCACTGCCGGTACAATAGATCATAATTTAGACACTTAAAGGTATTGTTCCGATCTTTGACGCAGCTAAGTGCGACCGACAAAAAATCAAATAAAATAAAACTTTATGACATAGACTATTGGTTTCATTTTACGCCATAAGCGGCGGCAGCATGGGTCGCTACACAAATGGCAGTAGAAAATCATAGATCGGAAAGTCACTTTTACTTTCATTATACCTACTCTATGCAGTTAACTCATACTGTTCTGATGTTTCTAATCCTATTAAGTATCGCTCTTTCTGTCTCCTTACAATTATTTCATCTCTTCCATCATCGTACTTACATTCTGCTGTCCCACGGAGTTGGGGCTCAGCTCTCTGCCTGGCGGAGGAGAGCGTCTCTCCTTCCCGCGCTGCTCTGTCACCAGCTCCAGTGCTTTGGACTCCGCAGCCCCCACTGCCCGCTGCAATTCCAGCAGCGCTTGGCGTTTCACCTGCATAGGAATCATAATAATTATGAACAGAAAGCACAATGAGCATCGTAAAGCCTTTGAAATATCTTGGTAGATTGATAGAGAAGTGCTGATGCTGGCAGAGCCAGTGTATCTTTTGGAATTTGATCTATCAATGACTGTACGTTGATATGTTTAGTATGACACCAAAGATAGTATAAAGTTTATAGAGTTTAGGAAAATGCGTGGTGGCCACAAAGGAATAAGATCTTCTGGCCGAGCGAGATGACCCAGGCCGAAGCCCCGTGATTGATTTCACCAACGCACTTAGAAAATTTCGATAGCGCGATGCAGAAATGTGGCGCTAATTGTGGGTTCCACTATAAGCACCTGGTTGACGGCATCTTCGGCCCGTCTCCGCACCTCAGCGACGCGCTCCTCGGTCTGTCTCACCGCGGCCGCCATGATCTCGCTCGCCGTCCGCTTGATGTCCGTGCTCTCGGTCGGCTCCACACCTGATTAGAACAAAAGCTTCAGTCCACCAGCATCAGTCGAATAACAGTTGTGTAGAACTGCAGGGCGATTCACGATTCCCGTTCGACATGGATTTGAAAACTTTAACGTGCGGTCATTTGGTCAATCATCAATGCCAAGCGCGGCGAGCCTTTATTGGATGTCGCGGGATGAAGTTTCCGAATCCGAGTCGAATTGGGCATTGTGAATCAGCACCCTGGTCTGGAGTCTGACACAATGCATAATTCGACTTCCTTACACAGCAGGCATTGAACAAACTTAGAAGCAACAATTGCACAGTAGGCTTTATCCAAATCGAATGTGAATTGTAAGAAACCAAATTTAATTATTTCAATCTAGCAGAAAATTCTTCAGGTGTATCATCACTGACCTCTCTGCTGCAGTATGGCGAGCGCCCGCTTGGTCTTCTCGACCATGCTGAGGATGCAGTTCAGCATGGTGTTGATGTTCTTCCACTCATCGTCCGTCTTCAGCAGGCCCAGCGGCCGCGGCTCCGAGAACGGCGCGTTCATTGACGACACGTCGCGGACTGTGATGCCTCCTACGAAATATGATCAGGATCAACTTAAAATACAGTATTATAAGTTAATGCTCCAGTCTCAAAAAGGTTATATTAAGTAGGTACTATCATAATATCATGTGAATTCAGTGCCATGTAAGGCAACGTAATGAAAAGGCACAATTCAATGTGTATCTATTTGTGTAGTAAATAAAGTTTTGAATTACTTATAAAAAAAATAATTGTATCGCATCGCCTCGTCACGTTGTTACGTGAACCAGGCACTAAGCGGTTTTCGTAGAACGGGCTTAAATCGTAGTTGTCGGTAGGTGTGGATTTGAAATGAAGCCTTAATTCTAGATTATTTGACTTTCGTTGGTAATAAAATGTTATGAAACAGCCGAATACTCCAAAACGGAAGACACTCACGGACTCTACTATCCTGACTTACCGTCTCTCCTCTCGAAGGCGGGCTCCTGCGGCTGATAGCCGTGGTAGTGGTAGTCGAAGAGGCTGGCGTTACTGGGCAGCGGGTAGAAGGGGGACGGGTGGAACAGGCTCGGCCGCTTGGCGTGCGGCGGGAACTCCTCGTGGGTCCCGTTCGTTTGGGGCTCGTAGAACCTGAAATAGGGGTAATTAGATATAGCTTGGAAAAGCTTATCAAGTAAAGGCTCAAGCTTAACACATTTAAGTTATTTTTATTTTAAGGACTATGACTATGCAATGTAAAATGTTGGTCATGTAGTTGATCAAATAGTTTGGTTTTCATTGAAAGTTGTAGTATATGTTTACTTAAGACGAGCATTAAATGTCTGTTACTTCAGTCCGAAATAAAATAAATCACAAAGAAAAATAGTTAGGACTTAGGAAAGACTGAGGTTCAACTTTATTTCTGCAGTAATCCCACAGTACCTAAGTCTATGAAATAAAAAATATATATATAAAGAATAATGATATGAGTTAATGACTTAATCCCACAATAGATCACTTTTCAATCGTACAAAAGGGTTAGGAAAGTTTTAAACAAAACCCCACTTGTTTACGAAACAACTTCCAAATTAATGTGAATCAATAGTTGGTATAATGGGGGCGTTTGCCAAAGACCACTGGGAAGTTTATTCAGAAAGATAGAACTTGAACAGACAATAGACAAGCGATGCGTGAATTATTTATCTTTTATTATCTTAAATCAATTGAAATCTATAGATAAACTTTGAAATGGTTAACGAGTATTCCGGGGTCTTTGAAAATTGTGCTTAACTGAAAAACTATAAATTTATTTTGCTCCCTTATTTTCACATGCATTTGCTGTTTGTGTTCGGCGATGGAATTTTGTAAGGTTTCTGAATTATCTAAATCTGTAGGAAAAATTGCAGCATTAGTAGTTAGCCCATAAAGTTAATATACCGCTAGGTATGTTAACTTTATGAGTTAGCCATAATAACTAATTATACTGTCTTGCCTGCCACACTTAAACTCTGGACTTACTTAGTTAAGGTTTTAACATGAAAATTGGAATGCATACATGTATTCGAAATCTTGAACATGTGCTCTGAGAAGTGAGAAGCACACGACCTTTAACGAAATCTATAATTCTAATGTATGATTTACAACCACAACCTAATTGACTTTTAATCTAACTCTAAAACCTATTAGAATATTAGTAATCGGCATGATGTATGGCCATTAGTTGCGCGGTGTGTGCGGCGGTGGTATCTCGATACCGAATGTTATTTATTGCCCGATGCACTCCTGCACTAGTTCGCTTTGTTGCTGTATGGTACAAGTCATAGGAGGTAACTTTTTCAAATACTGTATACATAATTAATTCTTTATGGTGCATTTAGAATTGTGTTTCTATCGCAGATATAGGGTACTAAATTACGCCCGCAACTCCGATGCGCCAAAATTTGTTTATAGCGCGGGAACCGTTCATATTTTCAGGATAAATAGTATCCTTTGTCCTTTTCCGGTACTCGAAGTATCTCCATAGCAAATTTCAGCAAAGTCAGTCAACGGTTTCGGCGTGAAGAGGTAACAGACAGACAGACAAACTCACTTTCACATTTATAAAATTAGTATGAATAATGTACTTTCCAGAAAGATTTAGAAACGAAATTTTTCTATACTGCAAGTTGATGTAAACCCTTAATGCTAAACGAACTCATTACGATTACTACCCGCAACTAAAATTATTTTGAGGAATTAATTTTCCCTGTATTACACACTAGACTATTTTGTTAACCGCACTGGCACAGAGCCTCTAAGAAAGGAGACATCATATCACCCTAAATACACATGCAGTCAACCCATTGCATCACTATAATTTATAAATCATGGCTCGAATTATATTTGAAAACATTATATTATTGTTTTTACCATACATACTTGATTGGATTTAAAATACATAAATAGATTACCACTTAATGAATTTTATTTGAAAGGATTTACACAATATCATATACAAAAATAAACAACCGAGGTAATTAATTAAGCGGCATAAAATGCTTTAGCATTCTATTAATTAATCCAATTTTTTAAGTCAATTATTTAATATTTCTTACTTAAATTTAAATGTATTAGAAAATATACTTCATTACTTATGTTATTACTATTTAATAAAACAAATAACAGATAGAAACAAAGTTTCACTCTCTACCGCCTCTCCCTTGTGGCCTAGGGCGGGCGGGCGCGGCGCATTGTAGTCGGCGCGCGGTGCGTTTGAGAGATCGTAATCTATAGATGCGGTTTTTGGACCCCGTTCAATTAATTAGCTCGGTTGTTTGTTCATATTTTACCCGGAATATAATATACGTACTATGTCTGATGAAATAATGTTATGAAAATATGGTTAATACAGTAATGAGTATCAGAATTGAAATGTAAAACTATTATTTGCTTCGAACAAAATAATATCAGATATCACATTCTCATACGTAGGTACTTAGAAGGTAATCATTTTAAAACTACCATTCCATCCAATATTTATTCCAATATTTATTCCAATTTCCAACAATTAAGTAAAATAGAGTGACTGCGACATAACTGCGAAAAATATAAAAACTTCCTTTGAATAACTTCATAATAATAAATCAGTAAATTCTAAAAAATTTGACACTTAAACACCCCCATTTTAACAACTCCAAGCTAATCAGTAATTTACAAGAATTTATACAATTAAATTTTAATTGATACGTAACGTTTCGTGAGAGTGATTATCACAAGGATGTGTCCCCAAACTTTTGAGATGACGGCGATCGTGGTAATGTGGTCGTTAGCGACATGTTGCTACAGAACCACTTACAGGTGTTGTAAAATATGATCAACTTTCTAATATAGGTAATAATGCCTTTCACAGAGATTTTGGTTACGGTGGTCGGTTTTATAGAGGCAACTATCTTCTCCCATTGTAATGTTATTGGGATAGTCGATTGCCGCCATGGAGAGACATCAAATGTACATGAAAGATGATGCGGTAGCATTGATAACATCTATCTTGCCAGACTGTCGGAAGAACAGAAAAAAATCTTTTGTTTTTCCAGCGCGGAAACTTAAACCACCATCCTCTGTCGCTGATTAAGCTATAGAACAAAATGCCTAGACCTAAAAGCAATAAAAAAAAAAAACACATTCCAGCCCCAAAATATAGACCCCATGTGCGTGTTTTAACCCTACACGGGCCGCAGCGGCGCTGCCAAAGTGACCGCGGTGTAATTTAAGGCGGCATTTTACGCACATGCCGACGAATGGCGGGATTTAAACCGCTGCCAAATGGCCCCATAACCGTTACTCAATATTAGATGGGGCCTTTTTCGGCGTTTTTAGTTGCTGGGGACATCCGTGATTAGAATAGTTATTAGTGGAGGGTGATAACGACGCAGATAAATAAGCACAACATATCGACTTAGCTAGCTACGCCATTTGTTCTCAGCGCTCGTCGTTGCTCATGCATCTTTAGTCATTTTGATGAAAATGTAAAATTATTGTCCCGTATGCTACGAATAATAAAAAACTACCCGTATGTGAGAAGATTAAACAAAATTAGGCATTTATGCTTAGATGTATAGAAGGCCGACAAGACCGTAAAGAGGAAGATCGTCTGATTTTGTTCCCTTGAGAGTATTTATGTAATAAACTTATCTTCGGTGTTAAATTTATGAGTAGCAAATACTATTTCTAATGGTCGATTTACACGGGTGACTAACGGGTCGATTTTAGTCACCCGGCAAGTCACCAGTCGAATCGCCTGTCCAAGTCGAATCGCCACCCCATTTACAAAAATCGCCTGTGACTAGTTCATTCTGCGTGAAAATGTCAGGTCTGCGCTCGCAGCAAGCGATCGCTTGCGACTGAGCGTTTACACGGTCGATTTTAGTCACCAGCCGCATGCGGCCATTGGCCGCACGACTTTGGGGCTTGCGACTTTAGCCGCATGCGGTGTAGTCGAATTGCCATTTACACGGTCGATTTTCGCCATGCGGCGTAAATCGTGCGGCTTTAGTCACCCGTGTAAATCGACCATAAGGGTTAATACTTAATTCAGATCGCAGCGCGACGAGGCGAGGCGAGGCACAGCGCGGCATAAATTTGTATGGATTTGACAGATTTCAATTGCGCGAGGCGACATGCCAATCTGTCAATTCAGTACAAATTTAGAAATTCATCTACGCGTCGCGTTGCGGTCTGAATTAACCCTAACTCCATAACTAATATATATTAGAGGCTGATGTTGATGGTCGCTAATAACAATTCTGTGCGGAGCACGCGCGCGGCGCGCCGCAAAAACTTCGTCACACGCTCGCGCTGCGACTGACAGCCGGGACCGCACACCACAGCCAGCCAGGCGATAGATATATCGCGACCGTAAACTTTGCAGCTTTAGTTTCTTCCATACGTAAGTTAGAGCTGGAATCTGTTTTAGATTTGTATATCAATCGGTAGTAATAGCGCTCTTCAGATTCGATAAACAGAGGCCGTAGACAAAGTCCCTTTCGTTTAAAACTATGACGAAATTCGTTATCAAAATGTATGGGATTTGACATTAGTCTTAAAAAAACAAACAAACCGCATAGATTTTGATAACGAATTTCGTCATCGTTTTTAACGAAAGATACTTTGTCTAAAGGGGCAGAATGTTAATTGAATGGTTTCCTCGCCCAAACATACTTGTAACTACAACATTGCTATTGGTTACTAATATAGTTCACCTAAATACAATTATTCAAAATTATCACTTAATTTTATTAAATGAAGAAAAAACCAGCATAACGACCGCGACAGTGTTTACACCAAATTGTTTTCAAGCTTTTGAAAAGCTAGATGACAGTTATTTAGTTTATATTCATCCCTTCATAAGCTTAAATTAAAGCTTTCAGAACCATATTATAGCTCCCACTGAACCCTATTGTAGCTCCCACTGTGGCTCAGGCTGTGCAAGTTTGAAGTGACGCGGTGCGGCGGGCGGCGGGCTGTCTGTACAAATAACCTGTCGGCCGCACGCGACCATCGACGATGACGCCTGATTGTGAACCGCTCCAGGTAATACAGGTATTAACCGTAATGGCTTGTCCACAGATTGATTCGCAAGTAAATATCCCGCATTTGGTTTCGATAGTTCAATAGTTACAGGAAAAACTGGGATATTTTTTTGAAGGGAATCTTTGACCTTGACTGTATTCTCGGTCCATGATGCAAATATGCAGTAAGTTATGGTTCCTATGGAGTTAGAATTGCAAGAAAAGCTCTGCACGAGAGAAAAGTAATTCCTTGTGAATGGAAAGCAATTATGGAAGTCTATAGCTCCTCGCTCTCGCAGAAAGACCGCTACCCTGAATGATCTGGCAATTTGGAATGGCTTAATCTGCAGTCTGTAGCTACGTCGGTGTGGAGTGTGGTAGTAGGTACTCTTTCTCGAGCTTCGCCCACGTTCAGATATTTCTGAGAAGAATTTGGATGGGCATACCCCTACAATCTGTGCACTACAGCGGCGTCTGTGTAAAGTGTGGTGTGTAGTTTATGTGCTGCGTTGTGGACGTGGTGTGTGGTG
Source organism: Polyommatus iphigenia (assembly GCA_963422495.1). Classification (NCBI taxonomy): domain Eukaryota; kingdom Metazoa; phylum Arthropoda; class Insecta; order Lepidoptera; family Lycaenidae; genus Polyommatus; species Polyommatus iphigenia. Next base: position 16,672,493 of record OY730190.1, on the reverse strand, counting down.
TGGCGGTGCTCACGGGTCGCTGGCGCGGCGCTTGCCGGCGGCGTCGTGGTGCGGCGCGAACATGTCAGCCGCGTCGCCGCCCGCCTCAAGCACCAGGTGTTCATGGCTGCGGACGTACTGCAGCGGTGTCTGAAGCATAAACATGGTGTCAATGGTTCAACTTCTTCAAAAGGGTGAGATTTTTGACGCAGCAATACTCAGGGCCTGTTTCTTCTAATATAAATTTGGCTGTTCTTACTAACATCCCTCATTCTATAATGTACTACTATGTCTGATCATCACCTGCTTAGCGCGTCTTGCACGTGCATGCAGGTCCCGCTGTACTGGCGGCAGCAGCGCGCGCAGGAAGCCGGGCACGGAGGCACGCAGGGGATAGTTGGTGCACTCCTGCACGCCCGCCTGGAACTCCTCGATGTTTACTCCCCCAGCCTGAGGGAGGAAGAGGAGAGGACGGTAGTTAGTTGGGTTACTTATGCTCATGCCATTGCTCATATCTCTACCATTAGAGCATAAAGGGAAATCAGAGTGGCGAAGGCTCCTTCCTAAAAGAAACCTTTAGCCTGTAAAATTCATAGGGATATTTTGGCTGTCTTAAAAATGTAAGAAGTAAGGGAAGCCGATAGGAATAAGGAAACCCTACCCTATATTGGCACATAACATTGGTCTGGTATCCGATAGCGACTTACACTAAATAACCAATACCGTGCTGGTTTAAATATGCAGCAACTCCATGCTTTTCAAGGTAAAGAATTAGTTAATAATGCTTTTGACCTTTGCAGCAAAGTACTTCTTAGAAAACACAATATTTTAAAGGGCAATCCCTATAGCGTGTAGGTGTAATTTTTCCTGGCTTTAATTGAGCTGTACACGTTGATTTCTGTAGTGTCTCAATTGACATTGTTATTTTTTCGAGGGTTTTACTCCATGATAGAGCCTCCATTTAAATAAACACAGCTGTGGTCTTTTGCCGCTTGCTTGCTGTTAAAGCGTTAACGAGACTTCTGTATACCAAATCGACATTTAACGGTCTTCCTGCAGCGATCGTAATTTTTGATCGAATCGATGAATACATTCAATAAATATATGGGATTTGGAAACCCTGCGGTGGAAGTCACCAGGCTAAACGATTGTGTGTAGTTACCACAAGGTTGTGTATAAGGTGTCTGACGCGGTCGCCGGTGTCGGGCCCGACGTCCGCGGCGAAGGCCAGCAGCGCGGACAGGAACCGCCGCAGCCGCTGCAGCGCCGGCGCCGATCGACCCTCCGGCGGTGGGGACAGCGATTCCGTCGATGATAGCGTCGCTGTAGGAAGAAAAAAGCTTGAGAGATGTCAAGCCTAGGAGGATAGACTATAGGAGAGAGCCTTATATCGGTGTATAAGCGTGAAAAGCGTGTCAAATTGCGTCCGACCTACTCGGTCATAACAAAGGAGTCGGTCTGCATATTTCATGTAATAAAAATGTTAATAAAGGTTTTTCATGAACATTTTATGCTAGGTATCGTTGAGTTTTGTGGTTCCGCTAAATAATAAACCATAAGAACGGCCAAATAATGCCTCAAATACGTAGATTTAACGTTAAATACGTAAGTTTTGAACAACGTTTTTTGGGCTTTTTAACCGGTATTTTTGTAAGCTGAAAAGATAATTTACAAGTTTAAAAATCCCTTAATCGTGCTATATAAGGCGTTAGTGGTAAAAATGACACATTAAGTAATAATTTATCTACAAAAAATGCAAAGCTTTTTACGTGTGTTTAGGAATACACATTACTTGAACTATAGTTTATTGATATCATGAACTAAATGACTTTCTTTTCAGGGTTATCTTCGAAATTATCGACACAGAAATATTCAAGAAAATACACGCACACTACTTGTATGAAAACAAGCACAAAATGGCCACGCGATCGCGGCCTAAGACGGCATCTATATTATAATGCTTAATCTGTGTGTCAAGCACACCCGGATGGAGGGAGAGAGAGAGAGACAGACAGAGAAACGCGCGCACGCCGCATGGTTTACAACACAGTTTACAACTATAGCAAAAAGTGTCGTTACAACTTTTGGTCTTATTTTTTTTCGTCTTCACAACACGCGCGATAATTGTGGAACTTCGTTTTAAAAATATAGAAGCTGGGGTTGTAAGATACTGCCGGGGAAAATTCAGAGTTCTGAAAATATAACTTTTGGTTTAAATTTTCTGCTATTTCGTAGTAGGGTAGAGATCTAGCTGTTTTCAATGCTCTGAATTTTTGAATTTTGTAATCCCGTCTCCCAGTATAGTGGGCTTGAGTTTTAATGTACTTTCAGAGAAGTTGATTCCTAGGCAGACGGGGGACCTACGTAGTTTGGTCGCGTTACGTCAAACCCAGCCGAGTGATCACAGCCATAAACCGACCAAATGATGTAGGTCCGTCAACTGCCTAGGAATTCATTTCCTCGATGGTACAAAGTTGAGCTTGCTGCTTGATAATAGCTTTTATAAACTGCTGCGTTCAGTATAGTGCAGCCAGTCCTTTTATTAAAGCTAGTGAATATTTATAGATCAATTTTAAAATAACCACACGGCCACGTGATTCTACACACTGATAAAGCCTTATCTAGCTAGGAGTTGATACAATTTTAGATACTTTCGGCTAGTCAATCACTTCTAATGCTGTGGTGGAGTCTTCCAAAGCCAGGGCTCCTCACCTGTAGTGCCGTTATTCTGTGGGCTGGGCGGGCCGGGTGTGGGCGACGCGCGAGTCTCGTCCTGCTCCGGTGACCGCCGCTCCTTGCCGCCTGCTGTAACAAATATAAAGATTACAGAAACTGTTATTAACGTCTTCGTCTCTCTTCTTTGATTTGGGAGTTGAGAGATCTTGTTAAGAGTCTTAGTATAGTAGCTAAGCTGTCGGTCGGTCGGGTTGTGTCCAACCTCTACTTAACAACTTCAGCCATAAAAGACAACATATTTGGTGGGCCATTATTAATAGTACCAGAGATGATAGTACTAATGGTTGAGCCATGAAGGCAACATAGTCTTATGATATTTTATAGTCGCTTGTATATGTAGACATTATACCTCGATCGCGGATTCTTGGAAATCTATTGTTATCGCGGTCGCATGCGACCGCTTGTCAACGAAAAAGTTAATGGAATAGACGCAAATACATGGTGACAAACCATAAAAAGATTTCTTCTTACGGTAGAGAATAGAGTTCCAACTTATAAAAAGGTATATAAAATTCTCGGCCTAGCACTCAAATCGTGTTCATATCATAGTGCCAAGCTGTCACATAAAGTGATCGAGTAGGTAGCCTAACAAAAACTTAAATTATTTTTTTTATATTATCATCATCACATAACATCTCTATCTGTCCAGGGGTTCTCATAACTCCGCGGTTGTGTATTCCGCGTATCCCGTGGCTCTGCCTAAAGCGGAAGAACAGGATCACCGTTGGGGTTTTAGTGGGTATGCCCGGGCGCCACCTTTACCGCCCTGGGGAGTCCCATATTCCCCGGTGGCCCTCCCCAGACCGCCGGGAATGCGTAAATGCATTACCCCAACTGCAAAAAAAAAAGAAAAAAAAGGGGTTCTCATATCCGTCAATCGCGTATCTCGTGGCCGCACGTCTCGACGCGGCTGTGTAAACGTCCGTGCCGCCGCACGCCCCCGGCTGTTTATGCTACATTATCGCCGCCCGCCCTGCAGCCGCCCGCCCAGCCGCCCAGCCGCCCAGCCTGAGCCTGCTGATTGAGGCTATCGATTAGTGCTATAGCTGGGATACCTAATGGCTATTCCTGGAATTATAATCGATTATGTAGATTGGAAAAAAATGGTCTCTGTTATTATTGAGGCCATAAAACTCAATTATATTAACAACTCGCTCACGTACACATAAGCAAGAACTATTCGGTGTTTCGGTACTTCGGTACTTTACGGTGACATACATATAGGTATTTGAATAATTAACTTACTTAAATTCAGATTAAAATAATAATTTTTCTTCACTCAAAATAATTTTTGTATAAATTTTGCACGTAGTTACAGAACGAATCCACAATTTTTAGCAATCAACTTTGATATTGCTTACATAATGTAAAACGCGCGTTTTATGGCCCGACATTGTATCGGCTATCGAGACGTGATGGGTTCCGTCATTCCGTGAGAACGCATAATATATCGTGGACAACGCGGGTCGCTTTCCGCGCCCGCTTATGACATAAGCTATAGCCAATATAGATTGGTGTCAATTATAACATAGAGTTCGATTTTTCCTGCAGTAGTTTCTTTCTAATAAAAATTTACTTATAATTATTGTATCTCGGCTTTCCATCCTATAATGCAAAAAAAGAGCTTCATACTTAATACCAAACAAATCAGAAAGAACATCGTTTAAAAATACTTTGCCAGTATTAGTACAAATTTTTATTTACAAAAAACATAAATAAGGTGGCGTACCACCTACACCAGGAAAGGTATTTCCCCAAAGACCAAGAGGTAGTCCTTACTCGCAAAATAACTTGAAACAGAACGAAAATTAACTTTGAACCTACTATCCATATACTAATATTATAAATGCTTAAGTGTGTCTGTCTGTCTGTTACCTCTTGACGCCCAAACCGCTGAACCGATTTTGCTGGTCATGGAGATATTTTAAGTCCCGAGAAAGGACATAGCATACTTTTATTCCCAAGAATCCCTCCCTTTCCCGTTCCCTCGTCATAAGTGATTTTGGCGCAACGTATTTGCGGACGTTATCTAGTTTTCAATAAAGCAAAACCTAAACCCACGTTTTTCATATCGGCGAAGCAATTTTTAGTGTTGTGATAGAAAAAGCTCAAGTCAGGGCTGCGGCTGACAGAATAAATAAAAGTTGTCGGCGAGCGGTGACTAGTGGTGCGCCCCGCGCCAGCGTGCCAGCCACACGCGCCCTGCGATAGGGATGGGCTGATTTCGACATCGATAAATCTAGTAATTAGAAAATTCTATTGACTATTACTATTTTATTTTTTGTATTTCATAAAATAGTAATCATATGTGTGTTACAACTTTCAACATGAAATGAATATAAGCAACACAATAATATTGTGTTGCTTATATTTAAAAAACGGGAAGTTTTTTCATGTTACTTACCTTATTCTTCCACTCACGTTTTGATGTTTTCAACACATTATAGAATATTAAGGCTTAGTTCCCTAACCGGTGGTAGGCACCAGTAGTAACAAAGTTCAGAAAGTATTTTGTAAAAACAATGTTCTATTAATAAAAACCTTGAATTTGAATTGCCGTACGTGGTTTAATTTGAACACTTCTAAAAGTGTCGCTTTCTAACATTATTAATCCTTCGATCGCGGATTCTTGTAAATCTATTGTTATTCTATTGTTGTCGCGATCACCGGTGATCTTATGGGGCTTGATCATTGATGGGTTAATTTTGATTGTGATAGTACACAAAAATATTGTTATCGATAGTTCTCTATCGATACTCGTCGCGCGTCCCTAGTCGTTATCGAGTGCTGCGTGTGGCGGCGACACCTCGGGCCCGCAGCAATTACGGACGTTTTATACAACTCCATTACGATTACAGACCTCGAGTAAGCGCTGCACAGTACATCCTCACAGTCGTCACGACTACAGAGTCTTGTCACAGACAGAACCTTTATGTCAACGAAATAAGTGCTAGCATACAAGTAAACCAAGTAATGAGCTAGTAAATGGGTACCTATAACAGCCAACAGACCAAGGCCTTTAGCCAAGAAGTTTTTCTTTGTTGCTTTAAGTAATAAAAGTATTTACACTACCTTCCTTACTAATAAAATCATTTAAAAATTAATACGCCATACAATTTTTTGCCTAGTAATTTAGAAATAAAATTACAGAACTTCTGTCGTTTGTTCTGTTTACAGTTTTTTATTAGTAAGAGAGTATATTTGCAATTTTTACTTTTTACACACCTTTGAATGTCTAAAATATAATTTTACTGAATACCTATATATTACTGATATGTTCTCTACACCTCTGTCACATACTTTTATGACGCGACCATATCCGACACCTATTAAACTTTTAACAGTTTTCACACCTGATGCAGCATAAAGTGTGCATTACATTTCTTACTTCATAAGTTTACTTTATTTAAACAGATGTTTCAATAAGATATATACCCGTGTTCTACTGTATATTTATTCAAAATTTCATCAAAATCTGTCATTTATCTCCGAAGCCGGAGCTCTTCCAAAGCAAAAGTTTCAAACGGACGCTTTCTATTATATTAAGCTATACAGGGTGTAACAAAACTAAGTGATAATACTTTAGGGTGTACGTGTTCCTTGTAGAGAGTTCACTGTGAAAGTAGCAGCGCTGAAAGACCAATTTTTTTTCGCTGTTGTATGGGCAAGCACGCAGCGTTACGAGTTTCTAATAAAAATGAAAAAAATTGGTCTTTCATCGCTGCTACTTTCACAGTGAACTCTCTACAAGGAACACATAAACACCCTAAAGTATTATTACTTAGTTTTGTTACACCCTGTATATTTATTTCTTTAGCCTCCTTATATCGAATTCATAATATTAACGTTGTTAATAATTATGAATTCGATAAGGAGCACTAACGCACAAAATTTAAATTATATCGCACGGGTATAAAATATACAGCCACTGAAAAAATGATTAAAATCGATAGCCTATGATCCTTCACGTGGTCTACTTCTTATCTGTGCCAAATAACATAAAAATTTGCTCCAGTAGTTCGCGAGATAAGCCCTTTCAAATAATTTCCCCCGTTTTTTTCCACATTCTCCTATTAATCTTAGCGTGATAAAATATAGCCTATAGCCTTCCTCAATAAATGGGCAATCTAACACAAAAAGATTTTTTCAAATCGGACCAGTAGTTCCTGAGATTAGCGCGTTCAAGTTAGCCCTTTCAAATAATTTTCCCCGTTTTTTCCACATTTTCCCCTATTTCTTCGCTCCTATTAGTCTTAGCGTGATAAAATATAGCCTATAGCCTTCCTCGATAAATGGGCTATATAACACTGAAAGAATCATCAAAATCCGTTGCGTAGTTTTAAAGATATTATTTTTAACAAAAAATTAAAACCGACTTCCAGGGTAAAAACAATAACAATTTATAATGAACAAAAAAGTGTTAAATAATTCTTACTCTTTAATGTGCCTTATGCATACTCGTAATTCTCCTAAACCTCAACTATTTCTGTACACGATCTTCATTATTTTGAAGACGGTACCAGCTAAGAATGCTGAGTTCTATGACAAAATATTTTTAATATTTAAGACTGGTACCGACTTCAATATAATGAAGATTGTGTACATAAATAGTTGAGGTTTAGGAGAATTATGCATAAGGCACATTAAAGAGTAAGAATTATTTAACACTTTTTTGTTCATTATAAATTATTATTGTTTTTACCCTGGAAGTCGGTTTTAATTTTTTGTTAAAATAATAATTTCACTCTTTTTAGTCATTTATAAGCTCTGGTTTTCTGTACAGGCTAATGTGTCATGCTTAGTGACTTTGGATCCAGGATACACTTTCATGATATGAGAACACATTGTCTGATATCACTACTTCAGAATTGCTTAAGCAACTCCAAGCATAATATATACTGTAAGTATGTTATGCTTGGCGTTAATCAAGCAATGATAAAATTAATGTTAATACGCCTGTCTTTAAAGGCTCTAAAGTTCTGTTCCGTGACTTTCTTTCTATCATTATTCATTACACTCATGGAAACTCATCAGCTCAACATAATATAATATTATGCACAAATATAACTTTAATCGTCCTTATAAATTTTAAGGAGAATAACATACCTCATAGATCTTATGTTGAAATTGCTAACTTGGTAACCTAAACACCAAGGTCGAATCATTTATATTGAAATAACATTATATTTTTTTAAATCGTTCGACAAATTCGGCTTTCGTTCTTAAAGACGATTAAAAGTACCAATAATATGGTTATAATTAGATAATTCATGGTGTGGTGACTGGTGGTAGTGATGATGATGATGATGATGATGAATGTAACTTGCATAATAGCATATGCTTTCAGTTCTTAAACCAACTCCGAAACCCCCAAACTTGTGTTTATAAGGAATCCGGAGTTCTCTTAGCACCTTCGGAACCATGGTATATGTAATTGCAAAATCTTGTTTTTTGGTAGCATATGCTGAGGATACTTATCATAAAATCGAAATCACTATATGTTTCTATATAAATTTTGAGGAGTTCCCTCGATTACTCATGCATGTATGGTGGAATGGTGGTGGTGATGATGATGATTAATGAAATTTACATAGTAGTATATACTTTCAGTTCTTAAGACAACGCCGAAACCTCCAAACATGTATCTATAAGGAGTAAGGAGTTCTGTTCACCACCTTCGAACCATGGTATATCCTGGTGCAAAATCTTACTTTTTGGTAACATATACCTGTAATACTTCATATGAAACCAAAAAAACCATATGTTTCCATTTGAATTTTGAGGAGTTCCCTCGATTACTCATGGATCCCATCATCAGGTCACCACTTTTCTGAACATGGTACCAAATTGGAGTAATACCTTATACAACAAAACAAAAATTTTGAAAATCGGTTCACAAACGGCGGAGTAATCGTTGAACATACATAAAAAAAATATATCCACAGCCGAACGTATAACCTCCTCGTTTTTTGGAAGTCGGTTAAAAAGGGAACAAAGGGACGTGAGGGAAAAAAAGCGACTTTGTTTTATAATATGTAAGTATAGATGCGAAAGTGTCTGTTCTTTTTCTTCACCACTTTAAGCCCAAACTGAACGGACCTTGCTGAAAAGTATGGAGATACTTTGATACTTTTTATCCCTAAAAAATTTACGGTTCCCTGAAATTGAATGAATGAATTTAAATGAATTGTGTCGAAACGGAGTTGCGGGCGTTCGCGTCATCTAGTTCTAAATGAAACTCTTTTCTCGCTCGTTTCGTGGCCCCGCGTTATCACGTCGGCCACGCCGCACCTCCTCGCATTGCTCCTCGCTACAATCGCGTCACACGACCGTTTTTGCGGCGTGTTTTGACAACTGGCCCTACAGGATAGGGGAATAGAGGTGGACCATGTATGGGGTTACGATGAATATGATTATTATAATAATTATTATTATAACATTTAAATCTTTGTAACTTTGTGCATAAAGAATAAATAAAAAATATGTTGTATGAGTCTACATAAAAAAGTATTTTGGAAACCAATAATAATCAAAATTTCACTTCACAAATATGCACACTAGGTATGCGGTAAGTACTAAAATTTATAACCACGTCTTATATCATTCGTTGAAAATTCTATCAGTAATTTTCGATTCTATAAATACCAATGAATTACATAATAGGCTCCTAAAATTATTTATCCATTGACGATGAGGCTTCGCCGTAGTAGTAATTTATATTACGTGAGATTAACCCTACTTATTATCGTTAATCTCTCCGTAATAAACAACCTTTTTTTCTATCTTTAAGTGTGTAAAATAATCGTTGACAAAATATATACCGCGATAAGCCGCCATTACATTTGCCGAGGGCTCTTATACGACCACACATCATCCCGCCACTTCCCACACACTACACGACAACTCCGACACTACCTCGATGGAGACCGGGAATGGGGCAAAATGAGACTACCAGGCTGATGATATGATAAGCCCAATGACGATAAAAGATGTGGAAAACTTCATACCTCAAAAGTCAAAACAGGCCAGTGCAATCGGTCTATAAGCCGCGGTAAATATACCGCGACAGGCCGCCATTACTCTTCCTAAGGACTCTCACACGACCACACATCATCCCGCCACTTCCCACACACTACACGACAACTCCGTCACTACCGATAGAGACGGGGACTGGGGCAAAATGGGACTGTGTACTGATTCTGAGGGTGAGGAACTGAGGACTAAGGACTTAACAACTGACTAAAGCAGGTTCAACTAAAAAAGCCTGAGGAAATAAATTAGCAATGACGTCATGTTATATTGCTATATTTGGTGAAGTATTAATAAAGTATTTTGCCAAGCTCACGAAACAAATAATCTATATAATTTGCCGTAGTTTACTTATGTCTTTGCGTTTCTCCATGATAACAAATTACAAACTCACATTTTGTTTTTATTCTTAGAAGTTTTGAGAAGGACCAAGATCCTAAAATATTAAGGACCTGTTTCATATCTTCCTGATAAAGTGCCGGATAAGCTATCCACAACTTTTTTTGACAGATTCTCCATACTCTACCTGTCAAGTTAAGTGGTGGATAGCCTATCAGACACGTATCAGGAAGTGATGAAACAGGCCCTTAATAGACTACGTCCGTACTATTTCCACAAACAGCACACCGTACACTTAGCAGCTATAAGTGGTGGTAATCGATGAGCAGCACGGGGCGTGGGGCGGTAGAGTGGTGGACAAACACCATGTATTATGCACGAGGGCGGGCTCACTTGTCCACCCGACTGTACTTACGCTGAAGGCTATCATTTTGTATAATCGCGACCGCTAATGTCAGTTATTAGGACTTTTTTAAATGGGTTTCTCTACTTTTTTTGATAAGAGGAATTAGAACTTGATTCCTATACACATAAATCATTTTATGATGAAGAGGTACATTATCTATGCAAGATAGTTGGTATTCGCTTTTTATGTCCTGTCCTGTCCTGTTTTTATGTCGCTGCTATTGTCCTGGTTAATGACACGTACGCAAGACGGAGCCATGATTTAGGGTCAGAACTCAGAGCACACAAGAATAAGTCCACCTGCATCGTTTCTTAAAGGTCTCTAAGGTGGTTGTAGGAATATCACTTGAAACCCCAAAAGAAAACAAAACTGCTTGGAAACCTCATTGTCTTAGTTATAATATTGAAAACTATGAGAAAGGCGAGAAGAAAGGAGGAGAAAGAAAGAGCAGTTTAATACATACATCCTTACTATGGCATACTTCAACTCTCTTCCATCTTTCTTAGGGAAGAACTTCAAATAATTTTTCTTCTCTTTTCTCTGCTTTATAATTATAGTAGGTAGAGAGTAATATTGTGTAGTAAGGTGGGCGGTAAACAGTTATGAGCGGTAACCGCACGGTTCGATCGTCGAACAAATACGAGCTTCATATAAATTGTCCGAGGAGGTTGGGATACTGGATGTGATTAGCGGATTCCTTACATTACAATGAAAATGTGTAGGTGCGCTAAAATGTTTTAAGGCCCAATTTTCGTGCTTAAGACACCGAGTACGTTACCTAGACAGCCTAGGAATGTGTCTCGCTAGGGCGCGCACGCTACAAGATGCCCTGGGAATCGAACCACGATTAAAAGAACGAGAATTGGGCTCTGCTTTGGATAATAATCGTTCCATCACAAGTAAATATAACCCCAGAATACTTAGTAACTATTGCCGCGTTGTATGGTTAAACTACGGAAAAATGTGCTATTAAGAGATTGCAACTTCTTAGTTGCAATCTCTGAACGGCACATTTTTGCATTCCCGAGCCAGCTAGCAAGGCAAAATCAACTATAACTACGCAATTTTATTAAACTTTCACGATATTACGGCCACATCCAGTAACTGTATATTGGTGGTAGTCCGTGCCTCGCGCCGCTGTCGTTAGATTATGATCGCCAGTTGCGCCGGTTCTCACAAACACTGTTTACTACACTGTATATCCCGGTATACACCGTGTACGTCTAGGTGTACCTCCGATTTATGGACTACTATATCTATGTAACCACCACGGGTAATGTTCTAGCAATAGAAGGTTTTCGCAGCGTAGCTGCAGCCTAGAGAAATTAAATACTGCGAACATGTACATTACAATGTGCAGTTGATTATGGATAAGTTTGAAATCAAAGCAATTATTTTGCATTTATGAATACCATCAATCACCTATTTTTGTGATTAATTATGATCGGGATCTTGAAGTACCCAGCTGAGACAAAACCGCCTAACGATAGTTTTTAGATATTGAGTTTTTTTTTTTTTGTTATGTACCTCATAATAAGTTTAGAGCCCCGTTTTCCTTCACCCGACTATTTTAGATGGTACTGCTACTAGGGCAGTTCCTGATGGCTATGAAGTATGAACTAGTTCTTGATAACTAATTGGTGCCCGCAACTTTTGAACAACAAGAATTTGTTTTTCACGCAGGAATCGTAAATTTTTCTTGGATGAAAAGTATCATAATTATGTCTTTTCCCGGGACTCGAAATATCTCCATACAAAATTTCAGCCAAATCGGTTCAGCGGTTTGGGCGTGAAGAGGTAACAGACAGACACACTTTCGCATTTATAATATTAGTATGGATGAGGGACAGTACTCACATTTCCGTCTCTCTGTGGTGGTGGGCACGGCGTACTCCTTGTCCGGAACCTCCTCCTTCACCTTCGCCTCCATCTGCAGACAACATTATCAGTTTAGACTTAGCAATTTTACTACCAATACTGTTGACACTTCTTTAGGAAACCTTTGGAAATTTTCTTATAACGCGCTAATTTCAGGAATCACTTGACCGATTTTTATGTAATTTGGCACTAACGTAACCTTAGGACATGGGGTGGAAGTTACAACATAGGCTACTTTTATGCGAAAAATGCACGGTTCCCACGCAATTCCTAATTTACGCGGGCATAGAGCTTCGCGGATTCTAGTTCTCTTACACCTAGAGCCAGCTGTTTTTTCTCTGCACCTGGAGCCAACAGCACATTTGTACATCATCAGGGCTGTGAGATTAACCAGCTGCGGCGCGTGGTCTGTGTCTGCCGGCGCAGACGCCATGTCCGTTGTATAAATACCCTCAAGTTCAGATTGCATCCGGTGAGGGTATTCTGATTGATTCTACCCCGGAAAGTCCCTTATGTAGTCAGTAAGGTCCTGTCAAACGTGAAATAATAATTATTGTGAAAGGTGTTAGTACATACATACTATAAGTCCATATTCTCGTAACCAAGTGTGATGTCTATTTTCGGTGATGTATTGCATTAAAACAAAGAGACTAAAACAGGATTGATTTATCAGACTCAATAATGTTACAATCGGAGTTAATAATGTTCTCGTAGTTCGTACTTATGTCGTAAATCGTAATTTGCATTGTTGACAAATTTATTAGAATTTTGGACAGTGTTGGAGATTTTTTTTGGGTGATCTAATATTTTTCTTCTGCAGCTTTTCAAATTGTATACTAAACTAGCTGTTGCCCGCGACTTCGTCCACGTTAACATAGTATAATAACAAAGATGGTTATGGTTTTCCCCTTTTTGTGGTTCCTTATACAAAGGGTAATAAAAAACCGGCCAAGTGCGAGTTGGACTCGCCCATGAAGGGTTCCGCAGCAGCAATAAGGTTTATTTTTATGAAATTAAGAGGTTTCTGATTTATTTTTATATTTCTTGATAAGTTTGTTTAATAAATAAATAAAAAATGAATAAATTTCAGTTGATTTAATGAAAGTTAATTTAAGGTTTACCATTTATGACGTATAAAAAAAAACTACTGGCTGGATCTCGTCCAAACCAATTTTCGTTGGTAGTTTTTATAGTAATGTACATCATATATTTTTTTTAGACTTATCATGCCCCTACTTTAGAAGTTAGAGGGGGGGGGGGGGGTGACACACATTTTACCACTTAAAAACCTCAATATGATTTTTAAAGACCTATCCATAGATACCCCATACGCATAGGTTAGATGAAAAAAAAAATTTTTTGTTTCAGTTGTACCTATGGGGACCCCTAAAATTTTCAATATTTTTTCCATTTTTGTATCAAAATCTTAAAGCGGTTCACAGACTACATCTACTTACCAAGTTACAATAGTATAGCTCTAATAGTTTCAGAGAAAAGTGGCTGTGACATACGGACGGACAGACAGACAGACAGACAGACATGACGAATGTATAAGGGTTCCGTTTTTTGCCATTTGGCTACGGAACCCTAAAAACGGGACCCTATTTAAGCGAACTTTTTCGTCATAGTAGCTCCAATCTTTAATTTCAGTTCAAGCAGTCGAAAATCTAAGAAGATATATACAAACTTTCATCTCCTATTCTATCCCCTTAGGAGTGGAATTTATCAAAATCCTTTCTAATTTCTTAGCAAATGCCTGCGTCGTAACATCTACCTGCAAGCCAAATTATAGCACAACCTTCCAGGGGTTTGGGCTGTGCGTTGATAGATCAGTATGTTAGTGATTCAGTCAGTCAGTCAGTCACGTTTGAGTTATATATACAATATATATAATATATATTTAGACTTTCACAACTTCTAGAAGTTCTGTTAGCCTGTGTATTTTTGGAAGTTAAAATAGACAAGACTGCCAAAGTCATTGCCACTCCGAACACTCTCCAGCAAACACAACAAATCAGGGTCCCACGCACGTCGGATACATAAACCGTGGTGGTCTGCGGAGTTTAGAGGCGGAAATGCCGGTCTGTCGGACCCGGCCTCACCTGTGACGTCACGGCCAGGTGCCGGCCACATGGTAGTGTATTAATACCGAACTATTTCAGCGTGCTGCTGCAGTCGCCCGCGTCAAACGTGATGTAAGATTGACTGTGTGAACGTACGGAAAGTGCAAACGTTCATTACTATAATTTATTGAAATATGTGTCCTGGGCGAACGAAGCGAGCCCTAGTATATCCCACAACCTGTACATTTTGTGGTACACTTTACGGAAAAACTATCACGCCTATTGATTTGTGCTTTAACCTAGTAATTTTTATATGTCAATGTGTTATCGGTCAGTCAAGGTTTGGTTACTATTAAGATATAAAAAAAAACTGCCTTAAAGATTTATCATATAAGATTATTATCACGCAGATTCGCCGCGAGCCCTCACAAAGCTCGGCTTTTAGCTAGTTTAATCATAAATTAACTTTTAAATACCACAAATATAATACGAGTATAAGTAGCACTTTTTTCCTAGTAAGTACTTAAAATGAAGACGACTATAACTGCAATTTTTATTGAATAGACAAACAACTTTCAAAATTACTTCATAAAATAAAATGTTTTTGTTTTATACAGTATCTTTAGTTCATATTAAATATGTAGTTATAAATAACATAAACGGTCCAGAAGTTTTTGATAAACTAAAAGATTACAATCAAAAAACAAAAAAAAAATCTCGAATAAAAGCTACTGAGGCACCATTACGCAAAGGGGGCGGTTAAAATAATTTAAAATAACCAATGAGCATTGATATTGAAGAAGTGGTGCCTTAATACAGGCGCAGCTGCCGACCCCGCGCCGGCTGTGGAGGAGGTACTGAGATTATACTACTGTGTATATATTGTGGCTTATATGTCGCGTTAAAGATCTTGCTATAAAATAATTATAAGCTCTACGCATGCTTCAAATCTATACTGCACTCGGCGAAACATGGCGGTAGCGGTCATTGACTCCCTGTCTAAAACTTGTAATTTTCTATACAAAGCCGAGATTGACAACATTTGTGTCAGATGCTGTCAATCTCGGCTTATATAGAAAATGACAAGTTTTTGACAGGGAGTCATTAATGACAGCTACCGCCATGTTTCGCCGAGTACAGTATAGATAATCATGGTTTCATTTTAAATTATCTTTTCAATTTAAAATAGCGATTGCTTTCGGCTTTGTATGAATGCGAACAAATTAATACAGAAAGAAGCAACATTTTAAAAGTCCCAACTACCATACTGGTGACTTAATATTTTTTTTCTTAAGAAAAACTTGCAGATACGATAAGAATATTTAAAACAAACAAAATAAACTTAAAGACATGATCAAGTTTTTACAGATTATTTCAAAATTGAGTTGAGTAATAAGATGTGCGCAATAATTTGAAATTACTATAAGTCAAAGCTATATAATTATCCCAATAATAGCTTAGCTTATATCAGACTCTGTTAATGAAGGTTTACCTCAAGAAATATAGACTCAGTACTTCCTGACTCCAATGTGACTAAACTATGAGCTATATACATAACTTAGGCGATAGTGCTCTAGGATTATCAGACAGGTGCGCACAGCTGTGTGCGATTGCGGGAAAAATTGCGATAATAGTTTGGACACAGGTATGCCACAGGTGCATCGCACGTGCACTAATAAGTGCCTATAAATAGCTCTAAAGATTGATCGTTACTATTTTAATATTAGAGGTACATATCATTGAAGACCTACGTCAGTTAGTCGGGTTATGTCAATTCAATGTAAGCTGTGATCTGGCGGACGGGTTTTACATAACGCGACCAAATTACGCAGTTCTGTCATCCACTCCACTTTTCTTAATCGGTAAAAATGGTGGGGATAGCAAGAATGTAGTCTATGCGTCGCGTCGGATGGGATCGCTTAAAAGTCGGACCTGCTCTTTCGACAGTTGAATCTTAAATTGCCCACTAGGGACCATCCATACAGTATGTCACACAATTTTTAGATTTTTTGAAGAAAAAAAACAGTGTTATTTTACCCTAATGAAAAAAAAATATTAACTGTCAAGTGTCGAAGGAGTTCCTTCGTGGTCTTCTGTCACTTAAGTCACCAATTATTCTTGCACTGAAATCACCATCACCAAAATGTATGTATGAGGTACTCATAAGCAATTATTTTTTAAACATTTTCACACCTTTTTTTCATGTGGATAAGTAGTTTTTCACACTTATTCCACTAATTACCCCTCCCCCCTCGTTTGGGCGCAGCTGGCGGGCGGACGGACGCGCGGACAAACATAATTACGTATAGCTGAGTACACACCGCTTATACACGGATTTATTTATTTGGACACGTATTATCGCCGTTAAAGTACGCGTATATAGTAACATTTTGGACAATTTTCAGATATATTATAGTCATAGGTAGTATCAATGCAACACGGAAATATTTGATCTTATTATTTCTTTCTCAATCCATGCTAATAAATGCAAAAGTGTGTCTGTCTGTTACCTGTCCACGCCCAAACCACCAAACCGATGTAGCTGAAATTTGGCCTGGAGATTCTTTGAATCCCGGGAAAGGACACAGAATATTTTTTATCCCGGAAAAAATAATGGTTCCCGGGTGATAAATGAATTTTGGCGCAACAGAGTTGCGGGCGTCATGTAGTACTATCAGATTTTATAATGGAAAAAAGATGTGATTTATGCCTGATTTTATGCTAGTAGATAGGAGGATGGATTATTAGATATGCGTTTGTTTGTATGTTAGTCTATCTGTATTTAGTAGAGGCGCTGAACAAACAAATAAAGAGTAGACTTTATCTTATACATACATATTATATACATTATTACTTTAATACCTTTAACTTTTTGCAACTATTCATGCTTCCTCGAACATCTAGTACCAAACTTGAATACTCGAAAAGATGTTGAAACGGTTTGCTACGCGGTCAATACCCGCATAAGCTCGGGAAATATTTCGTTAAACTCCGCCCGTATCCCGCATCCCGCATCCCGCGTGATAAACTTGCGGTTACTATCACCGATATTGTAAAATACTTATTACCAAAGAATTCACATACGAAAATACTTTGTAAATTCAAAAATAGGTTACCAATTGCTAAGATTGCTACGACGCGTCTACGCGCGTGCTACGAGCGTAGTAGCGCTACGGCGTAGAGGGACTACGCTAAACATAAGGGTCAATTCACAGCATTACGAAGCGTCGCAATGAGATTAAGGGTCAATTCACATTGTAATGTCACAAATTGTTGCGATGTGAACTGATCTTTAATAAATAATAATAAAAGTGATTTACGTTCTATGTTTTTCTTGAACATTGTTATTTATTTTACTGCGTGAAAAAAATATTAAATTACTTTAAAAAGTTATAAGCAGTATTTTAGCATAAACCTAGCCAATTAACTTATATTATAATTACAATTGTCATTTAATAATAGTAGTAGGTGTTTGTTGTAATAACATTGTCCCTAGAGTTAGGGTAGAGGAATTTGCATGCGCTGGGAAAACGCACCTGCGCGCCGCCGGGCGAGCACCCTCTTGGAGGTAAATACAACCAATAAGGCTAATGGTGATAATGTTATATGAAACACGACAAATAAGTACTTCACTATTTGCTCAAGTAGAAATTATTGAGGCAGAAATTGTGTCGGATACGGCAGGGTGATTATCATGCGACAGCTTTGCAACAGGCATTTAACAGCAGATATTGTATAATTTTCGCACCTTGCCATCAGCAACAACAATTATCGCAAAGTACATGATGCCATAAATCTGCTGCTGCTGCTGCAAGCTGCCGAACTGCCTGATCTAAATCTGGTCTGAGTTATTTGACATAGACATCGCTATGTTAGATAGCCATGCGTATAATGTTTATGCCCCATAGACTAGATTCATTCTGGTCAGAGTGATCACAGGCAGACTTGACCAGACACGATGTGTATTCCCGTGCACGAGTCCGGTCATGTCAAGATCACGCTTGGCCTCCCTGTATGAGGGCCATTTATTACATATCCTTTCTTCGCTATGATCTTCTTTTCTCTCACATTTTGAATTCTTATATTTCTTCCCCAGCAACTTCTCTAGTAGTGTTATCATATCAGGAGCCCAAGGGCATCGTGACGAAGGCTAATGTGCTCCCCGAGGACGCCGTAATGTATCAGCGCGCAGTTGGCAGCGCGGCAGGCGGCGGCAGGTGTGCGCGACGGCCGGCTTCCCAAATTTTAATGAATGTTGACGTAGATGTTGGGGTGCTGGATGCGGCTTGGCGACAAATAAACAGCTTTATCTACTAAAGTGTGTAGTGTACATATCTAAATTTCTTTTATAAAAACCTTTTTTATATTATTTTGTACTCTTTAGTTTATGGTATTTTGACTTGTTTACTTTTTGATAGATTTTGTCATGAGATTATAATAATTCAACTGGAATATCGAGTGTGCTATTTTATCATTTTCTCCTTCGTACCTTCAAAACAAGAAAGTTGGGCAAGCGATTCACCTCACAACGACGCGAGGACCGTGCTCACTTCATTGGTGACCCCGACGTGATACATTTCAGCTGTCGTATATATACCGACGCGCTCAGAAAACTTCGATAGCGCGATGCAGGAATGTTAGGCGAATTGTGGGTACCGCCACATCACTCCCCCCCGAAGACCGGAGGTCGAATCTTGAAGCCTTGTTCGCTTTAGTCGCCAGTGCCAGTGAGAGTCCCAGTGAGTCGGAACTGTTGCAGTGAGTCCCAGTGAGTCGGAACTGTAAGCTGCTGCACGGGATCCAGTGAGTCGGATAAGCTGCCGTGCGGGGCCGATGCTACGTGCTGACCAGGAGAGATGTGCTCTGCTTGCTGACCGGTCGGTGTAGTGAGAAAGCCCGATGATGCCGATGCGGAGTCGCCCAGGCCGCGGTACATTGCGGCTAGTGGACGAGGTACCTGATGAGGCGAAGCTGGCTGGCGCGGTGCGGAGGGGCGGGGAGCGATGATGATGAAGGAGGCGTGTTCTGTCGAGGGTCACCAATGTGGGAATAATGGCGTGGTGGCCACAAAGGAAGATCTTCCGACCGAGCGAAGTGGTATGCCCGGTCAGGCCGAAGCCCACGTGATACATGTCAGCAAGCGGTATTGCCTCAGGCCATCGCGTAAAACGGTCGACGGCAGTGAGACAATAGCGGAAACCTTGGCACAGTGGCAAAGGACCCACGAGATCAATATGAATAAAAGCAAATCTCGATGAGGGCAGTTTAAAGTTACCCACCGGAGAGTACACATGCCTAGTGATCTTCGATCGCTGACAAGCCGAACATGATCGAACCCACTCGCGACAATCCTTCCGAATACTAGGCCAAACATATCGCTTGGAAACTAGTCTTATGGAAGCCTTTGCCCCTGGGTGACTAAGAGAATGCAGGCTGTTGAAAATAGCTTTGCGTAACTCTTGTGGCACATAAGGTCTAGGCGTAGCGGTGCTAATGTCACAGTAGAGCTGGCTACCCGAACCCGGAATCTTAAGACGCTGTAAGCGTAGTGAGGTAGCGTCATCTAAAAGATGCTTCAGTTCGGGGTCCTCAACCTGAGCAGCTGCGATTATTTCAGCGGACACAGGCTGAGAAATCTCCTCTACACGTGAAAGTGTATCCGCCACAACATTATCCTTTCCGGATATATGCCGGATATCTGTGGTAAATTGAGCGATCAGATCTAGGTGCCTGAACTGCCTTGGGGAACAGTTTTCTTTCCGGTTTCGAAAGGCGAATGTCAGTGGCTTGTGATCTGTATAGACCACAAAGTCACGTCCCTCGACCATATGCCTAAAGTATTTTACGCTCTCATATATTGCCAGCAGCTCTCGGTCATATGGTGAGTATTTTTTTTGAGTTGGACTTAGCTTGTGTGAGAAGAAGGCGAGGGGTTGCCAGGCATCCCCATCGTGTTGCTGGAGGACACTACCTATAGCGTTGTCGGATGCGTCCGTCACCAACGACAGTTTGGCATCGCACCGGGGATGGGCCAGCAAGGCGGCCTGACATAGACCTTCTTTGCAAGCCTCAAAGGCCTTTGATGCTTCGCCTGTTATGTCCACTGGATGGGAACCCTTGACCGAACCCGTAAGCAACTCGTTAAGTGGAGCTTGATGCTGGGCAGCTTTGGGAATGAAGCGCCTGTAAAAGTTTACCATTCCCAAAAACCTGCGTAACTCCCTTACAGTCTTCGGCTTTGGGAAGTTTTTAATAGCCTCTACTTTTTCTGGAAGAGGTGTAGCTCCTGCGCCCGAGATTTGATACCCTAAAAATTTTACCTCCGCAACTCCAAAAAGACACTTGGAAACGTTTATGACCATGCCATATTCACGTAACCTAGCAAAAAGTTACGGAGATGCTCTTCGTGAGTTTTTTGGTCCTTCGAGAACACCAAAAAGTCATCCAAGTACGCGTACGTGAAATCGAGTCCCCGCAGCATCTCGTCCACGAAACGCTGAAACGTCTGAGCGGCGTTACGAAGCCCGAACATCATGTACGGGAATTCGTATAGGCCGAACGGCGTTGTTATAGCGGTCTTCGGAATATCATCTGGGTGGACTGGAATTTGGTTATAGGCTTTAACCAGGTCAATGGTGGAAAATATGGTGCTCCCTGCTAATGTATGGGTGAAATCATGAATGTGCTTGATGGGATAGCGATCGGGAATCGTGCGGGAGTTGAGCATACGGTAATCACCACAGGGACGCCAGCCGTTGTCCTTTTTCGGAGTCAGATGGATCGGCGATGCCCATGATGACTCTGAAGGGCGACACGTACCTGCCTGTAACATGGCGTCAAACTCAGCTTTCGCAATTTTCCACTTTTCAGGTGCTAGCCGTCGCGGTGTACACGATACAGGCTGTCCAGGTGTAGTTCGTATATGATGTACTGTATTTAGAACGACGAGGTCAGGCCGTCATGTAAAATTTCCGGACTATTATCGCCCTTGACGGTCTCTGGAGGGGGGTGATGTAGTGTACATATCTAAATTTCTTTTATAAAAACCTTTTTTATATTATTTTGTACTCTTTAGTTTATGGTATTTTGACTTGTTTACTTTTTGATAGATTTTGTCATGAGATTATAATAATTCAACTGGAATATCGAGTGTGCTATTTTATCATTTTCTCCTTCGCACCTTCAAAACAAGAAAGTTGGGCAAGCGATTCACCTCGCAACGACGCGAGGACCGTGCTCACTTCAAGTGTAAAACTAACGCTTCCGTGGTCCAGTAGCTTAGAGCGTGGCTCTTCTCGGAGGTCGTGGGTTCGATTCCCGCGTTGGAAACGTGTTGCTCCCAAGTTTTATTAGGATAATGCAGGCTGGTCACCTGATTGTCTGACAAGTAAGATGATCCATGCGTCGGATGGGCATGTAAAGGTCGGTCCTACGCCTGATCTCTCGCCAGTCGTGTCGGTCTTCTGTCCCCTGAGTTATGAGAGTAAAAGGGATAGAGAATGCTCTTGTGTAGTACACACACACTAGGCTACTATAAAATTACGCCTGGGTTCAATTAAACCAGCCACCGTCACCGGAATCTATCTCTATTATATATCACTTTAAAGTTTAACCCCACCATTTTATTTAAGCGTACATAAACGGTTTTGCGGCAGCTGTAAACTGGTGGGTTTTTATCCAACTTGCAATAGATATTAGATAATGCTTCCCCAGAAACTAAGCAAAAGCGTACTTTAAAATCGGTAAAACTATACTGAGATTATAACTATTTAAGGTAGTGTATCTTATGTAAATATTTACCAATCAACCAATTTAAAATGTCCAGCTGTCATAAGCCTTAACTGAAAATTTAATTTTAATATGCTCAGAAATGTAATATTATTTTACACAATTTAACGCATTCCTCAAAAAGCTTTTAAAATGACGTTCGGTTTTGAAATTCATTTGTCATTAGAAACATTTTAAAGACCTCAATAAAAGCCTAAGATAACTGTTTCTAAAATTCTGGCGCACAATTACGTACAGTGAGGGTCAATAATTCAGACCGCAACGCGACGCGTAGATGCATTTCTAAATTTGTATGGTTTTGACAGGTTTACAAGACGTCTCACGCAATTGAATTCTATCAAATCCATACTTTAGAAATGCATCTACGCGTCGCGTTGCGGTCTGAATTGATCCGAAGGTTTTAACTGTTAAATCTATGACGAAAACATTTCTTTTTAATTTGCACACGCTTTTTCTGAATTTAATAAAGAATTTGTTTCGTTTTTCCGACTGCGCCAGTCGCTTCCAGCAGCTCTAGTTCCGCGCGGCCACCATATGCCACCGACTGGCGTGTTATATGGATTTTCATTTAGAAATCGTATAATATTATAGCGTTTAGCCGACAGCTAATGCCAATTTTTATGTTTCATTTCTTTCAGCTGTTTTCAACTTCAATTTTAAATTAAATTAGGGATATTTATCAGCATTGTTGTTCACGAAAGTTCTAACGACGAATCGAGGCAAAAAACTTTATATAAATGTCTAAAGAATGAAATTCTGTCCTTGATTAGTTTGGTTTTTGGATAAACCTTAATTAGTATTTTTTCGTAGCACATTTAATTAAGGGGTACACAAACTTCTAAGATGGTGGACCAATTAGTACCACGTTTAAATTATTTCTTAAGTGCTTTATCAAAATCAACGCTAATTAATAATACTGTTACAAGAAAATAAATGTAATTTTAAGATCAAAAGCTTTGACACTTTTCCTGTCGATAATTACGTGAAAAGCCTTCACCGTAATTTCTGGCTTTGATATTTTTGAGGTGCGTAACGAAGTAAAAAACCATCAAGTACTGGTTCTAGAAATATGGTTGTGAGAACCTATAACAAAAATTATTACTGTTAATAAACACAAAATGAAAGGATTTTTAAAAATCTTGGTCTCACGTTCTGTAAATTATTATAATAATATATCGCTAGTGAAAAAAAAAAGTTGAACAGAATTTGATTTCATTACGAATAGAATCAAGTAATATTGATGTTAAAAGTAATGTTCTTTCCTGTAATAACATTGTATTATTTGTCGCCTAATTCTATCAAAACCAAGGAGTTTCGAAAACTATTCGATTTCAAAACTTTTAACGTAAAAACACATACAAAACTTTTACTTTTTATAATATTAGAACACAAATAACTGAGGCTAATTAAATCTAATAAAACTTCTTCATAAACACAAAGTAAACATCTCATCGCAGAAACTACCTACTAACCTAACCACATACATAATAGATGTACAAACTGGCGCCAAAGATCGAAAACCAGAAAAAATGTAGAGCGAAATTACATGGAAACATATCAAACGAATCAATTTGGGCGCTTCAAATAAATAAAGCGACGCCGAGAGGCTGCGGTTGACAGGCCGGCTGCGAGGGATTGCGAGCACAGATGTTGCCTCACCCCGCCCCCCTCCCCGCCCTACCCCGCCCTACCCCGCCCGCCCCCACGCGGCCCCCGAGGAAGGATTACAATTATCGATGTTTCGGAAAAAGGTGCCTTCCAGAAAAGGTTTAGCGCAACTGCATTACTGCATATTTGCATGTGTTTTAGAAAAATAAAGCCCACTAGATTTTGCTCGCTAGGCAGTATGCTTGATAGAATTAACGTAGGATACCTACACTTTGAAGTGCATAAAGTGTCTGTGTTATGTATAATAATATTATGCCGAATGAAATTATTAATTATTTTACCTTTATTACTGTAGATATAAAATATATTACAACGTAGTGATTATATAATTCTCTTTATATATTACTCGTAAGTCGATAGCTGTTTGTTATTGTGCGTGTTGTTTGTTGTTTACTTGACTGTCGAGTGTCGAAGCCAAAACAATATTACGTTTTTACAGCCCGTGTATGTTCGTGCCATCGTAATGCTTAGAGTTACTGATCGAAAAATTTCCGCGGTGGAGATATAGTTTTCCACATTTGATTACATATTATTAATCTTCAATATATATTATGTACTAGGAAATTTTACGATATAAAAGTGACAGCGTATACGATATAAAAGTGACAGTGTATACGATATAAAAGTGACAGTGTATACGATATAAAAGTGACAGTGTATACGATATAAAAGTGACAGTGTATACGATATAAAAGTGACAGTGTATACGATATAAAAGCGATAGTCATATACTTAAAAAGTATAAAGCGAACTATTTACTGTATATTTTTAGAATTACAATAGTCAATTACTTAACGCCAGCTCAAGCTTAAAAAAATTAACTACTTTCCTTACAAAGTATAATAGCTTAACACCAGCTTTAGTAATCAGAAAAACAAAAAACTTCCTCCTCTCAACCTCATTGATTCGTGAAAACATTAATTTCATTAGACAAAGAACTCGCGGTATATTTTTCGCCAGGCGCCGCCAACAATGGGCTGACTTTGGACCTGTAATCCTTTGGACAGCGCGTGCCGCTGACAGTCCCATTAGGGGAGGGGGGAGGGAGAACCGCACCTGCGAGCCGCCCGCTGACGATTGGAACTTAACGAGCGTTTGACCGATATATCCTGCAGGTATGGGCGATATTTTTGTCATTACAAAGTTACTGATTATGATATAAGTAAATGATATTTATTATTAAAATCTCATACGCAATTGAATTTTCTTCTTCAGATTTTGATTAAATTCCAAATTCTAGCAGCGGTGTTTAAAATTAATATTAAGATCAATTAAAATTTGACTGGTGTGAACGCAGCTTATTCGGTAATTTCGGCATTTGCTTTATTCACTTTGCAAACTAATCAAAGCAAAGGAACCCACTTTTTATATTAGCATTTTTACCACAACTGCATTTGATAGAAGCGAGTTCTAAGTGATATAACATGTTCTTTGATAAATCATGTCCAAGCAAATATTAAAACTAAGATTAAAAATACAAAAACTAATCGAAAATGTAACTTTTAAAACGCTGGACGAGCCATTGTCTGTTCGATCTTCCATTTCGCGGTGAGTTTTAATCAAGTTGTAGTCTAAAAGTCTGTCGTACAATAGACACGTTGTATGTTAGCAATAAAATAATTCTGGCGCTAATCGAGCTGTCGCGCGCAGGAGTAAAGTTTGATTAAAACCGATCCAATCAGGTGCGGTGAGGTTTGGCGGGGTTTTGCCAGGATTAATGTTTCATTCTTTTCTCGAACGGGGTTACTGGGTAGGAAATGTATAAATGACATGATATAAAAGTTGGTTGAATGTAGGTACCTCGGGTCAATTCAGACTGCAACGCGACGAGGCGAGGCGAAGCGCGGCGCGGCATTTTGTATGGATTTGACAGATTTCAATTGCGTGAGACGTCTTGGGAATCTGTCAAATCCATATAAATTTAGGAATGCATCTACGCGTCGCGTTGCGGTCTGAATCAACCCCTTCACTGTGACGACCAAATTACACTCCGACAAAGCTCACTTGGATTTTGCAGGCCTGTTATAACTTATAGACAAGTTTTATTTGGTGGTGTGTGGTGTGCATTGGCGGCCCTAGGGGTTGGCGAACAGGACAATCGCCTGGGACCTCGCAAGGTATTATTTCGTAAGACAAAGGGCCTCGCAAAGACCTGCCGCCCAGGGCCTCGCAAAGACCTTCCGCCCGGGGCCTCGCTATGGGTAAGGCCGCCACTGTGGTGTGGGAGTCGTAAATTTTGCATTATCCTATGTTTTTCCTATATTAGTATCCTCTATCTTTTCCCGGGACTCAGTGTACCTCCATATCATTAATATGGATGTAACTTTTAATATGCTCTCAATACAAACAGGAGCTGTCAGCGGAGCCCCAAGTGCTGGTGGCTCCGCAGATAACGCGCCCGCATGCACCTTGTCTGTTGAGATCTACACTTATTTACTCGAGGCTGGGGCTGACAGCATCAGTACTCTGTAATCATGTAAATGAGTGCATAATATACTGGTAATATCTATCATTATT
Organism: Polyommatus iphigenia; assembly: GCA_963422495.1. Classification (NCBI taxonomy): domain Eukaryota; kingdom Metazoa; phylum Arthropoda; class Insecta; order Lepidoptera; family Lycaenidae; genus Polyommatus; species Polyommatus iphigenia. The sequence goes on along the minus strand of OY730190.1, from coordinate 16,646,090 downwards.
TAATCGAGACTTCAATCAAATTTAAATAAGGTGTAACCAGCGTTCATTGCATTCAATTCAATCGCGATTTGTATATGTAATCGCGATGACGTATGACGCAAGTTTTTTAACGGGGGGGGTCAATGACCACTACGGACAGGTTTCGGCAATACAGGAATAGAGAGTTCTCAAGCGCTCTTGACTCGACGTGCTTCTCAAGCTGTTATATGGTCCTGAATCCATGTCATGTCATGTCATATTCATCGAATACCACGCACAGAGCCGGCCGGCATGTAGAGTACATTTTGAGTGTTACTCTGACAACGCCTCTGTGATATAAGTGGTTCAGAGCTTACCTCTTGACTTCAGTCGAGTTCCAACTAACCATACTAATAAAAATATTTCCAAGTCTGGTTAGGACAACGGAGGCTATCTTATAATAATAATACTCCCACACCGGTTTTGGTGACGGTGGTCAGTTTCATTGAAACCAGGCCAGTTACACAGGAGTAATTTTATAGTGCCCAAGTGTGTGCGCAGTACACAAGAGCACTCTCTTTTCCTTTACTCTCATAACCCAGTGGGCCGGAAGACTGACAGGACTGGCGAGAGATCAGGCGCAGGACCGACTTTTACATGCCCATCCGACGCATGGATCATCTTACTTATCAGACAATAAGGTGATCAGCCTGCATTGTCCTAAACAAACTTGGAAATAACACGTTTCAACGGGAATCGAACCCACGACCTCCGAGTCAAGAGCCACGCTCTAAACTACTGGGCCACGGAGGCGTTTCTATCTTATAGAAACTGAGGTAAAATACCTGTGAATGTGTAAATAGGTGAAGGTCAGTGTTGACAGACCCTCATGGTGTCGTCGTTCACACGCGGTATGTATGTGTGTGTGTGTGTGTGTGTGCGGGCGCGGACCTCGCGAGCAACGCGCCCCTATACCACCGGGATCGTCAGCAAATTAAATACATTATTAAATGTTATTTAATTTTGGTTAGGGTTACTTGGATTAATGTTTTGTACTTTTCCATTAAAGGTTATTAAAAAATATGTTTGTAACCCTGTTGGTTGTTTAATAAGTTAATTAATTGCTATCAATTGTCAGTAAATAAATGGACACACAATTAACTAATAAAATTATTAAGAGTTAATTCGTTTGAAGTAGGTAATCATGAAGATCAAAATCATCATTCATCAAAATCATCATCAAGATCAAAATCATCATTCATCAAAATCATCATCAAGATCAAAATCATCATTCATCAAAATCATCATCAAGATCAAAATCATCATTCATCAAAATCATCATCAAGATCAAAATCATCATTTTTATGTTTTACTTTTTTAAGTTTTTATGTTGAATTTTTATATTTAGCGAATTTGTAATTTGTCGCCAACAAACTGCTGCGCAGTTTGGCAAATTTTAATATTTATTGTAAAATTTTAATTTCTTGTATTCCCAAATCCGGACATAGGATTTCAATTTTTAATAGACCTCTCGCCCATCCATACAGCCCATAGGGCAAGCAGGCAGCAGTAAAGCGTTTCGTCCGGTCTACTGCTACACAAGTCTCGGTGGAAGTGCGACATAGCGTCTTGTCTATTGCGTCCGGTCTACTGCTACACAAGTCTCGGTGGAAGTGCGACATAGCGTCTTGTCTATTACGTCCGGTCTACTGCTATAAGTCGGTGGAAGCGCGACATGTAACTTGACCACGTCACGCCGATATACCCGCATTTCTCTTCAATAACTACACTTATAGCACCGTATTTCTCACCAACTAATCTGCTGTCGGTGCGGCCCGCATGCCTGGCGGGGGGCGGCGCGGGGTGGGGGGCGCTATCACAGTTTGCTCGCGTTATCGCGGGCTGACCGGCGATGCTGGTGGAGCACTATGTAAGGTGATATGAGGGTAGCTGCTAAAGTACCCTGATTCTGATCTTTTAATGCAACATTATAGAAGCTAAGCTCCTACCAAGCCTGAAGTCCGATCCTACTTAACTGCAAACAAATTATGGATACGCCGATCAACCGATTTTTAATTAAACTAATGAGAAAACTATACTCACTAATTTAATTAAAATCGGTTGTGTGGGCTGTGTCATTCTAGAAATACTATTTTATAGTTTTTGACCCGTGACAAAAACACGCTGACAAAAACACAAGTTGAAAAATGGTTGGGCTGAATTTGATCTAGTTTTTTTTTTTGGCTATAAACCGCCATGATTGATAGGAATGATCTTAGTAATAGTTATCATCATCAGCTCTCTCAGTTCTTAAAAAAATCTAGCTTTTTTAAATTTTAATTCATATTCTGTGCCTATACTACAGTAACTCTATGTAGAGTTTAAAACATCTTTATTAGGACATGTCACAGTAGTCCCATTATTAATATCACTTTGCCCATTTTTATTAAGACGCATGATAGTAATCTCCCATATTAATCTCACTCTTTATCATTGTCACGGCCTATTTTGTCTCCTCGCGCGTGTCAGGGCGGGGCTTATATGTAACTGGTGGTGTTGAGTTGTTGACTCAGCTGCTCCCGCACATGTTGTTTGCCCCCACACCGGCGCACGCGCCGTTACCACGTGGAAAACAATCGCATTGTACTTGTAGACTATACGAAAAGAAGATTTGTCTGTCTGTTTGGAATATCTGTAACTATTTTTTTGATGCAGCCAAAGTAATTGTTCGCAGGTACAAAGTTAGTTGAGTTTCCTATCTTTCTCATGACATGACCTTTTTTTTACGAAGTGAAATTCTGTGACGGATTCGACGCAGGGACTCCTACTGCGGATATGTGGGGCTCACCGCGACGGGTGAGAGCCGCGGCCCTACCCACTAAAACACTGCGATGTTCCCTCAACACGCTGGACCGAGTGCGACCGGTAACTGCAACATGGCTACTGGGACTCGGTCTCATGAAATGACCTGCGACCGAAGCTACGTTTGAGGTAGAATATTGGCTCCCTGTAAAACGCGTTGCTAAAAAAAACGCTCAATGTGAATAGAGCGCCGCGCGTCATTTCAGGCCGTCTTGTTTGGAGGATTTAGTACCATATTATTACTACTGTAACAAAACCAGTGTGATGTTTTGTTTGTATGTAACATAACATACCTAACTATTAGTCAGAGAGCCTAGAACAATTTTTAACCGACTTCAAAAAACGAGGAGGTTATACGTTCGGCTGTGGAGTTTTTTTAATGTATGTTCAACGATTACTCCGCCGTTTGTGAACCGATTTTCAAAATTTTTGTTTTGTTGTGTAATATATTACTTCAGTTTGGTACCATGTTCAGAAAAGTGGTGACCTGATGATGGGATCCATGAGTAATCGAGGGAACTCCTCAAAATTCAAATGGAAACAAATGGTTTTTTTGGTTTCATATGAAGTTTTCCAGGCATATGTTACTAAAAAGTAAGATTTTGCACCAGGATATACCATGGTTCGAAGGTGGTGAACAGAACTCCTTACTCCTTATACATACATGTTTGGAGGTTTCGGCGTTGTCTTAAGAACTGAAAGCATATACTACTATGCAAATTTCATTAATCATCATCATCACCACCACCATTCCACCATACGTCCATGAGTAATCGAGGGAACTCCTCAAAATTTATATGGAAACATATAATGATTTCGATTTTATGATAAGTATCCTAAGCATATGCTAATAAAAAACAAGATTTTGCAATTAGATATACCATGGTTCCGAAGGTGCTAAGAGAACTCCGGATTCCTTATAAATACAAGTTTGGGGGTTTCGGAGTTGGTTTAAGAACTGAAATCATATGCTACTATGCAAGTTACATTCATCATCATCATTATCATCATCATACCACCAGTCACCTGCACACCATGAATTATCTAATTATAACCCTATTATTGGTACTTTTAATCGTCTTTAAGAACGAAACCCGAATTTGTCGTACGATTTAAAAAAATATATAAGTAATGTTATTTCAATATAAATGATTCGACCTTGGTGTTTAGGTTACCAAGTTAGCAATTTCATCATAAGATCTATGAGGTATGTTATTCTCCTTAAAATTTATAAGGACGATTATAGTTATATTTGTGCATAATATTATACTAGCTATTTGACCTAGCTTTGCGCGGTATTCGATAAAACACAAATAAAATGTCATTTTCTAAAAATGATTACTAGCTAGATCGATTTATCGCCCCCGAAACCCTCTATATACTAAATTTCATGAAAATCGTTGGAACCGATTCCGAGATTCCAATTTTATATATTATATATACAAGAATTGCTCGTTTAAAGATATAAGATATAAGATTATGTTGAGCTGATGATTTTACATGAGTTTAATGATAGAAAGAAAGTCACTGAACAGAACTTTAGAGCCTTTAAAGACATGCGTATGAACATTAATTTTATCATTTCTTGATTAAAGCCAAGCATATACTTACAGTAATATATGCTTGGAGTTGCTTAAGCAATTCTGAAGTAGTGATATCAGACAATGAGTTCTCATATCATGAAAGTGTATCCTGGACCAAAGTCACTAAGCATAACACATTAGTCTGTACAGAAAAACCAGCTTATAAATGACTAAAAAGAGTGAAATTATTATTTTTAACAAAAAATTAAAACCGACTTCCAGGGTAAAAACAATAATTATTTATAATGAACAAAAGTGTTAAATAATTCTTAATCTTTAATGTGCCTTATGCATAATTCTCCTAAACCTCAACTATTTCTGTAGGTACACAATCTTCATTATTTTGAAGTCGGTACTAGTCTTAAATATTAAAAATATTTTGTCATAGAAATCAGCATTCTTAGCTGGTACCGTCTTCAAAATAATGAAGATTGTGTACAGAAATAGTTGAGATTTAGGAGAATTATGCATAAGGCACTTTTAAGAGTAAGAATTATTTAACACTTTTTTGTTCATTATAAATTATTATTGTTTTTACCCTGGAAGTCGGTTTTAATGTACTGTAGTCAACCAAGTTTTGTTGATTACAGAACCCTAAAACGGAACCCCAACCAGCTAATTTTTTGGTTTATTAGTAGGTTAATAGTTATATAATTTAAGAGTAACATGGTCATAGGACAAGACGTACAGACTCCTACAAATAAAACAATCCATATTTTAGGACCATCAAATCAAAGTATGAAATCCTTTCTATCTCTGTTAGCGAGATTTTTAGCAGATAAAAATGTTATTCGTCTTATAAATTTCTGATGAAAGTCTATCTATAGCGGTCCTTGAGATACAGCCTGGAGTCATACAGACAGACAGACAGACCGACGGACAGACAGATAGACAAAAAAATTAAAATTGCTGAACATACTTTTTTTTTTTTTTCCCCACCCCACCACTCTCACACTCACCGCTCACGGCCTGCCAGCACGCCGATTACCAGAGAGGGTCGTTCAGGGAAGTAGCTAACGAAGTTTTAATACAGCTGAACCTACATGACCGATTTGGTCGCCAGCTCTCCGTCGAAATTTTATGAGTGACAAGGACGGAGAGGATGTTTCTTTAAAAGAAGTTATCTCGACCTCGTTACTCGTAGCACCGCGTAAACCTTTCGTAGCATGGGAACAAAATTAATTAATATTAAAAGTTTATTATTTCATATAAGGTCCTCTTGCGTGGGTTAAAAACCAACGTAAAATACGATTTTATTCTCTCTAGTTCAGTGTTTTTCAACCTGTGGGTCGCGACCCCCGGTTACCCCCCAGGGGTCGCGAATTATTTTTTCATAAGTATCATCATACGCATCATAAAAAACATTGATAAACACTGCTTTAGTTTATTAAATAATTATGTAAAATGTAATAAATTATGTGATTAAAACTCAATAAAATTACTTAGATGTTATAATATATGAGGGCTGCTATTTATGTATCCGGAATTAAAAAAAGAAACAAACATATATCATTTAATATGGTTTTATTGCTTTGCAAAATATTCGCCGCGATGATCGACACACTTTTGCATACGCTGGAACCTATTTTCATAGCACTTTTTCCATTCTGATTGAGGTATCTCCAAAACGTGCATTTTGAACGCATCAACAGCCTCTTCGCGGCTCGAAAAACGTTGACCACGTAATTTGTTCTTCGCGTATGGAAATAAAAAGAAATCGTTAGGTGCCAAATCAGGGCTGTACGGCGGATGACCAGTCAATTCGATCTTTTGACCCTCCAAAAACTGAGTTGTTTCAGCTGAGGTGTGACAACTAGCATTGTCGTGATGTAATATGATTCTGCGTTGTCGGTTGTCCTTTCTTATTTCTACAAAGACTTCTGGTAAACAAATGGTCGTATACCATTCAAAATTAACCGTTTTACGATTCTCTAATGGCACTGTAGCCACATGTCCATTCATTCCAAAAAAACAGGCGACCATTTGCTTCAAAGTACTTTTTGCACGAGTAACTTTTGTTGGTTTCGGCTCATCTTGGAACACCCACACCGTTGACTGTTGTTTAGTTTCGGGGTCATATGCATAGATCCAAGATTCATCACCTGTGTAGATATTATAAACGGCTTTTGACGTACCACGGTTGTATTTTTTTATCATTTTTTTGCACCAATCGACACGAGCCCGTTTTTGATCGATTGTCAAGTTGTGCGGAATCCAACGCGAACATATTTTTTTTACAGCCAAATGTTCGTGTAATATCTTATGTATGCTCGTCATACTTATGCCTAAGGACGCCTCTATCTCGCGATATGTAACATGACGATCACGCATTATTAGTTCCCGCACAGCATCTATATTTTGTGGGACAACAGCTGTTTTTGGGCGACCTTCTTTATTTTCATCCGTGAGCATAGACCGCCCACGATTAAACTCACTGTACCAGTGATAAACAGTGGTTTTTGATGGTGCTTCATCTCCAAAAGTTGCGGTGAGTTGAATAAAGCACTGTTGTTGATTTAGCCCACGCCGAAAATCGTAGTAAATCATTGCACGAAAATGTTCACGCGTTAAATCCATGGCAAATGAAGACACGCAATTTTCAAAATGACGCCACAATGGAAAAATAATTGACAGTCACATGAAACAAAATGTATTCTTCAACCAAAGAGTTCTATTTTCAAATGTTGTAATTACTTTTTAAATATTGTTCTTGTAAGTGGCCAGTTCCGGATACATAAATAGCAGCCCTCGTATTATTATAATTTACTCTGTTGTGGGCTTTCTAGTAGATCCAGCGCAACTTAATGTGTGAAAGATTAAAGTGTTATCAAATAGAAGCAATAATTTCAAGCGTAAAGTCTTCACCTTATCAAATAATTGACTGAAATTAAACGAATTTTTTTACAATCTTTATTCAATTTACCAGAGGCGTGCAGAGCTTTTTGACATGGGGTAAGCAGCGGTATCGGTTTAGTAGTTTTGGCGTAAAGCAAAACAGACAGACAAACGGACAAAAAGAGATATTTTCGCATAAATTGTAATATTAGTGTGGATATAAATTAAAAACTATGTTTTCTAAACTATTATAATATATGAGTACGTTCTGTTATGAAGAAACAAAAAAAAACGCCATCTGTTGTCACGTGTTGGAACTACAATGATAGTTCATTTGCGTTCACATGTGTGCTAAGCTAAAACAAATAAAAACGCCATAGATGGCGTATGGCGTAATATAGATTGTTATATATTAGAAATGCAATGTGAATTCATTTTCATCGATATTTCCATGGAAATTAGATACATAGTATATTTTTGTCTCATAAAAATGTAGCCTATGTCCTTTCTCAGGCTCTAGACTAACTGTGTACAAAATTTTATTACAATCGGTTCATTAGTTTTGGCGTGAAAGCGAGACAGACAGACAGAGATAATTTCGCATTTAATATAAAGTATATAATATATAAGTATAAAATAAATAAGTACATGAATATGAATTACATGAAACTTTCGAGTTACTTACATTTCATTTTTGTTGCTGGTTTAATTGTTGTAACTCAGGTACACGTACCTACCTTTCGACACAAATCACAATTAGAATCTTTTCACTGAATGACAATTGTGAAAACTTGTTTTTTTTAATTTTATTAAACACATTTTCAACACAAACCTCACAGTCAAATAACATTTTTAAGAAATCAAAAAACGCACTTAATATAGAAATTAGAAACTCAGTAATAACTAATATCTAATAAACTGTTAAATGTACAAACTTTTAAATGCTAAAATAATAAAAATCTTCTAAGAAAACTATAAATATACTGGCGCAAACAAAAATAATATGTTACAGTGCTCATCACATGAAAAAATGGCCTCCCAAAATACAAAACACTTCTGTAATGTAAACAAATATAAACCGTACTAAACAAAAATGCATTATGTGCATATGTGATTAATTAGATTTCCGTCTATTATTTTTACTCGGATTATAGGCAACGAACATATCCGATTACTTCCGAACGCGCCGGCGCTCGGCTAAGCTCGGAAACCATGCGGCAGGTCCTGGCCAAGTAAATCGCACACGCACACACGTTTGCGAACAGTGTACGAATACGAAAATCTTAACTCACACATATAGGCGGGGTCTGCGAGACATCGAGTGCCTGTAACCACAGATATGTAGTATAATTTTGGTGCGTACCTTCGCGCGGCGCGCCTAGTTACCACTTACCGACTTATGTTTATGTAGTTTTGCAAATCAATTGGTGCTATTTTATAAAAGTAGGCGTTAATGTGTATTCATATTTTTACTATTAATAATAATTAAAGTCATCTAAAACGTACGAAAGTTAAATTAAAATATGTGTATAGCAAGTATTTATCATTAGGTAAGCAGTGCTTTTTTGCCTTTATGGTACGCACGTCCATGCAATTTACCATATTATTTTGTAAAATGTTAGATAAAATAGTGATAGTTGAGTAACATTAGTTTGAATGTTTTATATCTATTGAATAATATTATATTATGTTTCATGATATATATACCTTTTTAATAACTAGTTACTTTAGCCATGATTTTAACCATCATTAGATAACTTTTATTTTCAGTTTATAATCTCGCTAATAACAGCAGTACAAACTCAAAATCAATATGGTTTAAATCACGGAAGCAAAAATACAGCAGACGAAGAAGTATACAGTCATCGAAGTTATATTCCAGCAGGTTTCAATGAGCCATCAGAAGTTAGCAGAAACTTTGACATCGAAGAGTTTGCACTCCATGACAACATGACCGATGACTATGACGAAGATTTCGAGCTTAATCTGGCAAAATTTATGGCTGATCATAATCTAAAAAATGAGAAATAAAGTGAGTTTAAAATTGCGGATTGAAATATTTTGGTTACCAACAATCCCTCCAAGTTCGACAGATATATAAACAAGCAACAAGAAAGATCTCAGGGTTGCCAAAAGTGACATGATACCTTGTCTTTAGATCATTAAGTACATAGTAAGGTACCTAGAGCGGAATAGAGCAACAATCTCGAGCTGTCAAACGAAACCGAAATTGATTTACGTCTGTGTGTAAAAATTTGTTTACGTATACACTTACACTTTTTACCAACTTCGGAGGAGTTTAGTAAAATAGTAAACCTTTTGCCTATAAAAAAATCTGCGGGCGAGGCTAAAATATCGAATATATAAAACAAGCGTGCTTAGCGGCCAGTTCATCGATTCTACATGTTTACAACAGATGTATCGCAGAAGGTATATTTCCAAAAATTTGGCGCACCGGTTGCTTAAAATTAATACCTAAAGCGGGAAACAAACCTCCTGGCGACCCAAAATCTTACCGTCCGATAACGTTACTGCCTTGCTTAGGTAAATTACTAGAACGTCTCATCGTACCTCGCCTGCTACCCGGCGGCCCTAAATTTCATAGTCATCAGTTCGGTTTCACCGCCGGGAAATTGACTGTTGACGCGGCTATGGAAGTTAGAAAAATAGTAAATCTTTCGGAATCTAAATACGTGGTCGCCATTTCATTAGATATCTCCGGCGCGTTCGATCATGCTTGGTGGCCGATGTTATTATTAAAACTAAAAAATCGAGGTTGCTACTCTAATATTTATGCCATAATACGTTCTTATTTTTTTAACGGTCAAACTAAGCTTCGACTTGGCCATTGTACACACGCCAAAGATTTAACATGCGGCTGCCCTCAGGGCTCTGTTATCTCGCCAAAACTATGGAATTTCGGATTTGATGATTTATTAAGTCTTCCCCTACCACCGCTGTGCGTACTAGTTGGTTCCGAAATTGAATCTAAAGCCAATGATAGTCTTAATTTAATATCGAGCTGGGGTAAACGTAATCGCCTGAAATTCGCCGCGCATAAAACTTACCAAATTCTTTTAAAAGGGTCCCTTATATCTTCCCCTAGCATTTAACTTGACAATATTAACGTTAAACGCAAACAGTCACTATGTTATCTTGGTTTTTACTTGGAAAATAAATTAACATTTTTAGAACATATAATTCAAACCGGTGAGAAAGCGAAGCGCAATTTTTACTCCTTTACCAAAATATCTACGTCGACATGGGGCCTCTCCTTCAAAACCCTAAAATTAATTTACACTGCTACTTACCTAGGCAGCATTTGCTACGGGGCCCCCGTGTGGGCCGACAGAGCAACAATCGGCGCGGCTCGTCGCAAGTTGCTGCAAAGCCAACGTCTTGCTCTTATATGCTTATGCAAAGCTTACAGGACCACAAGCACCGAAGCCTTACCTGTGTTAGCCGGAGTTTTACCCGTTGACCTTGAGATTCAGCGTCGTGCGACAATGTACTATCATAAAAAAAAACATTGACAACCCGTTCTTTTTAAGCGCTCGCGATAAAATTAAAATAGCAAGATTGTTTGAACCTTTAGAAAACTCTGTGCAAAGTCTAATCTCCGAATGGCAGTCACGATGGGACTGTTCCACCAAAGGGCGACACCTTTATAATTTTTTCCCTAATATTCGTGAACGGCTATCCAAACATTGGAATGATATTGATCACTGCGTTTCTCAATTCCTGACCGGTCATGGAAATTTTAAGGCCAAACTTTACGGATTTAAACTAGTAGCATCACCCATGTGCGAGTGCTCGACCGAAAGCAACATGTTTGAACAAACCGCGCATCATGTTCTCTGGGAGTGCAGTCTCTGGCAGGACGAAAGAACTACTATGCTAAACAACCTATTCTGTACGTAGCATGGCACCGTAGTATGGAGTCGCATACTACGGTGATCTCGTGGACAGCGCTAGGAACTTCCGTGCCTTCAAGCGTTTTTGCCACAATTATTATTGGCAACAGTCAAACACAATAAACTCCAATATTAACTTAGCTTTAGCTTAGGAGTCACAATTATTAACCTTATTTCCGTGGTGCTCCCCCTTAAGTTCTTTGACTTTCGGTCATTGCAACTTTGTGCTGTCTCCCGCTTTTATGAGGAGGGAAATTGGAATCATCCTACTCCTCCTATTTTCTTCTGATTAATTTCGTTGCGGGTCCCAAGACAGTATTAGCATGTCCCTCGGGCTCCCTGAGATCATATCAAAGGGTTTTCGTGGTTGGATGCCGCTGTCGATCCTGGCGACACAGGAGATACAGTGGTGGGAATGTGTGGTGGGCCAAAGCCCGTTTAAAAAAAAATACACTTACACAAGCATCTTTCTAAAAAATGAAATTGTCAGCGTGCCGATTTAAAGTGCCAACTGAACGTCAAACAGATGAAAAAAATTGTTTCTGCTGTCATGTATCACACGTCTCTTTTTACCACGCATACGTGTCGTGTTACTGATAGTGACAGTTGCTCAGGTCTTTGTTTCTCTATTCCGCTAGGTAAATTTACTTTATGCTTTAGATTGACAGCGACAACTTGTGATAAAAGTAGTATAAGTACAGTTATATTTAGACTAATACGTAGGTCACACTATAAGTTTTGCGTAACTTAAAAAAACGACATACTATAACCAAAATTTTATGTTTATTGCTTTTCAAAATACTCTCCTTTACATTCTAAACATTCTTTTATGCGATCGAACCATTTTTTTAAACAGGAGGATCACAGATCTGAAGGCATGTTTTCTATGTACTGATTGAACGCTATCACTGCCTCTTCGGAGTTGGTAAAAGTGAAACCTCTCATTAAATCTTTAATTTTGGGGAAAATACAGAAATCACAGGGTGCTAGGTCAGAGCTATGCGCAGGATGGGTGACGAGTTGTGCTTTTTTGGAAGCTAAAAATGACATTGTTTTGGAGGCCGTATGTGAAGAGGCGTTGTCATGATGTAGGAGAATGCGGCTTCTTGGTCGTCTTTCGCGAACCTTTTCTAATATCCTGGGTAAACAAATGGTAGAATACCACTCAGCATTAACATTCTTATGATCTTCAAGTGGAGTTGTACAGATGGGATCCGTAGCTCAGAAAAAAACGCGATCATTTTCTTACCAACGTTTCTCGCCTGCCTCACTTTTGTTGGCCTGTTCTCATTTTCAAACGTACCCACTCACAAGATTGCTGTTTTTTTCGGGTTCAAAACAACAAATCCACATTTGGTCTTCTGTGACAATGTCATAAACAGCATTAGAATGTCCGTGGTCGTGCTTCAGTAGCATATGTGAGCACCATTCCATGCGAGCCTGCTTCTGCTCCGCTGTCAGTTCATGAGGGATCCAACGACAACAAAGTCTCCGAACTCACAATTCTTCGTGTATTTTTTTTTTTAATTGTCTCATATCAATCCCCAATAGTCCTCGAATTGTCTCATAGGTAATCCGCGGGTTTTCTTCAATTAGCTGTTTCACAGTAGCCACATTATTTTCGTTGAGGGCAGTTGAAGGCCGCCCTTCACGAAATTCGTCATCTAAAGAAACTCGACCTCTTTCAAATTCAGCATACCATCTCCTCACGGTGTTCAAACAAGGTGCTTCTCTCCCAAAAGCATTTTGAAGACGAGCAGCACAATCTTGCGGAGAGAGAGAACTTTTAAAATCATAAAAAATCATCGCTCTAAAATCTTTTCGACTTAATTCCAATTTCGTTTTGTACGTAGAACTTTGATGTGTGATAAAAAATTATTGACAAATGATTTTCCGCCAATTTTTTTTTTTTATATTGCTAAGAAGGTTGCAACGTTAAAAAATATATAACATTCAAAACTAAAATAGTTCCGATTAGCCAGAAGTGCAAAACTTTTAGTGTGCCCCATGTAGGAGCGAAGAAACAGAGGAAAATGTGAAAAAAACGCGGAAAATTATTTGAAAGGGCTTATCTAACGAACTATGTACTGGAGCATTTTTTACGCTATTTGGCACAGATATAGAGAGGACCACGTGAAGGCATAGGCTATTTTTGCGGAAAAATGTACGGTTACCGTTAAATTCCTAATTTACGCGGGCGAAGCCGCGCGGAACGTCTAGTACTAAATAACACCCGCAATTCCGTTGCGCCAAAATTCGTTTATAGCGCGGAAACCGTACATTTTTCCGGGATAAAAAGTATCCTATTTCATTTCCCGGGACTCAAAGTATCTCCATACCAAATTTCAGCAAAATCGATTATGCGGTTTGGGCGTCAAGAACTCAAGAGGTAGACAGACAAACAGAAAGACACACGTTCGCATTTATAACATTAGTATGGAAGTATGGATATTATTGGATATGGGTATTACAGGAACAGCATAATGTTTTCCACAATATTTTTTTTCTAAATAAATTAAATATTTCACAATAAACGAATCTTTGTGCGAACAAAATTGCGGACATTTGCGGTATTTCCTTCAAGCCCCAAGCATGAAGCATGCGACCGCGATAACAATAGAATAACAATACATTTCCAAGAATCCGCGATCAGGGATTAAAAATAAAAGAATAAAATATGTTTTTACACAAAAAGAAGAAATCAATACATTCGTAATTTGTAACTGATTGCATTTTGCAATTATCGTTAACGTATTAAGAGCGGGCTGTCAAATTTTGCTGTGTTTTCTAATAAGTATTACGATCCCAGAAGACGATTGACTCGCTGATATTAGCTGCAATGTAAAGCACATTGCTCGGGAGCACGATTCATGGAATCATTGTATCACGATTGGAGGATAGCGTTGTGTGTAGGCGGGGCTAGCATTTTGACTCTTAATAGTCCAATCATTAGGCCAAATTAGGAGCAAATCTCGGAAAATCGAGGCACCCAGTATATTACCACGTAAAAACTTGTAGTTTGCCATCCTAAAACAGTTCTCAAAATACACATATAATTAGATGGTCGCAAGCATTAAAATCAGGGGTCAAAAGTCAAAAAATTGCAAAAATTCCTTATCTATGAGTTTTACGATTTTTATATAAATTATATAGGAAAGTTGTAGAGAATTAAATTTTCTAAAACTTTTCTATTTAACACTTTTTTTTACCTTGAACTGTTTTCAAAATAGAGGGCGTAGAGCGCGCGGTCGGAGAATTACTTAAGGTCAACTAGTAGTCTCGATCAAAAACGGATTCCTGGAACCTGTCATGGCTATTTTACCACCTGCTCCAGATGATTTACTCAATACAATAGTCTGTAACTGCAAAAGTGGCTGTGGCTCGAGATGTGGATGCAGGAAAGCGGGGTGACAGTGCTCCTTAGCTTGCGGTCAGTATAATGGACAAGCTTGTCTCAATCCTGTACCATATCAGACCGATAGTGATGATGATTGTACCTTTGACCCGGAAATCGTGAATGACTTGGAAACAAAATATGTCGTTGAAGACGATAATGAAGAGGAAATTCCGCAGCAGACGGACGATGACGATGATGAAGAAGAAGAAAAAGATGATGATGATGAAGAAGAAGAAGAGAATTGGAATTAGAACTTGTTCTTGAAATTTTATTAATTTGACTATAATAAATCTGTAAATGACACGTTTAATAAAAACTAGCTATTTGACCGAGCTTTGCTCGGTATTCGATAAAACACGAATAAAATGTCATTTTCTAAAAATGATTCCTAGCTAGATCGATTTATCGCCCCCGAAACCCCCTATTACTAAATTTCATGAAAATCGTTGGAGCCGAGATTCCATTTATATTTAAACACTAGCTGTTGCCCGAGACTTCGTCCGCGTGGACTTCAGTTTATAGCACGCGATGTCAACAAAATTGGTGTCGAAAGCTTTTATAAAAAACCCTGGTACCCCTTAAATCAGAACACCCAAAAACAGCTGTGCAGTGTGCACATAACTTATTTCATTTTTTAAGGCTCGGAAAATTGCGATTTAATGCGTGAAGTTTTAATTAAAAGTGAGGATTCAATCCGTACTTAAAGCCTCCAGCTTCCAGCGAGAGCACATTATCTCACAACTGACATCTCAGCAAACATGCAGGTTACTTCGGCTGGCTTCGTTCTCACTGTCCTCCTAGCCCTTGGGGCCCGCGCGGACGACTGGGACCCGGACTACCAAGCGGATCCCAGGAGGACCAAGATCGCCCTGCACCTGGACAAGTCCAATGAGAACGACGTAGGCTTCGTACACGAAGTTGCCGACGTCCTGAAGAAATACCGCGACGTCAAACTCAAGAAGGAGAACATCGCGCTGCGGACCAGGCCGAGCCGAGAGGAAAACCCCGCGAATGTGGTCGCACTTAAGTTAGCGCAGATGCTTGTAGATAACACTCACGGCTTCCGAGACTTAACACTCTATAAGCTCTTGAACTTGCAGAATTTTTTAAATTAAAAATATGGTATCAATTTACTCAGTCAAATTGGTACTAGTTTATTTACAAATCGCGCGACAAGCTTTTATTATCATGCAAATCGTATAATTATATATTGAGGATTATAACTTAATAGTTAACATTTTAAGGAGAAATTTATTTTCTTCTTTTTAGAGTATTTAAATAAAAGCTTTTTTTCAAAAAGTTTTTTGTTTATAATTTATTTTTGTTTTTTAGTTATCTCTGGCTAGATTTCTCTGTTTGATAGTACTTAAGTAATTTGTTTTGTTTCAAGAATTTGTTAAAATCTGATTAACTTAAATCCTTAAGAAATAGTGCTCGACTTTGATCAGTGAAAAATCTACATTTAGCGAGTTTAGCGACTATATTTAACTATATTCCGTTTATTACTGTATGAATAAAAAGTCAAATTTCATTTAAATTTTAACAAAAGTGACCGGATTCAACCGGGCATTTTTGAAACCCGGCTGGATTTGACTTAAAGTCACGTCACGTCATTTCACGTCACGTCACGTAAAGACACGACACGACACGACACGTCACGTCACGACACGACACGACACCACACGACACGACACGACTCGACACGACATGACATGACACGACACGACACGACGCGACTTGACTACTACTTTTCAATTACTCTCAATGAGCCCTTTTATTTGATACCCATAATGCAGAAGTGCTTTAAAATAACTATTCCCCTTTCTTGGATGAGGCACCATATTGGATGTAGAATGACATTACATTCATTTTCGAGCTATTTTAATGAGCCCTTTCATTTGATACCCATATTGCAGAAGCGCATTAAAAACAACTATTCCCATATTATCTGGGATAAGCCGCCATGTTGGGTGTAGAATGAAATTACATTCGTTTCCGAGTTACTCTCAAAAAACCCTTTCATTTAATATCCATATTGTAGGACTGCATAGAAAATAATTATTTCGCCATCTTGGATGGTCGGCCATATTTAATTTAGAGTGATGTCACATACCATATCGTGCATTGTCAGCCAAGCTATACGCGTATGCCAAATTTTAGCTCAATCGGTTAAATATATCTAATTCAAAATTGAGTTCCAAAATTCCACCGCAACATACATACAAAATTACATATAATATTATACAGAGCAAAAGCTTTTAATAATTAATAATAAAAAATTTAGGCTCAGCGACTTTAATTTTTTTTCCAAACAGCTGCTCGTACTTCCTGTGCAGCCAAAATATTTTTTAAATCGATCGGGTGGTGGAAAGGGGTTGCCAGCGTTAATTAAAAGTAGGAAAATAATAATTATTTTCATGTGGACTCAGCTGTGTTGGCTTTTTTTCTGACGCGAGATTAGGTAGTATGTTGTAAACCCCAAAAAAGTAGCCAGGCAAAAATATCGGTGGGAAGGTACCGAAAATAATTGTTCAAATCGTTGAATTTCTATGCCTATTTGACACGATAGACCCTAAGGCTACATAGCGGCTCCTGTTGCAAGTAGGATTTCAAACACCCTCATTATTTAAAAAATCGTAACATAACGCTGTCGGCAAAGTCGGAGTCTATCACTAGCTATGTACAATGTACATTGTGCACCTGTGTAAACGGTGGCTCGTGCGTGTTGTTTGACGACGTTGGTGTTGTGACAAGTGGCGCCGGCGTTGTGCCGAAATACAACGACCGAAATAGTGTTACGCAACACCACAGATGGTGATGTACTGACAAAAGGAGAGGTGAAATACTTCTTAGTACATGGGGGACAAAAATTAATAATTTGAATTTAGGGCACAATTTAAAAAGTTGGATTATCGTTTTTTTTTATAAAATTAATTTACTAATTATTCTATATTATTAATACATTATTTTTTATTATTAATATATTTCTATGCTTGATTTTTAAATGTTAAATAACGGAAAGTAAACATTGTAGATTAAAATTAATTGTTACAGTATAAAGTCTGCAAAAAAAATAAGTATTTTTTTTTTACAAAATATAGAATAGAAATCGTGATTTATAATTAGGGCATGAAATATCGGATGATGTTCGATTCCGGAACTGAGTTACGATACTACAGGTTCAATTCCGGAATTCCGGAATCAGTTCCGGAATTAGAGAATACTAAAAAAAACAATAAATCAGAATTCAAAATGTTTTATTTAATCAAATCTTAATGAGAAACAAGAGATCAACAAAAATCTTACCTGACAGATCAATTAAACAGTCTTTTTATAAAAAATAATCAACTTTTAAATAATATTTTAGTAAAATCAACATGACAATGTCTTTTCTATCTAAGATATAGATACCTTATTCAATAACTACAAGTCTCAATAATCTAAACCAGTTATCCCCTTTGAGATCATGAATGACACAAAAAAAATATCAAAAATATTAAAAATATCAATAATGGCAACCAGTAGGCACGTTGATATTTTCCAAAGGCCTTGATTATATGTTTACTTCAATAATTAATAATAATATAAAAAAAATTAAAGGGGGCTCCCAAGTCCATAAAAAAACACAATTTTATCTAATTTTGCTCTATAAACGGTACGGAGCCCTCCATACAACTCACACTTGGCCGATTATTTTGTTAATAATATGCTTACATTTTTTGTCAATCGTAGTGATTTATTTGGACAGAAATATTGTATTGATTTGCTCACAAGAATTTGGCGATAATTTACTATATTTGGTGATCATTTACTATATTTGGTGATCATTTACTTTATTTGGTAATCATTTACTATATTTGGTGGTCATTTACTATATTTGGTGATCATTTACTATATTTGGTGATCATTTACTTTATTTCGTGATCATTTACTATATTTGGTGGTCATTTACTATATTTGGTGATCATTTACTATATTTGGTGGTCATTTACTATATTTGGTGGTCATTTACTATATTTGGTGATCATTTACTATATTTGGTGTTCGATTACAATTTGAGTTGTAATCGAACACCATTATTATGACTAAAATAGCTGGTAGGATTGCAATTTTAGACTTTATTTTATTGGTGTTCAATATCTTTTTTTGGTAAACAAGTTTAGGGTATCAGTGCATTTTTTGGTGGTCATTATATTTGTTCCCGTAAAAATAAGCAAATTCTGTTTCTGTTTGGTATTTTTCTTAGTAAGTAATAATGAATAATTAAATGAATATCGGATTGCGATATTATCTTCAATTCCGGAATTGTAATATCGAAAAAAACAGTCCAAAATTCCGGAGTTATGAAATCTCGGAATTCCGGGATCCATGCCCTATTGTGATAATAGGTGATTCTTATTAGAATTTTCTGTTTTTCCTCTTACTGGCACCTTACAAAGTTCCCGTCGATATTTTTACTCGTAGCTAAAGTTACGAGTAAAAATTACACTGTTTACCCACCAGCACAGTGTTCTGTGCTGGTGGGTAAACAGTCAACGCCGGATCGGACGCCACATCCCCGTACCACATCCGCGTGCCAGGGCTGTCACCTAAACTTTTTAACACGCTTTTATTAGCTGCATTATTAGGCTGCATGTATGTAACGGAATCATTAAGCACGATTTTTAATCTCCAGTAGTATAATTAATTCGAAAGCATACGTATTAATCCTTCGATCGCGGATTCTTGGAAATGCTATTGTATTCTATTGTTGTCGCGATCACCGGTGCTCATATGGGGCTTGAAGGATTAAGAGTCAATGTCAATGCAATAATTTGTTAATATTTTTAAAAAACCTTTTCTTTTTGGTTTTTAAACTATTAATTAACTATTAACTCTTTTGTTATTTATGAAATAAAAGGAAGAAAATTACGTTATTTCAGACATTTTCACGTCTCTCGGGGGTAGGGGTTGCGGTGTTAGGTGATAATTAATACTTTCTTCTGACTTTCATCATCAGTCGTTCTTATTATGACGAAGCCTAATCATTCACTGGGATATACGTGACGACCGAACGCGATAGCATGCTCGGTCAGGCCGAAGCACATGCTGACGTCATTTTAGACGTTGGCGTTGCATATACATAATACCTTGCCGTTCTCAGAAACTTCGATAGCGATAGCGATGTAAGATTGTAACGCTAATAATTGTGGGTCCCGCCCGCCACGCCAACTAAAAATAAGACTCAAAAATTCTAAATCCTTATGTTTTCAGTACCAAATCCATACTCTATAAACGCTTAATCATGGAGTAAAGGCTTAACCAACACTACATCCCGTATCACACTTGCAGGTCCAATATTTACCGGATTTCCGGCTGCAATTGTGCTTAATAAATCAGTCAGGCGTATATCTGTGGCAGCCCTGCGCAGGTGCGGTGGGAGGGGGGAGCGGTATTTGTTGTTTACGGTTTTTATGGCCGAATATTAATGAGTAAACAGTATCTCCCCCGTTCGACTATGAAGGGAATCATAACACAATTGGGGCAAAAAAACGATGATAAAGTTGGATGGAAATAATAGCTGTGGGATTGATAACCAAGAACATAGCGTCATTTTTAATTTATTGTTTTACATAGTAACTGTTTAGTAAATTGTGGTTTTACAACTTTATCATCTTACTAAATAATAAGCGTGCAAGATAGAAATGTGTTCGTCTATGGATTATGTACTTCTTCAGGCTAAAACCCCTGAACCGATTTGGATGAAACTTAATATGGTACTTTTATCTATTGTCTTTTCCCGGGAAATGATAATGGATCCTGGATCTAAGTCTTTAAGTTTCAAGCTTAGAACATTTCTATGTAAACCTGCGTATTGAATCACGGCAACTCATCATAAAGGATTAAAGACAAAGATTTCGTATTTTTGTCATATTTTATGATCCGCGTTTCCCTGTTTTGGAATTTCCTATAGTCACATAATATTATAATACTCTACAATCTACATAGAGAAGTGTCGTTTACTTGTTTGCATTTAAATATGAACGCCTCAATTACCCACTACTACTTCTAATTTTGAAGCAGATATAGAGTAGACTATAAACTCAAACTCAAAAATTTTTAATCAGAATTAAAAAAATCAAATATTCTCAGAACGTCGGGTCTACACTGGCGCTTACCACCGGTTCGGGAATTAACCCGGCGAGAAGAACCGGTGTAAGAAACTCGCAATAGGGCCATTAACAATTTGTTACCACGGTAAAATGCAAAAATTCGTTTCTTTAAGCGAGATTACCCTAGTACCCCAGTAAAGTTAGATTTTATTTGAAATTAATTATAGTCAGAATATTTTTGCACCAGTGTTTAGAGAAGGTCACAAATAGCTTAAATTCAAAAACTCGACCAAATCCAATTCTTCCAATCCAATCTTTTTTTTAGCTATATTTCCTTTATGTTTAATTTTTTTAAGAAAATTATAAGGATCAAATTTGTCGCAAATTTGATTCTCTGCAACTTTAGTCTTTTAATTTTTATTGTAAAATCATTATTTACGGAAATAACTGCAAAAAGCAAGTCAAAGTATAATTTCAACCTATTCGACCTGTATCGCGATTATTGTCAAATACAAAAAAAAATACAGAAATAGACTTGTAGCTCATTAAATTAACCACAATTAAAATTAAGACTTCGCTGTCTGTCCGTCTGTCTGTCTCCAGGCCTCAAGAACGATGATAGGTAGAGACTTGAAATTTTCAGATATAATGTATTTTGTTTCCCTCTATAACAAAAAATACTAAAAACATATTACTTATCCATACTAATATTATAAATGCGAAAGTGTGTCTGTCTGTCTGTCTGTCTGTTACCTCTTCACGCCTCAACCGCTGAACCGATTTTGCTGAAATTTGGTATGGGGTACTTTGAGTCCCGGTAAAGGACATAGGATACTTTTTATCCCGGAAAAATGTACGGTTCCCGCGCGATAAACGAATTTTGGCGCAACGAAGTTGCGGGCGTCATCTAGTATTAAATAATTTGATGGGGCTCCCATATAACAAACAGGATTTTAGTGGCTTTTTTTGCTCTTTATCAAAAATAGCAGCACTAAGACAATTAAAATATGCATAAAATATTTAATTGTATTTGTACTTTAATAATTAATAATAAAATTAAAATAAAATAAATATTTAGGGGGGGCTCCCATATAAAAAGTACAAGTTTTTGCATATCTTTGCCTTATAATGGTACGGGACCCTTCATGAGCGAGTCCGACTCGCACTTGGCCAATTTTTTAATAAAGATTCAGGTGTAGTTTGTGCGGGTCTAATCTAGGGTCATGATCAGAAATATTCAGTTTTATCCAGTCGCTTGGGTCCCGGTACATTTACCATAGGTGTAGGAGCTTAAATATTGATTTCTGAAAAAAGTCATAAGGATCAAATTTGTAGGAAATTTAATGATCTATCACCTACAACTTTGTTTCTACAATTATTTCGCTAAACTCGAATCGATAATTGACATACAAGCGAAATTATACTTTGACTTGTTTTTTGCATTACTTAATATTAATTTTACAATGAAAATTATAAGAACTCAAAATGTACAAAATTAAATTTACAACCGATTTAGTCTTTGTCATTTTCGTAAAAAAATATAAAATTAAGGAGATATGTCTAAAAAAAGATTTGATCTTCAAACCAATATGGCTGCTAACGCACTCGTCGGATTTGGTCGAGTTTTTGAATTTAAGCTACTCATGACCTCCCTAAACATAAGTGCAAAAAAATTTCTGACTATAATTAATTTCAGATTCCCATACAAGGCTGAACTAACCCTACTGGGCTATAGCTATTTTGCTCCGATTTCCCTTAATTTTACAAATTAAAACTCACAGGCACGGACGGCCTCGTCTCACGAGTCCCGGGCCCATATAATATTATGTATTAACCGTTATTTATCTGTTAACTGGTTCGCCCGCATCTCTGGGGTCGTGCGTTGTAGTTCTACTGAATTACCGTTAAATTGGTCATAGTTAATATAGTGTATTATGTGTTGGATCGAATTGGGAAGAATTGTAACAGATCCACTAAGTTCAGATATATTTAAGGGACTAGAATATGTTGCTAGCAACCTTCTCTATCTCTCCTCGCAGAAAGTTTATCAGAGGTAGCTATCGCTTTTGCCGCAATATTTGTCGAGCCAGCGGACGGTCGCGCTGCACGTTGCACACGCAGCAAAATGTAATATTAATTATATTAATTGATATTTTCGTGAATCGCGCGGCTGATTGCCGCTGCACGTCACCATGGCGCTCGTGGCGAATGAGTTGCTGGCGTTTGGCACGCCATCGACACAATGGACGAGGTGAGCATACTGCAGATCTGCAAGTCCTCCTTCTCCAGCGAGGAGATTTGCCAGAGGAAGCGGTTGCTCTACGAAACGCTCGGCCAAAGCGTATTTCTTAATCTATATGGGCTAAGATGCCTGACTTAAATAAATAAATAAAAATAAATAAACTGGTTTCTCTCCCCTTTCTATATTCTTCTTTCTTATGTGTAGATAAGGTATAAACGTATGCGGAAAACTTAGTTCTCAAGAACGAAACAAACAATATTTAATTAGGGCGTTAAAATAGTGATATTTTTCACGGCAAGGATATTTTCCGTCCGTTCCGTCCACAGCCGAATATAATATTGCCTGCCAGCTTTCGTACACCTTTTGGAACCGTACATTTTGTTGTAAAAAAGGGAGAAACTACACCGTCGTTTTCTAATTTGGAAACTTTTGAATGGAAAAATGGTAATGATTCTGTTATTTTTGTTATAATTCCTCCTCCTTTTTGAAAGTCGGTTTTTTGAAAACACTAAGTTGTAAGAGCTGCAGCGAAACACGTGGCGAATTGATTAACTTCACCACATCCAAGACAACGATGCAGTTCTAGAACAATTTTTATGTTTTGTATCTACCCGCAGTCGTGCGGTTTTAATCCGCAGATCGCGGATTCGTGGAAATGCTATTGTATTCTATTGTTGTCGCGATCACCGGTGCTCTTATGGGGCTTGAAGGATTAATAAGCATAATATATTCCCTTAACTTTGGGGACAAAAGTATGTGATGCTAACATAGATCCGCCTAGTTTGAGTTACTAATTTCTTAACAGATTTAGGTCTTCGGAGTTTCTAGAGACCAAAGTTCCTAGACTTATCATAATAATAGGGCAAACATATCGCAAATCAACTACGGTCCAACTTATTTTGATACTACCCGAAAAACTTATTACAAAAAACGAAATGTAATGAAATAGGAGCTGAAGTTATTACAGAAGTAAACTCAATATGGTCCCGTAATATCGGCACACCTGGGCCCGCAGCTGACGCCTGCAGACCCATTACCCAGCCCACCTCACCACCTGGGACCTCCGTGCCCTTCGTTCCTTACCGAATCAGAGGTATACAATATTATATATCTTTCTGCTAGCTGTTGCGTACAACTTCGTCAAGCTTAACACATAATAACATAGGTGAATGACTTTTTCCTTTTTTCCACATTTTCCACTGATTCTTCGCTCCTTAATATCATATTGCCTAAAGCCTTCCTCGATAAATTTGACTATGAGATACAAAAATTATTCTTCAATTGGAACCATGAGTAGTTTCCCAGATAAGCGTGTTCAAACAAATAAACTCTGTTGCTTCATAAAACAAAATAGTCAAAGAATAATCTGAAGAGGATCAAATATTTAGCAAAACATGCGGGTGCCATAAGTGAGCTTTTGGCACGATGGCTCGACCGGATGATACGGCCTTACAGAAAACCGCCGTAAAGTAGCATTTTTGTTGTCTTTGGACGAGACATATTGTGGTCTTTTGGGTGAGTTAGTTAAAAAGACTGCAAAGTGCAATTGAGGGAATTCTCCATTGCGATTATCCATGACTAACCCATATTATGGTTAACAATAAATAGTGCAAAAGGAAACTACGCTAATTTGGATACTAAAACCTACATTACGGATAATTGGGGGTATGTATTGATACTTAATCAATATATTTTGACTGAATTTTTTATTTAAACTACCCGTATTTGACTTGCGAAAATAAACGGTGCAGGATATTTCTAATTTATAGCGCTAATAAATCTTTCTCCACGCTCACCTTAACGTTTTTGACAGCTGACGACGATCAGCCTCGCCGGGCGTCGCTTCGCACAAAATAAGTCACAAATAAAAAAAAACACAAATCAATGGCACTCAACGATAAAAAAAACAAAGGGTTTAATTTAAAAAACGAACAGCAGTCGGCCGTCAGTTTGACAGCGGTTTGCGCGGGAAAGCGTGCGTCCGGAGTGGCGCGCGGCGAAGCACTGAGAGCGGGAAACGGGACCGGCCGCCCGCCGCGCCGAGATTTTTTTAATGAAAACTGTTTTGAGCTCCAGATGTTTGTTTTTCGTGCTCAGCGTTTATAGGGCGCGAATTTTCCGGAGCCTTTATTCAACTTTATTGCATAGAGAATGCGACAAAATTGCGAAAAGAAACAGTGTTGTTTAAAAACTGCTATGTGGTTTATGTTGCACAATTATATTGATATTGTTTAACAAAAATTAACAGCAAACGGGTACTTAAAATCTAACAAAAAGCTTTATTCTTTATATGACTCCTAAAACATGAATTCACAACTACTGAACTCTATTTCTTCGAATGGCTTCTTAGCGTATTATTAATGCCATACCATGTAAATAAAGAACAGTAACTAATGTCGTTATAAAGCAGAATTTTCACATTTTAAGTAAACAAATCTATATTTAAAAACTGCTATGAAATAGTTAAACTAAATTGTAATGGAACGAAGGTACCATAAAAACTAAACACTCTTATCTGACCCGCCAGCGAGGTGTTATGATTTGCTAAATTATATAATATGCGGATTGTTATTTTACTATCATGGGGTGTTACTGTCAACTTTAATATTTTTTTTACTATTGCGGCACTCCGTAAACACTGTGATTTCAAGCTTTAAAATCACTCTAAAAAATTTTAACAAAATCGATCGAGTAATTAATTTCTTTACAAACTTGCAGAAATCAAACATGGCTCTTAATATTATTTTACAGCCATTTCTTATCTTGATAATATGATATAACCTTCGCGAATAATAAAAAAAACATTATTGATTTTGTAAATTTTTGCCTAAATAATAATATACAGCGATCTCATTCTTTTCGTAGAGCCTCTACGGCGTAGCAGAGGGTATGATCGACGTTTTTTAAAGCAACAACTGTTTTATAATAATAATAATAATAATAATAAGGGGGTGAAGCCGATCCCTCCTAGTTGGTGTCCCCGGGCAACACTTGGGTGCCCCACTCCAAAAAAATAAGTGAGGCACCCAAGTGGCGGATCGTCGGTTTTGTCTTTCTCTTCGCTATCCTTTCAACTCCTGTTTATTAATTAATTCTTGTTTTGCGAAGTTTTGTTTTTGTTTAATCTATCTTTCACCACCTATATTTCATCTCTTACAATCTTTCAATTTTAGTTAACTCTTAATTGTTTTAATATGGTTTAGATGAAAATATGCGACTACGAAATAGAAATATACCCCAGGCGGTTACCGGCGCGAAATGCAATGGAGAATCCTGCCCCGGGCCTTCGGGTCCGGGCAGTCCCTCGTATTCTGGGGGGGGCACCGTACCGCATACTTCTGTCCAGTCTTATACTGTTACAAATAAAATTGTGCCAAGAACGAGCACAATACAGTCATATTCATCATCACCTACCTCATCCATCAGCCTGTTTTCATCGCCTCATTCATCACCAAAATCTTACATGCTCGACACAAACTCGTCCTCATCACGATCACATACATTATCACCATTGTCAGAAGACGCTGCACGGGTAGCACCTGCTAATTATCCCGAGTCCACCTCTGACATCACGCCGTCTACGAGCACCTTACAAAATAATGTACCACATACCGTAGACCACAATATTCCACAATCACACCTTAGCAACACACCAGCAAGAAGTGTTTTGCAGGACATGCTTCCTCCAACCACCCTCGCTGGAAAATGTAGGCAACGGATGAAATGGACTGACCTAATTAACAAAGAACTTCTCCGTTGTTACTACATCGTCACATCATGCGAAACAAACCTTACATCTTTCAGACCATTGCTTCATCAAAAATTCATAGAATCGTTCCCGGAACTGAGCCATATATCAGAGCAAAGGCTAGCGGATCAGATTAGAGTCATCCATCGTAATAATAGAATACCAGCTCATGTCCGAGAACAAATAAAACAATCAGTATCTGAAACAGTCGAAGAATTTAATTGCCAAAACACTTTGCAGGGCACAACTTCACAAACTAGCCTAGAGTGTAACATGCAAACAAACAGTCAACCTCTAGTAGATTACTCGTCTTCAAGCCATGCAGCTACCCTAATCTCACATCCACCACTCACGCTTCCAACCTATTCTGAAAACATAGAACACGTAGTCACGCTAGATTCAGATGATACTATACCATCCATAGATCACAACCCTACAGACAACCAAAAAATTGAAAACATTTTTAAGGAAATGCTAATTAAATATACCGGTACCGACCCGTCCCTCAGACCCATAATTCCTAAACTTCAAGTAACACGAAGCATAATTAAAACAGTTAATATATTAAACAATATAATTAGTAAACACTTAGAAGAAAAAATTATGCCGGATATAGATGAAATCCAATGTACCATATACTGTGCAGCTTTAACTACCACGACTTTACATACAACTACAAAATTAAGTAACGCATCTGATCCAAATAAAACTTTAAAGACAACAGATAATACTCCAAAATGGCAGGTACGAATTGAAAATAGAATAAAAAATCTACGTAAAGAAATAGGACAACTCACACAATATCTCAATGGAAACCTTAACGCCAAAAAACGGCAGAAAATAAACCCCAAAAATTACTCGACAAACCAATTAGTAGAACAACTAGATAAATTAAAACAGAAGTTACAAGCACACTCAAAACGTCTACGCCGACTTAAAATAAGTAATGACAGGAGAAGACACAATACGCTATTTTTAAATAATCAAAAACTATTTTATCAGAATCTCAACTCAGATAATATTAAAGTAACACAGGCACCAAATATAGAGGAAGTTAAGGCCTATTGGGAAAGTATATGGTCGGAACCAGCCCAACACAATGACCAAGCCAGTTGGATAGATAACGAAACACAAGAGTACCAAAACATAGGAATTATGCCAGAAATAATAGTTAATAGAGAGGATGTAACAAACGCTATAAAGAAAACCTTAAATTGGAAGGCCCCAGGACCCGACAAAATTCATAATTATTGGATTAAATATTTCAGTGCCACACATCACTACATAGCAAATATATTTAATTATTTTATACAAGACCCAAAGACAATACCAGCTTTCCTCACGCAAGGAATTACATATTTGAATCCTAAAGACAATGATACAACCAACCCTACAAAATACCGTCCGATCACCTGCCTACCAACGCTATACAAATTACTAACATCCATTATCACACAAAAACTAAACACCCATATCATACAATATAAAATTATTCCGGAAGAACAAAAAGATGCGCTAAGGGATCAATGGGCTGTAAGGAACAAGTAATAATTGACACAGAGATCCATAATCAGGCTAAACAAAAGCACAGAAACTTATATTATTCATACATCGATTATCAGAAGGCTTTTGACAGTGTACCTCATTCATGGCTAATACACGTTTTAAAAATTTATAAGGTTGATGTTAAATTAATTAATTTCCTGCAACACATAATGTCAACCTGGTCCACTAGGCTTACCTTAAGAACAAATAAATCAAATCTCTGCACGTCCCCAATAAAAATTAAACGCGGCATATTTCAAGGTGATTCACTCAGCCCCCTGTGGTTTTGTATAGCTCTCAACCCACTTTCCAAAATTCTCAGTAAAATTAAGCTACGGTTATACACTAGATAAGCTAAATAATATAAAAGTTACTCACCTGCTATATATGGATGACTTAAAACTCTACGCAAGTGACCGGAAACAGTTAGAACTCATGCTAAAAATCACTGAACAATTTAGTACTGATATTAAAATGAAGTTTGGAATTGAAAAATGTAAAATTAACTGCATTAACAAAGGCCTTCACACACAAACAGAACCGTTAAACTTAGAGTTTCAAGAAGGTATGATAGATAGTATGCAAGCAATAGATGCATATAAATACTTAGGATACATACAAAGCATTACAATAAATCATAAAGAAATTAAAAATACATTAAAATCTAAATATAAACAGAGGTTAAATAAAATACTAGCCACTCAACTATCTGGTCGGAATAAAATGAAAGCCATAAATACCTACGCCATACCCATTCTAACATACTCATTCGGGATCATTAAATGGACAGACACAGAACTTGAAACCCTCAACACTACAACACGAATGCTTTGCTATAAACGCAATATCCACCATATCCACTCTACGATATCCACCATATCTACTCTACTCAACTCATCGAAAGATTTACACTTAAACGAAAATTAGGAGGTCGTGGTATTATAGATATAAAAAATTTACACTACAGCCAAATAGAGAATCTTAGAACATATTTTATTAATAAAGCTCAATCCAGCCAATTACATAAAGCAATAGTAAGTCTCCCTCACAAAGGTACACCTCTCCAGTTAAACAATGACCTTTTTAATCCAAATCATAAAATAGTAAAAGACGCTGATAAGATACAGAAATGGAAGAGCAAAGCGCTGCATGGTAAATATCCCCATCATCTAGAACAAGAACATGTAGACCAGATTGCCTCGTGCAGCTGGCTAACCAGGGGCAATATTTATTCAGAAACGGAAGGCTTTCTTATAGCAATCCAAGACCAAGTAATTAAAACACGTAATTATTCGAAATATATTCTCAAAGAATCAATAAGCACCGATAAATGTAGATAATGCCACCTCACAACAGAAACTATAGATCATATTACCGGGGGATGCAGCGCACTTGCCAATAAGGAGGACACACACCGTCATGACAACGCAGCTAAACACATTCATCAACTACTAGCCCTTAAATACAAACTCTTAGATTCACACATCCCATACTATAAATACAAACCTCAAAATGTTCTTGAAAATAGCAATGTAAGACTCTACTGGGATCGTGACATAGTCACTGACCGTACCATCCTCAGCAATAGACCAGACATAACACTAACAATAAAACCTGAAAATACAACTTACCTGATAGATATCGCCGTCCCCAACACCAACAATCTAAAACAAAAACACAATGAGAAAATCCAAAAATATATTCCTCTGGCCGATGAAATTAAACAAATGTGGCACCAAGAAGTTGTCAAAATTATCCCCATCATCATGTCTTCTACCGGAGTAATACCGAAGGCCCTCGCCACTTCCCTGAAAACTCTAGATCTGCATAAAAATACTTATATACCAATGCAAAAATCCATCATAATCGATACATGCTCATTAGTTCGCCGTTTTCTAAACCCATCCTCATCTTTCTCTACACCCCAATCATAACACATCTTTAATATGAACCAGGATACTTGGCTCCTGCCCGTACCTGAGTCATCTTCTCCGGCAAACAGCCGAGACTACTCTTCTTTAAATAATAATAATAGACTAAGGATGTTTCACCACATTAGTGAGATGGAGTATGAAGTATCTGACAGATACTCCATACTCTATCTGTCAGGTTAAATTGTGCATAGCCTATCCGGCACTTAGTGGTGTGGTACATACGGAACCTATCGTATACAGGGTAATAAAAAGTGACAATACTTTAGGGTGTGTATGTATTTCTTATATTATAGAACTTGCTCATACAAATCACAAATAAAATAGGCCAAATGCGAGTTGGACTCGCGCACGTAGGGTTCCGTACTATTATCCCGGGGGAGACTCCGGAACGAAGCGTTGAGTCACGTCGCCAGCAAAAATTTGTGACAGTGTTAGTTTATAAGTGAATATAAATAAAATATGTATGTTAGTTTATAAGGTATTTATTACATTATTAATATGTATGTTAGATTTAAGGTATTTGTTATATGGGCCTCCGATGCCCGAAATAAAGATGATTTGATTTGATTTGATTTGATTGTAGAGCAAAAATAGGTAAATAAAATATTTTTTTTTTCTATGAGAGCCCCACTTAAATATTTAGTTTAATTAAATTTTCATATTAGTAATATACAACTGAGTATTTTGTGAACATTTCAAGTGCCTACCTATTGCCATTATTGATATCGAACAAAAAATAGCAAAAAAATCGGCTAAGTGCGAGTCGAACTCGCGCACGAAGGGTTCCGTACCGTTATAGAGCAAAATAGGCCAAAAATTGTGTTTTTTTGTATGGGAACCCCCCTTAATTTTTCATTTTATTTAAATATTATTAATAATTATTAAAGTATACATATAATTAAGGCCTTTGTGAAAATTTCAAGTGCCTACCTGTTGCCATTATTGATATCGAGCAAAAAAGGCCAAAAAAATCACGTTTGTTGTATGGGAGCCCCCCTTAAATATTATTATTATTTTGTTTTTAGTATTTGTTGTTATAACGGCAACAGATATACATAATCTGTGAAAATTTCAGTAGTCTAGCTAAAGCGGTTCTTGAGATACAGCCTGGAGACAGACAGACGGACGGACGGACGGACAGACAACGAAGTCTCAGTAATAGGGTCCCGTTTTTACCCTTTGGGTACGGAACCCTAAAAATTACATTTGTTGTATGGGAGGGAAAAATCTAGCTATAGCGGTTCTTGAGATACAGCCTGGAGACAGACAGATGGGCAGACAGACATTGAAGTCTTAGTAATAGGGTCCCGTTTTTATCCTTCGGGTACGGAACCCTAAAAATGGCTCTTTTAGCGCCGCTATACTGCTACACACCCTAAAGTATTATCCCCTAAGTTTTGTTTCACCCTGTATTATATTACAGTACAATACTAAGATATTAGCAAGTACACAGCGAATAAGTAATGTATCGACGCGCGCGACCGGGGGGCTCGCAGGTGCGACGCAATTTACTGGGCCACCGTCACACCCCCCACCCCCCGATTATTGGCTGATGCAATATATTGCCTGCCAGCTTGTACGCCTTTTGGAACCGTACATTTTGCTGTGAAAAGGGTGAAATTTAATGTAACGTCGTTTTCTAATGAACACGGTTAGCTTTTGCTGTAAAAAATGAATACTAATGAACTTTGTTCGAATGGAAAAATATTAATGATTGTGTTATTTTCGTGATTATTAACATGTCGCGTGTTTGTTTTAGTGTTAGTAGTTAGAAAAAAAGTTGTAATATATTTACAACTTTTTTATTATATATTTTGGTATACTTTTTATTATATATATTGGTGTTGGACCCATAAACGTTACTCGTAATGATGAAATAATTATGTAGTTTATACTTAACTTTTACTTTTTCCTAAATACACAGAAATTAAAAGGTGTCCATGACCTTGCTTAGGGGTAAATTAGCAATATAGTATGTTTGTTAGTTGCTTGTTGGGAAATTAAGGTAAATCTTGAATAATAATCCCAACTATAATAAATTGCTAAAAAAATAAAATTGCTAAAGACGTATGTCTGTCGGTCTGTCTGTTACCATACATTGTATATTTTAAAAGATTAATTTTTTTCTCACTTTTTTGGTAAAAAAGTGGGCCCCGTGCGAGTTTCTTACGCCGGTTCTTCTCGCCGGGTCAGTTCCCGAACCGGTGGTCGGCACCAGTAGTATCAACATTCTGAAAGCATTTTCTTAAAATCTATTCAGAAATAAAACAATTTTTATTTTTATTTATTTATCTCTTCTCGCTTAAACCGCTATATTTGGTCAAAATTTGAATATTTCGAGTCCTGGGATAAAAAACTTATTATTTGGGAAGAAAAACTATTAATGTTCTGAAAAAATGTACGGTCCCCGCGTGATAAGGTAATTTCGGTGCAACGGAATTCGCGGTCGTCATCTAGTATGTCATCATTGTTTATTAGTTGAGATCGAGAGTCGCGACTGTGAAGCGACAGAGAACAATATACTAAACTATGACACTATATACACTATAGAGTCGTTAGGTCGGTTCCAGGAGGAGTGCACCACGTGCGAAGATACGGACCATTAGCCGTGTGAGAGTGAGGATGTTTGTTTGCGCCGTAATTACTCACGTCTTATATCTGCGCTTTTCACGCTAGCAAAAAGGCTGATTGGTCGCCTAATAAGTGAATATTTACCTTTATTTATATTCACTTTAAAACTCTTTAAAAGCTCCCAACAAGTGTTTACAAACGCCGGTTTATGTGCGACCATCTTACGATCCGTTTAGTTTAAACGGCGAATCGAGGCACAAAATTAATATAAAATGTCAGAATTTATATTAGAACTCCGTGCCTCGTTTTTTCGATTACTCCTTAGCTTTTTTATTGGATACGGATATTAATTGCAAGAACTTATAAGTTATAACGTATATTGATTCATTCTACTTCTGGATCTGTGAAGTCCACAAGTTTAAACTTAGCAATATGTTGTATTTATGTTGAACAAAGTATAATTACAATTTCAACATATCGTGCCAAAATATCCATTTACTAATAAAAAAACATAGCGATGATTTTCCGTGCATTTCACAGCGGTTGCGGCGGGAAAAAACGCAAATGGCGGCGCGTGACGTCACGTCCGCCGCGCGTGTGCTGATGGCGTTATAATTGCGCGCGTGCTGCCGCTGCTGTCGGGCCGGTGCGGGTTTTATGTCGCTAAAATTAAAAACTTTGTAGGATTAACAATCCAAAAGAAGGTTTCGTAATAGTAAAATGAACGAATACTCCTGCAGTTTTGATCGGGGCTTACTAAAAATACAGGTTAGTCTAATGCTAAGTACTCACATACGGTTTTGCTCGATAGTTTTACTCCAAATCGAAGGTAATGACATATTTGACATATTTAATTCCATCGAGCCGGCTTGAAGCGAGCCTTCGAGCCGTCAGTTTTGGCGGTCCACACGGTGGTTATTGCTCGATTTGGAGTAAAGCTATCGAGCAAAACCGTATGTCAGTACTTAGCATAAGGGTCAATTCAGACCGCAATCGCGACGAGGTGAGGCGAGGCGCGGCGCGGCATAAATTTGTATGGATTTGACATATTTCAATTGCGTGAGACGTCTTGCGAATCTGTCAAATCCATATAAAGAAATGCATCTACGCGTCGCGTTGCGGTCTGAATCAACCCTAAGGCTGGTTTTAGTGTCACGCGGGCCGTCGGTACGGATCGCTCCGTAGATCGATTTGTATGAAGTTTTCAGGAGTAATGCGGACGGGTCCGTACGGACCCCTCCGCATTACTCTAAAACGCTCCTTAGAGCGTAATGCATATTGCATTTATACGGAGCGATCCGTACCGACGGTCCGCGTGACACTAAAACCAGCCTTAGGTTCCATCTAGAAGCGTCCGCGTGACCGCGCGGTTTAGCAGCTACACCATCATACACAGAAGTTTTTTCCCATTTTGTCGAAGAACATCGACAAAAGGTAGTCTGGTCACCAGAATACTTTAGTCCGAGGCAGTTCGATAGCTAAAGAACAATAATAATATCTAACAGAGTACAGGCTACTTAAACCTACTTAAACAGATAAAAATAATGTTTTATGAGTGATGGAGACAGGGCCCCCGCTACCATATTATGTGCAATGTGTGCAATGCACACGGGCGCCATCCTCTAGGGGCGCCAAATCACCATCTTTAGGGGCGCCAAAACCAAGGACTCAAAAAAATTTGCTTAAAGGGCGCTAAAAAAGCCCTTACGGAGGCCCTGGATGGAGAGGATGGTTCTTTAAAGTAAGTTATCTCGTAGCACCGCGTAGGCCTTTCGTAGGACCGCGTAGAGCTTTCGTAGCACGGGAACAAAATATATTAAAAGTTAATTATATTTATTTTATAAAGTCCACTTGCGTAGGTCAAAATTAACGTAAAATACGATCTTATCTCTCCAGTTCAGTGTTTTTCAACCTGTGGGTCGCGACGCCCGGGTGGGGTACCCGTTACGTTACCCAGGGGTCCCTACACAGAGGTCGTGAAATATTTTTTCATGCCGTCATAAGTAGCATCATAAAAAAGGTCGAAAAACACTGCTCTAGTTTATGTATAGTCCGCGCGGAACTAGTTGGCCGCTCTGCCCATATACTCACATACCGGCAGAGCGGCCAACTAGTTCCGCGCGGACTATAATTATGTAAGATGTCATAAAATAATGTTATTAAAACTCAACAAAATTACTTAAATACATTATTATATTATCATTTACTCTTTGCTGTGCTTCTTAGTAGATATCCACCGCAACTTAATGTGTAAAAAAAGAGTGTTATCAAATAGAAAACAATAATTTCAAGTGTAAAGTTTTCACCTTATCAAATAATTAACTGAAATTAATCGAACATTATTAACAAACCTTCAATCAATAATTTAACTGTTTGTAAAATGATGATTGATATTGATAAAATAGCAATAGTTGAGTACCTTATTCATTAAATTTAAATATTTTTGTTGAATAATATTATATGTTTTATGATATACGTTTTAATAATTTATTATTTAATCGATGGTTTTTAACCATCATTAACTTTAATCATATTAGTTTACTAATTAAATGTAACTTTTATTTTCAGTATGTAATAATTTTGCTAATAACAGCAGTGCAAGTACAAAATCAATATGATCTGATGATGAAAAAAAAATCGCAGAAGAAGATCTAGTTCATGGTCACCGAAGTTCTTTTCTAGCAGTTTCCAATGAGCCATCAGAAGTTAGCAGAAACTTTGACATCGAAGAGTTTGCACTCCATGACAACATGACCGATGACTATGACGAAGATTTCGAGCTTAATCTGGCAAAATTTATGGCTGATCATAATCTAAAAACTGAGAAATAAAATAATTTAAAAATTGCGTTTCTAAATATTTTGGAAACCAACGTTTTCTCGAAGTTCTACAGATACAAGTAACATAATTAATCTCAGCTATCTGAATATCCCTTGGACAACCCCAAGGGATATTCAGATAGCTATTTAGATCCACAACGACAACTTAGATGTGATAAAAGGACACAAGACAATTTAAAAATTATGAAATTATTATTATATTAATACTAACAGCTGTCCCGGCAAACGTTGCTTTGCCATAATATAAAGTACCTATTTCGCCCATGAACGTAGAAAAAAGGCGGATGGAGTCTTGTTATATACAAAACTGTGTCTTCACTTTTCTTCAGAGTCGGCCACGCACACATTCTGACGCCTGTCAAATGGTATGGACTAGCGCGAGAATGTGTGCGTGCGGACCGTGTACATACAGCCAGCTGGCCGACTCTGAACGACACAGTTTTGTGTATGGTGGGACTCCGTCTGCCTTTTTTTATACGTCCATGATTTCGCCCATATTATTTTTTTGAAGTGACTAAATAAGTATGTTACCATAGCAACGTCTATCGCTATCCCGTCGCACAAACAATGGTCGCCCTCAGTCTCGAGTTGTAATAATTTACTATTATTTATTCAACAAATGGACTTATCAATATATAAAGTACCCAGTAGCCAATTCTCAGACCTACTGAATATGCATATAAAATTTGGTAAAAATCAGTAAAGCCGTTTCGGAAGAGTTCGTGGACTAACATTGTGACACGAGAATTTTATATATAAGATTAAATAACGCCTGCGACTCCGTTGCGCCAAAATTCGTTTATCAAACTCAAACTCAATTTTTTTTATTCAGAATAATTTTTTTTCAAATATTCTCTGAACTTCGGGTGCCACTGGTGCCTACCACCGGTATCGCGCGGGAACCGTAAATTTTTCCGAAATAAAAGTATCCTCTTCCCGGGACTCAAAGTATGCAGTACGTCCATACCCAGCAAAATCGGTTCAGCAGTGGTTTGGATGTGAAGAGGTAACAGACAGACACACTTTCGCATTTATAAGATTAGTATGGAAGTATGGATGGACTTGGATATTACAGGAACAGTATCATTTAAATATTTTCCCGAGATAAATCTTGGAAAATATTATACTATTCCTGTACGATACTAAACGAATCTTTGCGAGAACGGAATTGCGGGCAGCAGCAGTATAAAATAAAAGAATAAAATTTTTACACAAAGAAATCAATATATTCGTAATTTGT
Organism: Polyommatus iphigenia; assembly: GCA_963422495.1. Classification (NCBI taxonomy): domain Eukaryota; kingdom Metazoa; phylum Arthropoda; class Insecta; order Lepidoptera; family Lycaenidae; genus Polyommatus; species Polyommatus iphigenia. Next base: position 16,609,329 of record OY730190.1, on the reverse strand, counting down.
AACTGATTGCAATTTGCAATTGTCCTTGAAAGCTATTGAAAAAATGTTACGTCTAATGAACCAATTAAGTCAATTATGATAACTCAGCACTACAAGGCTCGGAAAATTGCTATTTAATGCGTGAAGTTTTAATTAAAAGTGAGGACTCAATCCGTACTTAAAGCCGCCAGCTTCCAGCGAGAGCACATTATCTCACAACTGACATCTCAGCAAACATGCAGGTTACTCCGGCTGGCTTCGTTCTCACTGTCCTCCTAGCCCTTGGGGCCCGCGCGGACGACTGGGACCCGGACTACCAAGCGGATCCCAGGAGGACCAAGATCGCCCTGCACCTGGACAAGTCCAATGAGAACGACGTAGGCTTCGTACACGAAGTTGCCAACGTCCTGAAGAAATACCGCGACGTCAAACTCCAGAAGGAGAACATCGCGCTGCGGAACCAGCCGAGCCCAGAGGAGGACCCCGCGAATGTGCTCGCAGATAAGATAGTGCAGGCGCTGGTAGAGAACCCCAGGAGCAACGTCGTAGCCATCCGGGCGAGGGTTGAACCCAAGCACGAGGAAAACGACGTAGTTTCTGATGAAGCTCCGGAAGCACCACCAGTGGCACGCCCTGGCCACGCCGGCCGCTGTCGCTACTGACCATCTCACTCGTTATGTAATAACTAAGAAGTGACACCAACTAAGACGTCGGCAAAATACCGGGCATTCGAGAAGAGAACTTCAAAAGGATTCCTCAGTTGAACTACTAGGTATATCTACTCTTAATTTCAAATGAATAAAAACGCTCATTTATCACATAATATTTTTATTGCTCTTCTTATTGTTAACGTACAAAACATTACAAAAGTAAAGTGTGTTTGTTTTAAGCATATTTTCACGTTCACTTGTACGTAATATTACGTATTACGTACGTGATATATTTTTTCGGGAAGCATAGATTATAAAATAATTTGAATTCCTCGATAAAACAATTGTAGGTCTCAGAGGGATTGGTAAGAACATACATTGATGAGAAAGATAGATTCTTAATGCACAATGTAAATTTATTAATATTTTCTTCGCTATAGTCTCTAATTTGTTTCCGCCAAAATTTTAGTTTTATGATATTTTTAACTGGCACATTTATAATTTGCATCGTATGATCAGATAGACCTAGGTCCATCACTTCAGTCTTACATTTGTGCTTAAAGTCATGAACGAAGTTGTCAATACATGTCTTACTGGCTAAACGGGTTGGCTGTTTTATTTATTATAACAATAAGGATTCAAAGTTTAATGTCAAGGTATTACATTTTAATATGTCAATATTAAAGTCGCTAGCAATAATTAAATTTTTAAATTTTGATTTTACATATTACTGCATAATCATGTCAAGCTTATAAAAAAATGTATTTATATTATTTGAGTTAGGAACTCTATATAAACACACTATTAAGATTTTAGGATAAGTTAATTCAATTGCACAACATTCTATAATATTCGGTAGAGACAGCTTTTCTATTTCTCCAATTTCTTTCCATTCATGATTATTTCGTATTAATATACATGCTCCACCTCGTTTGCTGTCTAATCTACTAAAACATGCAGCTAGAGTATAGTTCGGTAAATTTAGATACTGCTCTTGATCTTTTTTCATAAATTTGTTGTTGTTTTTTTGTGCAAGCTCATCTAAGTGAACAGCCAATTCGTTGCTTTTATTTAATAGTCCGGCTATGTTCTGATGTAGGATGCATAGGGATTTATTCTCGAAAAAAAGTTGTTTGCTCTGTGGAATTCAATGGTGGATGATTTATTAGATTCAAGTCCTGTGATAAATCTATCGTTTGATCGCTGTAAGATGTTATTATATCATCTATTAGACTATAGAGGCTTCTGAATATTTTTTTCTATTCCTCGATTATTTATTTTTCCAATGGAGTCATGAAACATGCGATGGCTATACTCCAAATTCTTATTTGAGTCTAATATAAAAGCGTGTTCGTGAGTTGTAACATCAAGATATAAGAGGTTATTGAAGGTTTCCACTCTCCAATTGTACATATTTTTATACAATCCAATTCTATAAGTCGGAAGACAGATGATTAAATTCGTGTGTTGTATGGTCTGTAGTACATTTCTAATATCGTAGTAAAGTAGTCATTGGTAGTTTCAAAATCTTCTTCTCCAATCATGATAATACAAAATAATAATTATGTAGTTAGATAAAATTTACAGAATTTAATTAACCTGCCAAGTTTAAATTAGAAGTATTATGGATCAGACTGTTGATGAAGATGATTATGATCGGTGAAGTGCATCTAAACTTGGCATTGGATTAGATTTCAACTCTTTTTAGGCCAATAATTATTAGCCTATAGGAACTAGGCCCTATTTTAACAGGTATGTTTTTTGGTGGGATTTTATTTTACCCGAACCTAAAGCCATAACTTATAGAAAATTTGGTGTATTTTATACAAAGAATACTAAAATTGTCAAAAGAAGCAAACCATAATTGTTTTAAAAGCTCCTAATATATACCGGACTTTTTGTATTTCCTGCGTTAGAGATAACGCTCTACAAAACCGAAATTAGCCGACTGTCACTTTCCAAAGGTCGATGCGCAATATCTATCGCCGGGTACTGTAGTCTGTATCGTTGGTAGGTTTAAAGTTACGTCACTGCATGACTGCATAGATAAAGTACTGAGTAGTGAATTATTTATTAACGTGTATAACAATCGAATAAATCGAACAGTCTAGCTCAACATGGTACCACCTCTTATAGAAAGACGTATGAGCAAGCGATAGCGCGATGTAGGCGACTCTTAGCGGCATCTGTTATGAATTTTTGGAACTAACTTAATTTGAACAAAGAAGACTGGTCACGGACCATACAAAATTTACCCATGGCCATTTATACAAAGAAACGTATCCCATTGTTTTCATTATATTATATGGGCATCCAAAATTTATAATTTTTATATTCAATATCAGTGGCTAACATGTTATTTTATTGCTTTCTTTTTTTCTTCAGGCGCAGTATGAAAAGTGCAAATATTAAGCAATTTTATTCAATACTAGACGTTCCGCGCAGCTTCGCCCGCGTAAATTACATATTTCACAGACAAATTAGTCTACAAAAAACAGCCTATGATCGAAGGATCATAGGCTGTTTTTTGTGGTATGGTGTGATGTGGACGTGGTCTACTTCTTATCTGACCCAAATAACAGAAAAATTGCTCTAGTAGTTCGTGAGATAAGCCCTTTCAAATAATTTCCCCCGTTTTTTTTCAAATCGGATCAGTAGTTCCTGAGATTAGCGCGTTCAAATAAATCCTTTCAAATAATTTCCCCCCGTTTTTTCCACATTTTCCTCTATTTCTTCGCTCCTATTAGTCTTAGCGTGATAAAATATAGCCTATAGCCTTCCTCGATAAATGGACTATCTAACACTGAAATAATTTTTCAAATCGGATCAGTAGTTCCTGAGATTAGCGCGTTCAAACAAACAAACTAACAAACTCTTCCGCTTTATAATATTAGTATAGATCATTGGCTAACAAGTCAAAAGTCAACTGTCAAGTGTCAAAACCACTCGAGTGTCTAACGTTTTAAAACATTACCTACAGTTTAATCCCAAAGTTATAAATTTCTGTAATTAATTTGGATTAATAATAATAAAACACTGGAAGAATTGCAAAAATTAACCATATTAGACTGTGTTGAAAATGTTCAATACGAGCTGTCAAAAATGCAGCTGATAGTATACTGGATTGCGTTCCGTTTTAAATAGTAACCAGTATACTAACAGTATACTAACTATAAAGGAACGGCTTCGCAGTATACTAAAATGACGTCACACTCTGCAGTGGTCGTAGTACATTTAGGAACATAGCCATAGCCAGAGTGCACAGGCACTTGACAGCTTGTTTCTTTTGTCATTGCTTGACAGTTGACAGGCACAGACAGTCATCTGTCATTTGTCAAATCACAAATTTCATTTTTGCGAAAAACAAGAAAATTTGTTTTTAGATTTTATCAAAAATTCGTTACAATATTTTCCTTTCTTGATTAGGTAGATATTAATTATATAAAATTTTCCAATTAACAAGAACAAAATACAGTTAAGTAAATTGCAGAATAATATAGTAAATCTTATCAGTTTAAAAATGGCAAATGATACTCCAGAAAGTGATTTTTCTATTGAATGCTTTCAAAATTACTCAGCTCCAGAAGTTTTTGTACAAGGATTGGCCGGTATCGTCAACCAAAATGATGTTGAAGTTATCATTCGAGCTCAAAAAACTATGTAAGTTATTGTTACTGACAGAATACTCATACTTTGGTCATGAACGTAGAAAAAAAGGCGGACGGAGTCTTGTTATATACAAAACTGTGTCTTCACTTTTCTTCAGAGTCGGCCACGCACACATTCTGACGCCTGTCAAATGGTATGGACTAGCGCAAGAATGTGTGCGTGCGGACCGTGTACATACAGCCAGCTGGTCGACTCTGAACGACACAGTTTTGTGTATGGTGGGACTCTGTTCGCCTTTTTTTATACGTCTTTGGTCATATCCTTTTGAAACTTATATTAATTTGTTTATCTTAAATTACAGGCTACAGAGATTCGAGAAAACTACAGAAATGTTGACCAACTGCAATCAACTATCCGCCAGTCGTCTCCGAGCAGCCACAACAGAGTTTAAAAAACACACTCAACTGCTACTTGACATGAAAAAGGATTTGGAATACATATTTAAAAAGATCAGAGCTATTAAAACAAAACTGAGGTAAATATCTTGGTAAGACCAAAACTTCCTTTTTTAGTAATAAACATTTTCAGTTTTTTTGGTAATAAAAAAACTGAAAATGTTCCACTTTTTAGGTATTCTGTCATGTAAAATTATTAATTTCGGCTATTACATAGTATATTAATAAGAAACATATTATCAAGGCTTTATTATTTTTAAATTCCAGCACACAATATCCTGAGGCATACAAATCGGCAATAGAAGCAGCATCTAGCGAGAGGAAGCCACTCGATGAGGAGGAAGAGGAATTTAAGACTTCAGACACCAGAAACGAGTCCAAAATGGTTGCCACAGTCTCCACAGAAACCCTCAAACCTTCAACAAGTGTTGAAGATAAGAAGACAAAGAAAAAGCTACAGAAAATTGAAAATGTAGAAAATAATAACATAGAGGCTACAGTCATTGACAATGTCAAGAAAATGAAAAGTGACAGCTCCACAGAAACTGAAAGTGCAAGTTCTGGTGATGAGACCAGCACCGACACTGGTTGAGCTGTTCCAAAATAACTTGACAAGATGTCAATTATTTTTTGAGTCTCACTTTAATGTTATATCTATTATTCTAGCTGCAAGTGCTTGGAGTGTAATATTATTTACAATGTTATTTAGGTACTTACCTTGTTTCATAAAGTTAGAATTAATCAATGCATTTTATTTAACTGTTTCCCAAATGTATTAGATAACTTTTTTGCATTACCAACATACAGTCTCTGGTGACTGGTGGTGGTGGCTTTCTCATAAGTCATAAAGTAGGCTCAACACTTCAATTGTTTGTAACATATGCACTTAGTTAATAAGTATTATTATCTAATATGGATTAAATTGTAATAATATTAAGCAGATAAACATGAAAGCTACTTTTTATTTTATATCATACAATTTAAAATTTAGCATGTGCAATATTACCATATCTCATAAATACTTTTTAAAAAATTAAACCAAATTCATTAGCGTTTTAAACTTTGTATTTATTTAATTATAGCAATAAGTACCTCTTATTATAGAACTCTTTACAAAACTCGGGAAGTAAAGAAACAACTCTAGTGCTACCAGCACTTTTCAATACAATTATTGTATAATAGGCAAAATGATTCAGAACACTGTAGATACTGTTGTAAATATAGTACTATCAGAGAAATTGATTCCTAGGCAGATGGCAGACCTAAGTACATAATTTGGTCATATTAAGTCAAACCGTCAAACCCATCCGACCGATCACAGCTTACATTGAATTGACAAATACGAACACATGACGTAGGTCCGTCAACTGCCTAGGAATCAATAATTTCTTCAATGATACATAGTAACCATAAGAATATAATAATAATAAGAACCATAAAGGCACAGACAACTTTTTGCTTTAATTAAATTTGCACAGTAAGACCACAATGTCGAGAACCTTCAGGGATGATTTTTTGTCCATAATATACATTGGCTATTATTTCTACAGTAAAACAATGACCACAGTGAACTATGTTATCAATCAGTCTTAAACATTGTTTTGATGTATAGATTCAAATACCATGCTAAGCCTTTAATGGCATTTGATGTTTATCATAACTGGTGTTACATAATGTGATTTGTATGTTTGTGCAACTATTTTAACCGTAACAATTGAAAATCGATTGTGTCTGCGATTCCCATGATCAAGGTATTAAATATTGGTGACATTTGTTCATTAACCGAATTCAGTCTTGTCTTTAAGCTTAGTGCAGAATCTCAGAAATACTATACCAACATCATTTTTTTTAATCTATATACATATATAAAAATGGATTTTTAAATGTGTTAGTCGCGCTAAAACTCGAAAACGGCTGAACGGATGGGGCTGATTTTAGTCTTAAAATATTGGTAGAAGTCCAGGGAAGGTTTTAAAGTGACACAAAGTTCACCGGGACAGCTAGTAATTCATATATTCAGAGCCATGTTTCAGATCTAATACATTTTATGCCACATTTCTTACTACAATATCTTGTATCCACTTTCTTTTTACATGGTCCTAACTCCTAAATCAAGTTAATATTTGGATGTTATTGCTTTAATAAGAATATATTATAATGTTTTTAATTGACATAAGAATATAATTCTAGTTGAAATAGATATTTTTTAGTATATTTTAATACTTACATAGAAGTTTTTAATTTGTAGATATTGATTTAAATTTGTTGACCTTTTGGTCAACCTCATAACCTTTCAAATCTATATAAGACATTATAAAATTGAAATGTATAAAACAGCTTGGTAAATTTTCAAACCAGTTGCCAGATCAATCATTAGAATTCACAGCATACTTTTCTGTGAATTTCACGGCGTTTTCATGGAATTTGTCAATATCATACTTATATTCGAAAGCAATGTCCATCATTAGAGGATCATCAGGATTGGGTGTGGCGAGGAGAGTTTGTACGGAGATCAGCAGAGTCTCAATCGTTATGGTCGGCAGCCATGAACCCTTAGGCGGCATTTTCAGCATGTTCATGCATATGCGACCACCTGAAACCAGATTAGATCGAGTTGAATAAAAGTACTAGACACTTTAATAGTCATTTGATTTATAATAATTAGATGTGGGATCAGTGGCGTAACTATAGGGTGACACGGCTGGCAAAATGCCACGGGCCCCCGACCCAAAAGGGCCCTGGCCCAAGAGGCCGTGAGGTCAGAAATTTTTATTGTTTTATTATTAACGTGACAATTTTTACTGGTAGGGCCACATCAATTTGCCACGGGCCCCGGATCTTATAGTTACGCCATTGTATTTGTGTGGGATCTGGGTTTACTTTACCTTTATCGATGTTTGGATGATATACAGGTGTCACAAATTTAACTTGTGGTGGCTCAAAAGGATACCTATCAGGTACATTTATAATCAATTTAAATAATCCTTTTTCATAAGGCGAACCTCTAGGTCCAGACATTTTTACGAGTAACACATCGCAAATATCTTCTTTTTCAGGACGACAAGTTATTCCCCATGGTGGCTTAAGCTCCAAGTTCTTAATTTCCCTTGCTAAACGAGCTGTTCTTGCACTAAATGCCATAATAATATTAATGAAATAAGTAAAAATATAGCAGAAATAAATTTTTATTAAAAAAACTACAAACAACTACGAAAACTTTGAATAGGAAAACAAACCTCAGTTCTCAACAATTAACAATAGCTGTCAAAAGTCAAAAGTGTAATTTTGACAAACAGCTGGTTGACAAATGACATTGCGTTTTTTTACTAGAGTGTAGAGTGAGTGTAGAGTGGACACCTAGAAGTATTTATGTAAATGTGGACACTGTTTTTTTAAGGCTATGTTCCGATATGTACTGCGACCACTGCAGAGTGTGACGTCATTTTAGTATACTGCGAAGCCGTTCCTTTATAGTTAGTATACTGTTGGTATACTGGTTACTTTTTAAAACGGAACGCAATCTAGTATACTATCAGCCGCATTTTTGACAGCTCGTATTGAACATTTTCAACACAGTCTAATAAGGTTAATTTTTGCAATTCTTCCATTGTTTTATTATTATTAATCCAAATTAATTACAGAAATTTATAACTTTGGGATTAAACTGTAGGTATTGTTTTAAAACGTTAGACACTCGAGTGGTTTTGACACTTGATTGACTTTTGACATATCACGTGATATACTGCGAGTACCTTACCTCGAAAACGCGAGTACTCACAGTACAATATGGCGACGATTGATGACGTCTTAATTCACTAGGATACTGCGGCAATATTACTGCAGTCCATAGCGGAACGATTTTTTCTACAGTGATAGCACTGTGCAGTGGTCGCAGTCCATAACGGAACATAGCCTAAATAAACTTGGTCAGTACTCAGTACTCATTATAATCAGGGCGAGCAACCATGAGTCATGATCATGACTGTCGGAGTGTCCAGTGTCCACTGGACATTGGTTGCTCGCCCTGATTATAATGAGTACTGACCAAGTTTATAATCAGGATTCAGGGTGAGCGAAGCGAGCCCTAGCATACTGTATATATCCCAAAACACACAATATGATCATATTTTTGTGGTATATACCGTATACATTCCCTCCAAAACTCCGTCGAAAGTCTCAGTAAAGCGTCCACGGGCTTAGCCAGGTTTTAGTATCGGGGGGTACAAGAAAATAAAAGGAATAAAAGTACTTAAAATAACCCTTATATTCATAAGAAAAATATTAAAAAGATGTAAAAAACAGATACCTACAGAGAATATATAATAATTAAGTGATAATATAGGATAATAGTTAGTAATAAATGAAATATGCCGCACGCCTGTCCTTATTTAAATTTTATGAATGTTAATATCTTAATTTTTCAGGGGGGGGGAGGGGGGGTTGGAACCCCCAAAACCCTCCCCCTGGCTACGCCCGTGAAAGCGTCTACCACTTTTATACTGAATTTACCGACTTCACTCCTTGACTGTTTTGACTTTTACTTAGACTTTCACTAGACTTTAGACTTGACGATATAGATTATAGGTATGGCCATATGGGTCAAGTGTGCGCAGCGTCTATGTGTGCGCATTGTAAATATCTCGTAAAATATATGACGCCAAGGCACGGCAACCCCCTCTTCAAAAACCCACAGGACGCCCTGCGAAGCGCTCGTGGTCGTGTCCCAGCGGCTACTCGCGTGCCATTTTGAATTGACAGATAAATGAAGATTTTTGCTTAAATATTTACGATATTATGTAATTTTTGACGCATAATCTTTTGAAGTCATGTAAGTTTTTTCTAAATAAGCTTTTAGAGGACCAGTTGGTCTCTCTAAGAGTTCACTAGAGGTCGGAGGAGTAAAGAGTAAAACTCGATTTACTGTGGTGAACTGGAGTGATTTATTTACAAAAATGCTCTGCTTATATACAAAAAAATGAGTTAATTATTATTATTACAAATCTGTACAAAGGTAAAAAGGTTGTTTGTGATTGGTTAACTAGATTAGACGGAGATGTTAAGAAAGAGATAAAAATATTTACAAAACAAGAAAGAGAAAAAAATCGAATAAGAAATATTTACAAATCTAAAAGATTGCCGCGCGAGAACTGGCCGTCCCGCGATACGCGGCGCTGGTGTCGCGCGAGTATAAATATAGGCTCGCGGCCCGCGGCCAGTGTGACCATATTTAGCAGAATTCTGCGATTTTAGCAGAATATGACCCCCAACTTAGGCCTTAGCATAATATGTCGCATAATAGAAAAAGTTGACAGATTTTAGCAGAATCTAAAAAACTTTAGCAGAAATTTAACAGAATTTGACATTTTATGAGTTAACTGAAGTTTATTTCAAAAATCTACCCATTTCCAATTTGTATACATAGGTGCGGTTTTTTCTTGTTGTGCTGGTCACTCTTTTCAATTCAGGGGAACTCCCGAAACATGCGTAGGTAACCGGTATTTTTCCTTGAGGCGCTGTATCTACCAGTTTCAGGGGAACTCCCGAAACATGTGTAATCGTTATTTTTCCTTGAGGCGCTGTATCTACCAGTACATTCTCTTTGTTTTGCTTGGTTTGGGTGGTTATTGTGTGTTTTCAAAGGGAAACAATGAAAAGAAAATATGACCAGAACTATCGTTCCGAGTGGGAGGAGGATCCGCAGTTTTCGTCCTGGCTATCAAGAGCCAAGGACGACACTAATGCCGCTTTTTGTAAAGCATGTAACATGAAATTAGTTTCTCGTCTTTCAGTTTTAAAAGACCATGTCAACTCGGTAAAACACAAAAAAAGTGCTATTGGATTTTCTGGACAGTCATCGGTAAGTGAATTTACTTATTTTTATTACCTAAATATATACCTTAATAAAAACAACTTTAGTACTAGTTAGCCTGAATACGCACTAAATTTTATTTTACTATATTAGTGAAACTGAAGTGACTAAAGTTGTTTTTATTTATATAAAACGGAGTTCCGTAAAAAACAACACAAAGTGTAAGTATAATATTTTTATGAAGGACTAACCTACTTACTTATTTATATTTTGTTGATGGGCTAATTACTTATAGGCTTTTTTATTGCAGGTGCAAACATTCTTTGCAAAAACGTCTTTGGCTGAAGAAGTAAAGAAAGCTGAGATCAAGATCTGTACTTTTCTAGTAGAACATAATTTCATGTTCTACTAGAAAAGTACAAATTAATTATGGATCATATGAGTGAGTTACTGGAAAAATGTTTTCATGATTCAGAAATTGCTAAATTGTTTGCATGCAAGCGTACTAAAGCTGCTGCAATAACATATAATGTCCTGAAACCAGAAATGGAAAAAGAATTGCATGCTGAGTTGGCGTCTTCTACAAATATGCGCTCCCAAAAACCTGTGTTTTCAGTTGTCATTGATGAAAGCACGGATGTAACTTCGACGAAGGTTCTTGCTGTGGTCATAAAATATTGTATTGAGAAAAATCATAATATGCAAGTAAAAACCAAGTTTTTAACATTAATTAATTTAGAAGGTGAGTCGGCCCAAAATTTGTTTGACGCTCTTTCACAGTCACTAACCAACGCTGACTTGGACATAACACAATGCATTGGGTTTGGTGCTGATACAACTAACGTAATGTTTGGGCAGGAGGGTGGTGTCATTGCTAAAATAAAAGAAATTAATCCTCATTGTATGTTTGTTAAATGTGTTTGCCACTCAATTGCTTTAGCCGTAAGTCATGCCACTATAAACACTTTACCAAGAAGTTTGAACCAGATAGTTAAAGAAGTTTATGGATACTTTGCACATAGTAGCAAACGACAACGCGAATTTCAAGAATTTCAGAACTTTCTGAATTCTGAAAATCACAAAATTTTGCAACATTATGATATTCGCTGGCTCTCCCTTCATGCATGCATTAACAGAATTCTCGAACAATGGGATCCACTGAACCTATATTTTCGTGGTCAATTCTTGGAAGACAAAAACATATCGTCTGAATTTTTATCCCAAAATTTCGATAGCAATATTATTAAACTTTACTTTTACGCCCTGGATTACATTTTGCCCATCCCAAATAAGATGAATGTAATATTTCAAGGTGAGTACTCCACAGTACAAAGAGTGTTCAAAGATTCGGCGGAAATGCTTGTACTGCTTTTGAGCTGTTACATGAAAATGAGTTATTTGAGAAGCACCAATCCTTTGGACTTAGATCCGAGTTCAACAGTGAATTTTTTACCATTAAACGAAATATATCTCGGAGTACAGGTTAGTAAACAAATTGAATCACTAGCTCAAGATGCCAGGCAAAAGCCAGAAATCAAAACATTCCTGCAACGCATTCAATCTTTTTTGATACAACTTTGTGTTCAACTAAAAATGCGTTTACCTCTTAATAAACAATTTGAATAAATGCAATTTCTGGATCCACAGAACGTTGTTTACAAGGATTTCACAACTCTGGCAAACATAGTTTCTCAATTTCCCAATTTGGTAAAAGTATCTGACATACAAACTATTGACACCGAATACAGAGAACTAAAATTGGACAAAGCAGTGAGCGATCTGCTAGAAATGGGAGGAAGTTCTGATTCCACGCCTATGAACACGGAAAGATTTTGGGGCCACATTGCAAAAATGACTAAGGCAGATGGTACTAAAAAGTATCCACACTTGGTATATTTTGCTAAGGCCATGATGATTTTACCTATGTCCAATACAGCCTGTGAGCGTATATTCTCTCAGGTAAATAATATTAAAACGGACTTAAGAAACAGATTTAAAAATGAACATGTTTCTGCAATTCTTCACGTTAAGCAAGCAGTGAAAGAGGAAGGTTGCGTAAATTTTACGCCATCAAAAAATATGGTTAAAATAGCCCAAAACTCGACAGCCCTCTATAAAAACATTAACATGACTGAATCTAGCAACTAGGTATCTTTAATTTATAAAAAATAAATACATAATACAGCCAGTTTTATTTTACAAATTTCCATCCCTATCCCTACTAATACTTATAAATGCGAAAGTAATCTGTCTGTCTGTCTGTTACGCTTTCACGCCTGCCTAACCACTGAACGGATTTCGATGAGGTACAGAGACAGATAAAAGCTTGGGAAAGGACATAGGCTACCTTTTATCTCACTACTGGACATGCGCGCGATTCCCTTCCGCGATTCCGACGTCGTTTCCCTGTCAGTCGCCGTCACGCCGTCGCGAGTAGTTGTGCCGCCATTTTGTGAAGATGTTCTGAAGCTCTGCAAACGCCATGAACACCGTAGCCACGCTGCGAAGCTCTCTTGATGTAGGCACGATGTGAAGACGCGTAGTGAAGTGTTGCGAAGAATTCTTATTAGAAAAAGTCCTTATCAGGGCTACTTCATGTCTGGTGCACATGCACTTAATATTGCACAGACGGTTTCTCTCGTTATTCCGAACGTACGTTCTTTGCAGAACGATTTTCTTCTGTGTTTCATCTTCCACGACGAACGTATACAAAGACGGCGTGCGTTCCTTTCGGAGCGCGTTGTTTTCTTTGTTTCAATCGACGAACGAACGTGTAGGTACTGCTACAGTGCTCCCCCTCAAGCGAAGCGCACCGGCAGTCTGACGACACGGCCCGTTCTTGTTGTCTTCTGTGCTGGACTTGCTGGTGTCTTCTGCTTGATCGGTGTTGCACTTGGTAACGGTTGTGAGGTAACAGGTAAAGGTAATGAGGTAACGGGTAAAGGTAATGAGGTATTTTGAGGTAAATTATTGGTATGTGAAGGTAAGGTAACAGGTGAATTGGTATTAGGTAAGTTGGTAATTACCGGTGACTGTTGTACATTGCTCGATGACTCGCCGAGGTAATCTTCACTCAATAAGTAGGCGGGCTTCAAACAATCGATGGATACTGTTGCTGTGCGATCGGGTAGTTGTATCTCGTAGTATTTTTCTTCTCGTCGAAGAACTTTGTACGGCCCGTCATACGGACTTTGAAGTGGTTTTCGAACGGCGTCTATTCGTAAAAATACGTATTCGCACGTACGTAGATCACGATGTATGAAGATGTTGCGTTGATTACCGTGGCGATGTACATTGTTTTTCGGCTTGAGAGAGTTGATGTTTTTTCGTAGTTGCTCGATGTAGGTATGATCTAGGCTCGATGATGATGTTGTTTCGAAGAAGTCGGCCGGTAAACTTACGGCCGTGGGTTAATTCGGCGGCGCTAACTCCGGTGTCCTCTCGTATGGCGGCGCGTAGTCCGAGTAAAACTGTAGGTAGCTCGTCGATCCACGATGTATTACTATTGATGAGTCTTGTTTTCAGTGAATTCTTGAGACTTCGATGCCAGCGTTCGATCATCCCGTTTGATTGCGGGTGATACGGCGTTGTACGGGTTTTATCGATTCCCATACAACGTGTTAAGTTGACGAACAGCTGACTCTCGAACTGTCGTCCTTGATCGGTTGTTATTGTAGTAGGACACCCGAATCTTGCTATCCAGTGCTCGTAGAATACTCTTGCGACGGTTTCGGCGGTGATCTCGGTGAGCGGTACAGCTTCAGGCCATTTTGTAGAGCGATCGATCATAGTAAGTAGGTATCTATGACCACTCGCTGTTGTACTTAGCGGTCCGATTATGTCGATGTGCGTATGTTGAAATCTATCGACTTGTGGAAATGTCGACACGGCGCTCGATGTATGTCGTTGTATTTTGCTTCGCTGACATTATATGCAGGTTTTCGTCCACTCACTAATGTCGGAGTTCATTGACGGCCAGAAGAATTTTTGTGCGATGAGTTTTCTTGATGCTTTTGTTCCAGGATGACTTATGTTGTGAATAGAGTCGAAAGTCTTGCGGAATGTACGGGCGAACGTGTTTTGTTGATGTTTCGCATACAATCTTGATATCGGAGTTAGGTAGCGTTGTTGTTTTGAAACTTAAGAGGCCGGGTACCCTTGGAATTTCTCATACAAACGTAATTCCAAAATCATTTTCTCATACGAAAATATTTAACATGTTTGAGTTATTTTTCAGTTTAAGATAGTAATTACCTAGGTTCTTACACAAAAATTGACTTCAAAATATTTAAACAAAATTTTTTTTTTGTTTTAAATTTTTTTTTAGTAAATTTACTTCTAAATATTTAAACACTAAAAAATAGAGTAAAACACTAAAAAATATAAAAATAAATAGTAAATTTACTACAAAATTTTTGAACTCAAAAAAATATTTTCAGTTAAATATTTTCGTATGAGAAAATGATTTTGGAATTACGTTTGTATGAGAAATTCCAAGGGTACCCGGCCCCTTAAGTTTTTTTGACCGTACAGTGTAGGTAGCGTGCTATCCCGCTCTTGCGCGCGGCATAACTCTTCGTAGTTTACAGCTGACGGCGTGTTGATTGTTTCTATGCGGCTGAATGTGTCTGCGACGATATTATCTTTTCCGCTGATATGACGAATGTCGTGCGTGAACTCGGAGATGAAAAGTAGTTGCTGAGTTCTTCTTGGAGTTTCCGATGTCGATGTTTTCTTCTGTAGGGCGAATGTCAATGGCTTGTGATCGGTGAATATAATGAGTTCTCGGCCTTCGAATATTTTTCTGAAGTATTTTACTGACATGTAGATAGCTTGAAGTTCGCGATCGTAGGTGCTGTACTTCGTTTGTGCTGTAGTAAATTTCTTCAAGAAGTAGCCGAGTGGTTGCCATTTGTTATTGTAGTATTGTTGTATTACAGCTCCCGCTGCGGTGTCCGAGGCGTTGGAGAAAATAGCGATCGGTGCTTTGTGATTCGGGTGGGCGAGCAAAACAGCGTTTTTAATGCTATTTTTGCAAGCCGTGAATGCTTCTTTCGATGTCTCGTTCCACTCGATCGGTGTCTTGTCTCGCTTTTTCGCATTGTGTAGGTATGCGTGTAGCGGGGCTTGAATTGTAGCGGCGTTCGGAATGCTGTCTCGGTAGAAGTTTAGCATGCCGAGGAAACGACGTAACTCTTCTATATTCTTCGGTAGCGGGAATTCTTCTATGGCTTGTAATTTATCTTGTGGCGGCTTGATTCCGTCGCTGTTCACGCTGAAGCCGAGGAATTTAACTTCTTTCTTGCCGAGTACACATTTAGCTGGGTTGATTGTAATCCCGTTTTCTTCTGTTGAAGTTGAAGAACACACCGCAGATGTTGGCGATGTTCTTCTTCGCTGCTGGATGCGATTAACAAATCGTCGATGAAGGAAAACACGAAATCGAATAAATAAATAAATAAATAAATAAATAATAAATAAATCCTTGCAGTATTTCGTGTATAAAACGCTGAAATGTCTGGCCTGCGTTTCTAAGGCCGGGACACATTCTCGGGAACTCGAATAATCCGAATGGTGTGATTATTGCTGTCTTCTCTATATCTTCTTTATGGACTGGTAATTGTTGGAAGGCTCGGTTTAAGTCGATCGTCGAGAAGATAGTTTTTCCGGCGAGTTGGGAAGTGAAATCTCGAAGTCGTGGTACAGGGTAACGGTCGGGCTTCGTTACTGCGTTGAGTCGTCGGTAGTCGCCGCACACCCTTATGTCGCCGTTCTTTTTCGGTACGACGTGAAGCGGAGAAGACCAAGCGCTCTTCCTGGGACGACAGAGACCTTGCTGCATCATATTCTCGAATTCTTTTTTTACTTGATTGTAGCGATGTGGTTGTAGCGGTCGGGCGCGACAGTGTAGTGGTGGCCCAGACGTTTCGATATAATGTTCGACGCTGTGTTTCGGCGTGTTATTCATCGCTGTCAATCTTGTGATGCCGGGGAAGTCTGCGAGTATGTCGTGATACGACTGCGTGCTGTCGACACTACGGACAGTAGGTACGTCCGTGTAGCGTCCAGGAGCGTTGATATGTAGACTTGTTCTTCCGTCGACGAGTTTTCGATTTTTCAAGTCGACAATGAGTTCGTGGTGTTGCAGGAAGTCGGCACCGCGGATTGGTTTTGAGACTGCGGCGACGATAAACTTCCATTTGTACGGTCGGCGAAGTCCGAAGTTATATTATATATATAACTTCGGAGTTATATTATATATATATATATATATATATTCGTAGTCTTGTCCGTGACGAATAGGCGGTATTGTTTGTTGTGAACGCCGGATTCCGCCGCTACCAACGTTCTGTCTAGTTTTCCGGGTTGTTGAATGTACACAGTTGTGTACATTTTCGCGCTTCTTTTCCGAATTTGCTGTGGTAGTAGCAAAATGGTGATGGTGATGTAGACCGTGGATGCGAAGTTGACCGCTGACGGAATCGGGATGTCGATCGATGTCTTGACCTTGAGCGTTGATAGTAATTTTCTCTTCTATAATTATTATTGTTGTTGTATTGTTGTTTTTTCAACTCGGCGACCTCTAGCGACAGCTTGCGGATTTCTTCAATGAGGAGGCACTCGACGTTCGATGATGTTGATGAAGGGCTATGTACACGATGAGAAGATGAGATGCTATGTACATTATTTACATGTGACTGCTCCATTATTTTGTCGGCCAGCGCAGCTTGCTCGTCGAGTGTGGTCTTCGTCTGGAACGTTTCGCTGACGGCCAGGACGGAGCGAATATTTGCCGGGAGGAGGTTGGCCCACATGAGCTGTAGGGTGGAATCGGGGACCTTGTTGCGAGCCAGGTTTCGTATTCGTCGTAGTAATTGTGATGGCTTTTGGTCTCCCAATTCCATATCTGACAGCAGCGTTTGGAATTGCCGACTGTCAGATTCTTCATATGCGGAGATGAGCCGGTCCTTCAGGGCTTGGTACTCATTTGTCTCTGGCGGGTTGTACAGGAGGTCGGCGATCTGTTCGATGTCTTCTTTCTCCAGGCGAGCGATGACCATCTGGGACAGCTGGCTTTGGTTTTTCTGCAGGCTGCTGGTGGCTGCTTCGAATGTGACAAACCAGAGCCTGGGTTTGTCCCTCCAGAAAGGCGGTATTCGCATCGAAAGTGCGATGCCAGCGATCTCCTGTGATGATGCTGGTGATGGTGCCGGGTTGCTGGTGTGTGCCGAGGTTTCGGGCAGGGATTCGCCTCTGTGTTCCATGATGAAGAGCTGGTGGTGCAGCGATTCGTGGTGCAGCGTTTCGTCCGGGCAGCGTTTCGTCGGGCAGCGTTTCGAAGTGCAGCGTCGTCGAGCAGAATTTCCTAGGGCAGGGTTTCCTCTTGGCAGAGTTTCTTCCAGCAGAGTTTCTTCTTGCAGAGGTTGCTTGTTGTTTACGGGGTCACCAGTTTAGAGGACCGGTTGGTCTCTCTAAGAGTTCACTAGAGGTCGGAGGAGTAAAGAGTAAAACTCGATTTACTATGGTGAACTGGAGTGATTTATTTACAAAAATGCGCTGCTTATATACAAAAAAATGCGTTAATTATTATTATTACAAATCTGTACAAAGGTAAAAAGGTTGTTTGTGATTGGTTAACTAGATTAGACGGAGATGTTAAGAAAGAGATAAAAATATTTACAAAACAAGAAAGAGAAAAAAATCGAATAAGAAATATTTACAAACCTAAAAGATTGCCGCGCGAGAACTGGCCGTCCCGCGATACGCGGCGCTGGTGTCGCGCGAGTATAAATATAGGCTCGCGGCCCGCGGCCAATTCAGTCCAATATATAATAATAATCTGTGTTCAGTCCGCGCGCGAATTTCATACAGACGTCGTTTCCCTGTCAGTCGCCGTCACGCCGTCGCGAGTAGTTGTGCCGCCATTTTGTGAAGATGTTCTGAAGCTCTGCAAACGCCATGAACACCGTAGCCACGCTGCGAAGCTCTCTTGATGTAGGCACGATGTGAAGACGCGTAGTGAAGTGTTGCGAAGAATTCTTATTAGAAAAAGTCCTTATCAGGGCTACTTCATGTCTGGTGCACATGCACTTAATATTGCACGGACGGTTTCTCTCGTTATTCCGAACGTACGTTCTTTGCAGAACGATTTTCTTCTGTGTTTCATCTTCCACGACGAACGTATACAAAGACGGCGTGCGTTCCTTTCGGAGCGCGTTGTTTTCTTTGTTTCTATCGACGAACGAACGTGTAGGTACTGCTACAAGCTTTTTGATATCGAGTGCAACATACTATCAAGTTTGTTATTTGCCAGCGTTTAGGATATAAATAAACAGTAGCGTAGCTAGGTAACCAAGGGCCCTGGGGCAACTTAAAAAATGGGGCCCGACTGCCATGTAAACTGATTAGGCTTTATTTAATAATATGAAATACTAGATGTTCCGCGCGGTTTAAAAAATAGCTTATGTCCTTTCACGTGCTCTATATCTGTGCCAAATAACATAAGGATTGCTCCAGTAGTTTGTGAGATAAACTTTCTAATAATTTTCCCCGTTTTAAAAATCTAATTGAAGAAAAATAATTTAAGAAAAATTTTAAAAATCGGGGCGGAGTAATCGTTGAACTTAAAAAACGAATATAACACCTCCCCCTTTTTTAAAAGTCGGTTAAAATTGGAGCCTTTGTGTTATTCTGATATATAAGCTATATTATTGTAAAGTTTCATTAACCATCCATTCAGTAGTTTTTGCGTGAAAGAGTAACAAACATCCATACATACATCCATACAAACTTTTACCTTTATAATATTTGTAGGTTACAAAATATACTTTAAAAATGCAGGGCAGGTAATAAAAATAAAAGGGTAACAACATATTACATTAATACAACTTGGTGTAGGTTTCACACTGGTTCCATCATAACCATTTTTTTAATCAATATTTTGTCGATAAATAATGTTGTCACTTGGTTAACTAAATCTACTGCGCCATGTTTGATGGTTGCATAAAAGCCTAGAAACACTTCTTTTACTTCTATGTCAATTGCCTGTCCATTTTCCGATCTGGTTATTACTGCATATTAATTCACAACAATGCTTATAGCTGATCTACCTTCGTTAAGGCTTAACTCGAATTCACAATAAAGTGCACATAATATCATTAACCGTCATACTGATAACACTGCCAAGCTACAGAAAGAATTTAGGGGAATTCCCTAGGCGTAACTTTCGAATTTCTCATAACTGAGTTGCCATGATTAAAGTGGGGGTGCAACCTATTATATTAATTTTGAAAATAAAAGTTCATTCAGTTTGATCGAGATTTCTGGTAAGAATTCGAGGGCCCCCTGAGCTCGAGGGCCCCGGGGCACTGCCCCGCCTAGCCCCTTAGTAGCTACGCCGCTTCATATTATGATGATGCAGGAATTAACGATATTCGTATAACCCTGTTCCTGTGCCAAAGCACTAAGCTACACGTTAAGTGTACGTTCTGCGCACACTAATTAACCCAAAGCAAAGGAACAGGCAAGCCTGTCGTGTGTATTTCTTTGTACATATTATTATCTTGCTCTGTTTTGTTTCAACTTCCAAATTATAAATTAAAATGCCTCGAGATTACCTGAGGAAAGCTCCGGATAGATGCATCATCAGAGATGAACAGCTGGAAACCGCAAAATCTTTGATTTCAAAGGGTACTGCCAGTAAAAGAAAAGCTGCAAGTTGGACTAAAGGAAAGTACTCTGCGAAAACGTTTGAAAGCTAGGAAGACTGCAGTCTGCAACTAGCTTGGGGCGACTCTCTTTGACATTCACCAAGGAGCAAGAGGTTGATAATTATATACATTATACAGTTATATGAAACGAAGTTGATGTTGATATACAATAAGAATGACGAAAATGTCCTTTAAGTGGCGAACAGTATTGATCCACCGACTGAAGATTGGACTGAAAGACTGAAAAACAGTGCACCAGTTCCGCACACGGCACTTTTTTTGTATTACATCATGTACATGTATGACGAAGTAACTTAATACCTATGTATTTCAAAGTGAAAATTGTTCTCATATTTGATTTAACCCATCAAGCCCCGTTAAGACGCCGGTGACCGCGACAACAATAGAATAACAATAGATTTACAAGAATCCGCGATCGAAGGATTAAGACGATTTTGTTGATTACTCTGTAACTATTAGTAGTTACAAAATATTAAAATTATAAAATAACATTATTTACGACTTTATGTTCTAAATACATATATGTATTTGATTGTTCGTACACTGCACTTACCCAAAGTGCTGCGTACACATACCCCGATACTGGGGTAAAAGTGCGCAAATGGAAGGGTTATTGTTTTCTTAAGTTTCTTAAAATATAAGCTACTGATAATATACTGTTGTTGTGATTAAACCAACTTAATACACAGTCTTACAAATTAACACAGTTTTGTTTCATTGTACTAATAATATTTGAGTTTTTAAACCAGTGGTACCCAGCCTTTTTTTCATGCGGGCCACAAATATGCTTTGGTCTTGGTGTCGCGGGCCGCAACAAAAAATGTTTAGGGTTAAAAAATAACATTCTTCAAAATCAACGATTTGAAAGTGGAAAAAATTTAACGACTATCAGGTAGACTTACGTTATTTTGCCAGTGGGCGTGAATTTCAACTTGTGTAACATCACGTGGGCCACAAATAAAGTCCCGGCGGGCCGCGGGTTGGGGATAGCGGGGTTAAACCATCTGTGGCGGTACCCACAATTCGCCTAACATTCCTGCATGGCGCTATCGAAGTTATCTGAGCGCGTCGGTATAAATACGACAGCTGAAATGTATCACGTGGGCTCCGGCCTGACCGAGCATACCACCTCGCTCGGTCGGAAGATCTTCCTTTGTGGGCTTTGTGGCCATATATCCCACACATCAAAGTTTAAATGCGCACACAAGACTCTGTGTGTGCGTGTGTGTGTACTAGGTAGTATTATATATACGATGATTAAAAATGTTGTAGGTAACTTGTACTGCAGTTCGACAAGGCTTTAAATGAATATTATACCTATACGATGATTAAAAATTTTGTAGGTAACTTGTACTGCAGTTCGACAAGGCTTTAATTAAATGAATATTATGTCAATGATGTCAATGGGCGTTGCTGGTAAAAGGGTCCATTCACGGCAGTCCGCCGTGCAGGACTGCAAATGGACATAGCTCACTGATTGGTTCACACTCGGTGTTTCCGGTCGTGTGAACCAATGAGTGAGCTATGTCCATTTGAATGGTCCTGTTCAAGAAGTCCCTATGTCCACTTAGGGACTTTATGCACTATCAACACTGCTAGGTTGTGCACGTCATTTTCTATGGTTTTCTGTATGAAAGTAATTTGTATGATGTTCCTAAGTGTGTTTTTTGTATTCTTTGTTTATGCCCAAGTCCAGTGACTTGTCACTTGAGTTCAAAAACCCTAAGTCCAAGTTTTTTTTCTTTAATATGCCTAAGTCCATTCTTTTTTTTTTATCCTTATGTCAACAGAAAACTGTAAAATATTTCAAAAATGATTCTTTCTGCTAACCGAAATTTGTTGTGATTGAAGTGAAAAGTTAAAAAATACTGCAGCAAAAGATGAAGCAGAAGAATAATTTAGAGTAGTAGTTAACTAAGTTACTAAGAGAAGGTTTAGATTTAAGTGTAATTTTTTTCTAATAGTCGTTTAATAAAATTTTTACTGTTGCAATGATTAAAAAATATACTTTGCTTACTTACATGATTGTTATGTCCTTTCTCCATACCCAAAAACAGAAGTTATAAGGAAACCAGTCTTTTTTACAGTCATGTTACCAGGGTGTATTTCTCTTAGTCCTAAAATTTTTAGAGTAAAATCCCTAAGTACAACCAAAAGACCCTAAGTGCCATAAAGAAATCCCCAAGTCCAAAAGATTTACGTTTAAGTCCAATCAAATTTTCGGTACTTTTCTTCTATAAACTTTATTAGAATTTCAAAATTAGATATTTACTTAAAAGAACCCCCTATAATTTGCTTTATGAGCACTATCAATAGTTCAAACTGGTTTAGTATTCGTTTTAATATCAAAAAAAGTATTAAATTTTGTGAACACGCAAAACACTAAAAATGGACTTAAGGACTTCTTGAACTGCCGGCGGACTGCCGTGATTGGGCCCTTTTATGGAGAACCAATGATTAACTTGTTTCTTTTTGTCATTGAGGAGAACTGTCAAAAATGACGTTTTTGTATGATAGAAGCGTTAGTTCCTTTTTGGTTCCTTCCTTTTCTCGCCACGTTCATAAATAGCCTTGTCGAACAGTAACTTGTAAGAACTTGTAATGCAGGCACTTCACATGGCTATTTGTATTTGCGTATTTGATGTATTCGCCAAACAATCACCATGTGTAGAGGGTATGTTTGACAAATATTGGCCATAATTGCCTATTTGACAAATATGACCAATACCAAATACACGTATCGGTACCTTTGTCGGTTTTTGACGCACATCAAAGGAGTCAAATAGGCAAATAAAGAAAATCAAGTAAAAGTTTGGTATTTGACGTCCATGTGTGGAGGGCCGTATTTGCCTATATTTGCTTGTTTGTGTATTCGTCAATAATTTTGCCAAATACAACAAATAGCCAATAGCAAATACAAATAGCCATGTGAAGTGCCTGCATAAGAAGAATAGAATATTACCCTTGTATGTGGCAAAGTACACCCCCGGTGTCAGTTACAAAATCCAACAAAAAAAAAACACTTTGACACTTGACAGTAAACAGCTGCCTTTTCAGTTTTCAGTTATTATGCGATCAGAATATCAGACGATCTTTTCGGTTTTTCAGTTTTCTGAAAATGTGAGCGGTGCTAAGACTCTTGATTTTTTATAAAACCATGATTACTGTTAATGAGAGAACTAATAATGTTTTATTTGGTTATATTAGACTTACCGTTAACGCGTAGTGCTACTTGTTCTTAGAGGCTCTTAACTTATTTGAGGCTGTATTTAATTAATTACGACTGTCTACTTTCAGAAATTAATTCGCGTGTGGCAGGGAAACCCAAAAGACGCTAGAAAACACATCGTTTAATTTATCAGGTAAGCTATTTCATATTATTTGTACTTCTGAAATGATGTTCTTTTCGTACTGATATTCGTAGTTTACGCTGCGGAAATGTTAAGTAATACTTCTATCGATTAAGTACATTCAGGATTGTTGACAGACTTAGTTCAGAAAATTGGTAATATAGATATAATCATTTTAAATCCATTTAGCTACTTTTATTATACCCTATGAAGTTTTTGCAGCTTGCTGCACAAATTTTTACGTAAAATTCCTATCGTATCCTAAGCCGGTATGAGTATGACGCATGTGTCTAAGACTTTAATGATTATGGTATATTTTTACTTCTGCTTCATTATTAAAAGCTTCAAATTAAAATTAAGTTAATGAAGCAGAATTTTCTAAGCATAGCAGATTTCTTGTGCCTCTGTGAATGTTTGAGGTAAAAATGTCAGCAAAACCTTAACAGTTTGCAGCTGAGGGTTTGCATAGCAGTTTGCATGGTTTGCTGTCATTTTTACACTTAAAAACACATTAGTTCTTGACTTGCCATTTACCCTTGGCCATATTCAAATGAAGAATATATTATAATGAAAGAAATTAAAAATTTAAATGGCTACACACTCCCAGCATTGTATTGCAAATACAGTTAAAAATTACAGTTAACATTAAAAATAATGTAGAGACTTTTACACTTTATTCTGATGATTCATTTTATATTCTATACCTAGTTTTTATGCCTTGTCATCTGCGACAAATGACAATAGAAGTTACATTTGTATATTCTCTGGTATGGGGCATTTTTCATTAATTATCTTTACATCAATATAGTATTTAAGAAAAAAAAATACAAAATGTAATAAACAAATGCAATACAAAAATAACTTTATCTGTAGAGATCTTACGTCAAAACATGTAATATCTAAGGTAGTAGGTACCTACTCAAATAATGACTCTTGAGGTTTTCATCATGACAAGATATACCTAACAAGAAAGATAAAATGATAAGATAAAGTTACACTTATCATGAAAGTGTATTATATGTATGATAATGTTTATTGCGACTCCTTATTCTTACATCATACAAATTATACATAGTTAAGGTGACCATACGTCCCGCTTTGGGCGGGACAGTCCCGCTTTGAGGCAGTCTGTCCCGCTGCCCCCCACGAGGCCGAAATTGTCCCGCTTTTGCAAACAGACCAAACGACAATAATTTAAAAGTATTTTTATGTTTGAAATGCCTGTGCAATGCACGGAGCTACTACTAAGAGCTCCGTGGTGCAATGCCTGGAAGTAACGCATTACAGACAACAAATGTCTTCTGACATATTTTGCTCGATATCAAACCTACACGTTCCGTGCAGCTTCGCCCGCGTAAATTAAAAATTCCACCGACAAATTAGCCCAAAAAATAGCCTATAATCCTTCACGTGGTCTGTGGTTCTTTTTATCTGTGCCAAATAACATAGACATTGCTGCAGTAGTTCGTGAGACATTTTTTTTCAAATAATTATTCCGGTTTTACTACATTTTCCTCTGTTTCGTCGATTTGTATTGGCGTGATAAAATGAAGCCTATAATAGCCTTCCTCGATAAATGAGCTATCTAACACTGAAGGAATTTTTCAAATCGGTTATCGGACCAGTAGTTCCTGAAATTAGCACACATGAATTACATATGGGGGGGGGGGTGGATTCTGTATTTGTCCCGCTCTGACAAAAAAAAATAATGGTTATTATACATAGTGGAGTTCCCAGAGCGTAAAAATCGTGCAAACCTCCGATTTTTGCAATAGTGGATGAAAATTGAAAAGAAAAACAGGAATGTGAAGCTGATAACATAAATAATAAAGTTTACCTATTGAAAAGTTGTGCTTTTGATTTTTAAATTATTCTCTTCCACTTCAAGTAAACTCATAAACTGTAAAATTTTGAACAAAATTTGTATATTTCTTTCTTTTAAATATATAGCAAAATAATAAAATATATTATTATTTTTTTTATTTGTATCGTATTTGGCTTATATTCCAAAGAAAGAAAATAAGTTGAAAAAATATATAATTTAGATTTAAAATTAATATTTTTGTATGTAGAAGAGCATACCTCCAAATGTGCTTGTTGTGTGCCTCGCCAGGTAAATGGCGTTCCTATACTTCTTTGGTTTTAAATAGGAAGTTTAAAATTATTTTTTAGGCTTAACAAAGCCTTCTATTTCTTAATGTGTATAACTTTTTAGCTCTTACTTTAATAAATTTTCTGAAAATGTAGCACAAACTTTTCACGGATATTTCGAAGAAAGTCTGTATTTTATTTCTTTTGGTTAGGTTTTTACAGAATAAAATTGATCAAGACACGCGGTAGCGTGTCAAGCCATGTTCCAGCATAACAGAATGGCGAGCAGCACTGTGTGTAATATTACACGAACCATTTGCAGGTACTTTTGACCCTCTCATAATTCAGAAACTATTTCACATAAACGTTTCAAATTTGGCTCATTTAATGAGACTTGCGAAATAACTACATGCTCTTAATTTCATAAGCACAGCTCAAACGGTTATTAAGATATTAACGTCCGAAAATCTACATTTTTATCACTGACTGACTGACTGACTGACCTATAGATCAAAATTCTAACCCACTTCTAGATGACCTAGAAAGCTGAAATTTGGAATCCAGCTCGGTAATTGTGTGAAAGCGTAGGGAAAAATCAGAAAACAAAAAAAAAACACTCAAGTGCGAGTCGGACAGAGCGAAACTAGGCAAAAATTGTGTTTTTTGTATGAAGACCCCCCTTAAATATTTATTTTATTTTACTTTTATTATAAACTAGCTGTCCCGGTGAACTTCGTGTCACTTTAAAACCTTCCCTGGACTTCTACGAATATTTTAAGACTAAAATCAGCCCAATACGTTCAGCCGTTTTCGAGTTTTAGCGCGACTAACACATTTGAAAATCCATTTTTATATATATAGATTATGAAAATAAAAATATAATTAAAGATTTTGTGAAATTTTCAAGTATCTACCGGCTGCCATTATTGATTTTGAGCAAAAAAGGCCAAAAAATCACATTTATTGTATGGGAGCTCCCCGTAAATATTTATTTGTGAAGTGAAAAAACTTTAGGAAATTAATAGAAGGTGACTTTATGAAGTATGTCTGTCTGTCTGTTACCTCTTCACGCCCAAATTGCTTGTACCGATTGTTCTTAAATTTGGTATGGAGATATAGTTTGAGTCCCGGGAATAGACATAGAAATCTTTTAATACGTCTGTCCGTCTGTCCGTCCGTCTGTCCGTCCGTCCGTCCGTCTGTCCGTCCGTCCGTCTGTCTGTCTGTTTGTTTGACAGCTATAATAATAGCTACTTTACTTCCGCACAATAAGCTGTACCCTATAGTTAATGGTTGGAAATACACTTGTGTTATACCGTATTATTCCAATGCCTCCTGATGGTAGCTGCTTTTTCCATTCGCTTGAATTTTCTTTGTTTTATTCGTCTGATACTCAACAAGGCTTAGTGATTAGTTCCCCACTTCCTGATTAGTTTCAGATAGGCTATCCACAACTTATCTGACAGATGAAGGATCTGTCAGTTATGTTTCAGATAGGCTATCCACAATTTATCTGATAGATGAAGTATCTGCCAGATAAGTTGCGAATAGCATTTCCGATACTCGTCGGGAAGTGGTGAAACAACACCTTAAGGTTGCTATTGAATATAGTCGAATATTATGTATGTTTGAACTGGGAAGATTAAGATGTCTACTGTCTACCCTTGCTCGGAAAGTTTTCTTTACAAAAAGTAATGATATCCCACCAAAAACATAAAATATGTAAAAATGGAAAGCCAAGTTCCATACAAACACTATCCTTATCTATGGACTTGGCCGTAAAAAGGATGGAGATCTAAATGAGTGCCAAGTTCCATAGAAAATCGAAATATGTATGTATAGGAACCAAATAACATTATGAACAAATAATAGAGTATATTTCTTTGCTTTATTGAATATCTATAACAATTAATGTTATTTAAATAATTTGAGATCATAAACTAGATTAGATTCTACTTGGCTAGTTTTCATCAGAATTAAAATGTTCAATAACTTTGTGAAATGACTGATGTAATGAAAACTGGCCAAGTTAGATCTAATCTAGTTTAAGATCTCACATTATTTAAATAACATTAATTGTTATATATATTCAATAAAGCAAAGAAATATACTCTATTATTTGTTCATAATGTTATTTGGTTCCTATACATACATATTTCGATTTTCTATGGAACTTGGCACTCATTTAGATCTCCATCCTTTTTACGGCGAAGTCCATAGATAAGGATAATGTTTGTATGGAACTTGGCTTTCCATTTTTACATATTTTATGTTTTTGGTGGGATTTTTTTTTCATTAATTATATTTGCTAAAACATACTTAAAGGAAAAAAATACAAATTAGGTTAAGAACTGACGTTTTTTGTATTCAGGTAAGCATTTTCCAAACATAGGTCGCAGCATGCGTCTTTAGTATGTACGTGAGATTTGTAGCACCCAATTTTTTTTCTGGCTTTAAGTAGGAAGTTTAAATATATTTCAAAGACTAGAAAAAGTCTTTCATTTGTCGATGCATGTAATGTTTTAGCTCTCACTTAAATAAATTCTCAACAAATATAGAAAAATATTGTCGGTCTATTTTACACATTTTTGGAGATATTTAAACGTTTTTAAGTACTTAAAAGTTATCATTTCTCTAAAAATTAAATACGCACAATAAGTAAGTTTAACACACTTTTCGTTGCAACCCTTAAATTCACCCAAACCCTTTTATCTTGGTTACGACGAGCGTTAATCTCTAAAAACTTTGCAAAAACCTTATAGTTGTATTTAGCTTAGCAAAGCAAACTTTCTTTTTTAAAAATTGTGTATTTGGTTAATTTTCAACGTAAACAATCGGATAAGAGTCATTAAATAACAGGAACAAGAAAAATTTTTTTTATCTGGACCGGTTTTATATGGTGAAATATTAATTTTTAATCAAGTAACTAAAAAATTAAAAGCACAAAAAAAATTTTGGTAAACTTTGCAAGTTATAGTGTAAAAAAGAAAATGACACCTCAAAAACAAAAATCCATTCACTATTACAATTTTCGGAGGTTAAAACCTCTGGCGACTGCACCAACAGTAGTACTAATGAAAAAAATTGATTTATTATAAGTGAAACTCCATAATTTATTTTATGATGTAAAATCAAATATGTTTAAATTAAAATAATTATGTACTTAGTTCCATCAGCAGAATGTTTCAGAGTTTCATTCATAGTTGATATGTATTGTCAAAACTCTGGTTTAGCCTTTTACACTAACATAATATTATGTTAAGAGTAAAAGATGACTGAATTAATTTATCAGCTATCACACATTATATGTATTATTATTTATTATACAGTATAATTATATAACTCATCCATATCCATACTAATCTTATAAATGCGAAAGTTTCTCTGTCTGTCTGTCTGTTACCTCTACATGCCCAAACGGTTGAAGCAATTTGGTATGGAAATACTTTAATTCCCGGGAAAGGACATACAATACTATTTCACGAAAAAATGTACGATTCCCGCGAGATAAACGAATTTTGGCGCAACGGAGTTGCGGGAGTTATCTAGTAACTCATAAATTACAGCTTACAACAATCTATTTTTGGCGATCTAGTTACATAATATTGTCCAATGTTTAATAATGCTCTAATCACTAATTATAGTTTCTAGGAGCTTATTCCCTTTCCTCCATTCAATTATGCATGTTACCCAAAAGTTTACTGACATCAATTAACTGTGCAAGAGGATCTGTCCTTTCTCGGGACCCACCACGGACCCACTATCTCTCGGGCCGGGACTCAGGTCTCTATGTAACCTAATAAAATCGGTTCATTGGCTTAAGCGTGAAAAGGGAGCAGACAGGCACATTTTGACATTAATAACTTTAATTGATTTTTGATGATTGAATTTAATTGATGATTGAATTTAATATCTGTTCCCATTTTGGCCAGCAAAGACGCAGTTATAACGCGCGGATAGTTATATTAAGTAGGCAAGTAGTATTACGCCACATTATTTGAATGTAATGAAGCGACAATACGAATACATTGTCCTTAGCTATGGCGTATGGTCAGTAAAAAAAATCACTGGTAAAAACGCATTTTTATAGTTAACTACTTACTAGATGCCACTCGCAACTCCGTTGCGCCAAAATTCGATTATCATAACCGTATCGTATCGAACCGTACATTTTTCCGGGATCAAAAGTATCTCCATACCAAAATTCAGCAAAATCGGTTCAGTTCAGCGGTTTGGGCGTGAAGAGGTAACAGACAGACTGATACACTTTCACATTTTTAATATTAGTATAGTATGGACAAAGTATGGACTATGGATATAATATCATATAGGCCACACACAAGGCTATAGTCTCCTTGCCTGTAATATAAGCAGCGTTGCCAGATTTTTTTTGTACCAAGTCGGGACTTTGGAACTTTTTGAGTGAAAAAGCGGGATTCTTCAGTCAAAAGCGGGACAAAGTGAAAAAAGTTATAAAATCAATTTTTTTTTTAAATTTTATCTTTTTATTTGCGTTAAAATAACGTTTACGTGACAACAGATAGCAAAAGTAGCCAAAGAAAATCTACCCCTCTACCTTCCACACTCTTATCTTCATTACGCATTTTCTTTCTCAGCACGCTGCACGTACGTTCGGGCTTTCCCCGAAAAGCGGGACTGAGTCTGTCCCGCGCGGGACACTTAATTTTGTTGAAAAAAATCGGGACGTCCCGCCAAAATCGGGACATCTGGCAACGCTGAATATAAGCTACCAAGTACCAATAGGCATTAGGCGTTATTCGGAACGTGCACGTCAGTAGTGACATATTTAAAACGAAGTTTTGTGGGCATGTGTCAAAAAATAAACAACAAGAGTTTGTTTATTTTGTAAATATTATAGCAAATAAAGTAAATTTAGAACAATAATTAATGGTATTTGGGTTATATTTAGTTAAAAACTACTTGTGGAAAATGAATATAATCATAAAAACCTGGTTTTAAGAGTGTAAAACACTCAATAAGTTTCAAGGCCCAATATATGCTAAAAGGAAATAAATTGGTGTTAGCAGGACATGTAAGGGATGTAGAAGAGCTAAGAACTAATGGCAATGTTATTTAATACGAGCCAATATAATTCGCAGAACATCGGTGACTTTAGCACCCTATAAAACAAGTTCAAACGTAAGTACTCAACCAACCAAAAAACGTAACTAAACATTTGGATAAAGCAAGTCTAAACATTTTTATTCATTCTTACAGATAGATAATAATGATCGGGTTGTTTCTGGAGTAAAATGCAGCTGCGTTTATAACCAGAGCGGCAAGTGCAAACATATTACTGCTTTAATCAGTAACAAAAATACGAGCAATACTTGAAAAAAATAAATATAATGTTTTTAAAAATCTTGTTTTTATTTATTTTTTAAAACATTAATACTCTTGAAGAAAATCGGAGTCTATAAATTTACTAAAACACTGCAAACATTCTTGATGTTTCTGAGTCTTTGCATCAATGCACTTTCAATCAATGAGTTCCTAAAATAGTAACATAGAATATCATTGCTTTCAATATGGATTCTTACTCGAGCAATATCATAAGTCCTTTCGGTTTCCTCTTGAGAGTACTCGTTTTGTTTTGCTCAAAATGGGGGCATAATAATTTTAACTTTTTTACCCCTTTCATCTAAAACTTGCTTACTTGAAAAACCTTTTTGATTCAAAACTCTATCTCCAGCTTCTAAAAGATCAGTTAAACCAGTATGTAGTATCTGGTTTATCGTCATATTTTATGAGTCACTATTTCTTCCACCTAATACTTTGGATTTAAATCAAATATTCTATGAAAAATTTTGGTCGGTCTATACAACGGAGACTGGACTCTGGAGACAGGAGTCAACATATTTGCAGACTATATAGGCCTGGAGATACTGACACAAAATTCTTGGTCATTTGTACCAGTATGGCGGTTTTACAGGGGTATAATTACGTAAAGGCAAAAAGGAAAATGATGGTCATAGCGCTCGCACTGGCGGCCCAAACGCGTGGGCGTTAATCGAACGTGTCGGATAAATAACGAGTGTCGAACGATTTGTTCCACAAAAATGCTTGTTTTTTCAAATAGTCGAAAAAAAAATAAGTTGGCGAAAGCGTAATGCCATACTTGTCGGGTGCGGCTTACAGCCCGCCATACCGATGCGAATACGTTAATTTTAATAAAAAAATTGAACCATTTGTACCAGGCAAATTTTTGCATAGCTAATCATCGTCGAGTAGCCATTCACGAAAATCACCTTGCCATACTTTTCCGACAGGTCCCAATGGCCGCCATACCACTGCAAAGGTGTAATTTTTTTTTTGCCAAACGATTTGTACCAGTATGGCATTTAAATTTTTGGAAAGTATTTGACAAAATATGACCGTTATTATTATTATTATTATTATATAAATACTTATTTATTTGATACGTTTTAAAAATACGACTATAAAATACGTAAAATCATTTTTTACATCATGACATCATTGTATTCTCGTCATTTGGCAATTGTACCAAAAAAAAAAGTCAGTATCTCCAGACCTAATACGGATTACGGTGTCTATCGATCGTAATTTACGTAGTATAAAGTTACTAGCTGTTGCCCGCGACTCCTTCCGCGTGGACTTCAGCTTATAGCGCGCGGTAGTTCCCGTCATCTAAGAGTAACTTATAAGTTACTCTATGACTTCGTTACGGGAACTACCTACTATATATAATATAAATATTATATAGTAGGTAGTTCCCGTTGAACCATGTAGGCTACATTACTGCAAATTGCAAAATTTGCACGACAGAGGTGCTTCCGCGGTAGGGCGTTTTCACACTGCGACGACACGACACGACACGATACCACAGAATAGAGGGCCACCGCACATAATATACAATTTCAAGTTGGCCGACTATCGTACAAACGAAATTGCGTAGTGTCACAATTTAATTGGACAACTTCATCGTGTACGCTGCCAGCCGCAGACTTTTAGATTTAGTTGGTAACGGTGTTGCTAG
This sequence comes from Polyommatus iphigenia, assembly GCA_963422495.1. NCBI lineage: Eukaryota > Metazoa > Arthropoda > Insecta > Lepidoptera > Lycaenidae > Polyommatus > Polyommatus iphigenia. Next base: position 16,576,637 of record OY730190.1, on the reverse strand, counting down.
CCTAGACGTGCGTGTTAAAATGCGTAAAAAGCACGCTTTTATTGTAGGCACTAATAAAACGAAGCCGAAAAGAAAGGAGAATATTTTGGGTGCATTCAATACTAAGTGACAGATTAGAATTAGAAAATCATCATTGATCATAGATAGTCGGCCAACTTGAAATTGTATATGTGCGGTGGTCCTTATCTATTCTGTGGTATCGTGTCGTGTCGTTATCGTCGCAGTGTGAAAACACCCGTACGCTTACTTCAAACTTCAATGTTTACACTTTAAGCTGCGTTTACACCAAACGAGCGAATGCTCATTCTAGTAAAGCTCTTTTGATGTAAACTAACAACGAGCATTCTTTCGTTGTTCTAGTGTGTTCGCCACGTGTTCGGCGGTAAAATAGGTAGAATGCTCTAAGAATGTCGCTCGTTTGGTGTAAACGACGCAAGAGCGCTCGAGCAATTGCCTAGAGCGTTCTTTCGTGTTCGGACGTGCTCGCTCTTCGAGGCGGTCTCTTCAAAGGGATTCTAGTGTTCTTGATATTTTTACTTTTTGGCGGCTGGTTATTTCGTAAATATGGATTGGAGTAATGAAAAATGTTTACAAATGATAGAATTATACCATAACAAAAGATGTTTATGGGATCCAACCTTTGATGACTATAAAAATAGGTTAAAAAAAGAAGACGCCTGGAACGAAATCGCAAAGGAAGTAGAATGCAGCCCCGATGATGCCCAAAAAAAAATGGACTCACTGCTGGCTTCTTTTCGCCGGGAAAGGCAGAAATGTTATAAAACGAAATCAGGCAGCGGCGCGGACAATATTTTTAAATCAAAGTGGTTCGCATATACAAGTATGCAATTTTTAATGGGGAAATATAAACCCAGGAAAACTTTGGACACAACTAACGTGAGTACTTTATTTTAATAACTACAAAGATTAAGTATTATTATAATAATATGTTTTACATGAAAATACTGTTATAGGTATAAAAAAGGCTAGGCTACATTATTTTGCCATGACAAACAATTATTGTAATTAAAATAGTTGGAAAATTCTTGCCGTATATTTTCACTTGTCATTGTATGTCTTCTACCAACGTTAGGTAATGGGAAAAATGATGTCATAGGTTCATCACTTCTCCATTGTCCTGGAATTATAACACCATTTACTTCTCTGTCCATCATGCCAGGTGAATTATATAGATTCCTGGAGGCCTTCCTTTTCATTAGATAATTGTGTAAGCAAACACAGGCCATAACTATGTGGGTCGCTTTGTCTGGTTGCAGTAACATACTTAGGTCTTCGCAATATACGAAAAACTGCTGAAAGTATTCCAAACGCATTTTCTACAATGCGACGTGTTCTCGATAAACGATAGTTATAAATTCTTTTTTGAGATCCCTTGGCATGATTACCAGGGTACGGCTTCATGATGTGTCTTTGTAATGGAAACGCGTCATCCGCTACAAATACATAGGGCACTCGGTTTTGTCTTCCAGGAAGGTTTTGATCATCAGGCAATTATAATTCGTTATTTTGAAGCTTTTGGTTGAAGGTAGTGTTTCGGAATACTCCACCATCTGATATTCGACCCTGACAACCAACATCAGCAAATATAAAATTGTAGTTAGCATCAGCGACTGCCATTAACACAATACTAAATGTTGATTTGTAATAAAAAAAATCGCTTCCACTGCAAATAGGGGCTTGCACGATACAGTGTTTTCCGTCCATTGCTCCAACACAGTTAGGAAAATTCCATTTGTCTTCAAATTCTTGGGCGATTGACAACCATTCCTCTTTTGTTGTTGGTATCTGAAAAAAGTATTAACAATAATTATATTAACAACTTTATTTTGTTTCAGAGTAATTTTACAAATGAGCAGTCGGAAAACAGAAACACCCAGAGCCCCAACCATACACAGGACTCCAATAATACACAGTCTCAAGTGACAATAGAACCAGGTACAAGCGGAATGACCCAATCCCAAAACAGACCAAGTGAGCCAAGACAAAAAATACGTAGAACCGAAGACCCTCGAGTATCTGAAGCGTACAATATTTTAAAAGATACTTATCAATCAAAAATAAGGGACAGAAGTCAAATATTTGGAAATCACGTCGCTTCGAAACACCGTGAATATTCACAGCGAACTAAATCATTTGTGGAACATTATATTAATAATATATTGTTTGATGCTGATATGGGAAAATATGAGTCTATAGTGACTCCATCATCTTCATATTCCGATAATCCACCTGGTTATCAAAGTCCAAATTACCACAGTACAAAAAGTACATCTGATTATGTAACCGTAGAAGAACCTGTGCCATTAGGTCCTGAAAGTCAACCTGATTACCAAACTGTAGAAGAAACTACTATACAACAGTTTCCTTTAGATCCAGGTTCCCCCAGTGAACAAAATGAGTCTGAATACATAATCATACAATCTCCTGATGAATATAATTTGAATACTGAAGAAAGTAAAGAAACTGTCAGACGTTACATGAAGTGTTTTCGTATGTAATTTTTCTAGTTTTCAATAATTATATTAATTAAATTTGTTTATTATAATAATATGTATTTTTACTTACTTTGGTATACATGGGGCACACTAAAAGTTTTGCACTTCTGGCTAATCGGAACTATTTGAGTTTTGAATGTTATATTTTTTTTAACGTTGCAACCTTCTTAGTAATATAAAAAAAAAATTTGGCGGAAAATCATTTGTCAATAATTTTTTATCACACATCAAAGTTCTACGTACAAAACGAAATTGGAATTAAGTCGAAAAGATTTTAGAGCGATTATTTTTTATGATTTTAAAAGTTCTCTCTCTCCGCAAGATTGTGCTGCTCGTCTTCAAAATGCTTTTGGGAGAGAAGCACCTTGTTTGAACACCGTGAGGAGATGGTATGCTGAATTTGAAAGAGGTCGAGTTTCTTTAGATGACGAATTTCGTGAAGGGCGGCCTTCAACTGCCCTCAACGAAAATAATGTGGCTACTGTGAATCAGCTAATTGAAGAAAACCCGCGGATTACCTATGAGACAATTCGAGGACTATTGGGGATTGATATGAGACAATTTAAAAAAAAATTACACGAAGAATTGTGAGTTCGGAGACTTTGTTGTCGTTGGATCCCTCATGAACTGACAGCGGAGCAGAAGCAGGCTCGCATGGAATGGTGCTCACATATGCTACTGAAGCACGACCACGGACATTCTAATGCTGTTTATGACATTGTCACAGAAGACCAAATGTGGATTTGTTGTTTTGAACCCGAAAAAAACAGCAATCTTGTGAGTGGGTACGTTTGAAAATGAGAACAGGCCAACAAAAGTGAGGCAGGCGAGAAACGTTGGTAAGAAAATGATCGCGTTTTTTTCTGAGCTACGGATCCCATCTGTACAACTCCACTTGAAGATCATAAGAGTGTTAATGCTGAGTGGTATTCTACCATTTGTTTACCCAGGATATTAGAAAAGGTTCGCGAAAGACGACCAAGAAGCCGCATTCTCCTACATCATGACAACGCCTCTTCACACACGGCCTCCAAAACAATGTCATTTTTAGCTTCCAAAAAAGCACAACTCGTCACCCATCCTGCGCATAGCTCTGACCTAGCACCCTGTGATTTCTGTATTTTCCCCAAAATTAAAGATTTAATGAGAGGTTTCACTTTTACCAACTCCGAAGAGGCAGTGATAGCGTTCAATCAGTACATAGAAAACATGCCTTCAGATCTGTGATCCTCCTGTTTAAAAAAATGGTTCGATCGCATAAAAGAATGTTTAGAATGTAAAGGAGAGTATTTTGAAAAGCAATAAACATAAAATTTTGGTTATAGTATGTCGTTTTTTTAAGTTACGCAAAACTTATAGTGTGACCTACGTATTCATGCAATCCTTCTATAATGGCTGCACACACTTCATAAACAGTATTTCTTATTGTAGCTTTAGACATTTTACTTAAGAACATAAGACTGGCATAAGAATCTCCACAAGCTAAAAACCTTAATGTCACTGCTAGCCTGTCATGTGCTGAAATTGAATCTCTGTAATTTGTATTACTTTTACAAATTTTATCACTAATCAGAGACAGTAAATGGTCAAAATCCTCAGATGACATTCTACAAAAGTTTTTATATTGACCACTTTCTTCTTGTTGTTGCATGTCTGCCATAGTATCACCTAAACTATCGAGTCTTCTTCTTTGCATTAAATTCGTCACCCACCAACGTCTCTTCCTTCTTTTCTTTTTCATTAATTGCGATAAAACAATAAATGCAGCACTTGAAATCACAATATCGCTATCAGAGTCAGACATAGTGTAGTTGTTAGTTGTTACGTAGTTTATAATAATTTACAGTTCGACAAGGCTTTTGAACGTGACGAGAAAAGGTTAAAGGTTAAGGAACTACGCCAGCTATCCTCAACCCGCGGCCCGCCGAGACTTTATCTGTGGCCGGCCCGCGTGATGTTAAACCATTTTGAAATTCACGCCCATCGGCAAAATAATGTGAATTCGCCGTGAAAGACGTGAAATTTTTTCCACTTTTAAATCGTTAATTTTGAATACCGTTATTTTTTAATCCTTAAAAAAAGACGGGTTGCACTCCGGGAGTGCCGGCAGAAGTGAAAACTTGATTATTAACGTTGTGCATTTTTTTAACCCATTTTTTATGAAAATCGATTGTTAAAAAATCGATTTTTTTAATTAATCGAAACCCTTACAATTCGAGTTCGAGTTTGACACAAAACACTACTCTCCAACCGTCTTACGCGTTTTGTATGGTTTTTCGATCAACACGAAAATCTGGCGCGAGTTTCACAGCACACACACACCCATCCCACAAAAGTGCTCAACGCCGCTAAAGAAGTTTTCACTTCAAAAATTTTGTTGCGGCCCGTGACACCAAGACTAACTTAACCAAGACATGTTTGTGGCCCGTATGAAAAAAAGGTTGGGGACCACGAAACTAAGCGCTTCTATCATACAAAAACGTCATTTTTGACATGTGTTTGACAGTTCTCCTTTTTTTTTCTTATAATGGCACTTCGGCTATATAACCATGGCCAGTGTCGAGTATAAGGCGGGAAAACAATATTCTTTAATACAATTTTTTTTCTATATCGTCAGATCAGGTCTAAAGTCTAGTCAATGTCTAAGTATAATCAATACAGTCAAGAAGTCAAGTCAGTCGATTCAATAAAGTGGTAGACGCTTTACTGAAACTTTCGAGGGAGTTTTGGAGGGAACACAAAAGAGCACGTTTCTGGATATTACATCACTTTCCTATACTTATGCACGATAATGAATATCTAATGGTTAATATCCTACCAATATTACACATTAAAAACTCCGATAACACAATTTTAGGAAAATAATACAAAAACACAACATTACTCTTTCACATTCCCGGCAAAACTCCCAGTTGTCCTTATATGTATTATTATCTATGCATCACCCACTGACATCATCTACTTATCGTTGACGAATGACCAATGAGCATTCGCTCGTTTGGTCTAAACGGAGCTTGATTCTCATCTACAGAGCAAAAATTCTTATTCTTGATGTTCTTGTTGAATTCGATTGGTGTAAACGATCTAAAGTATGTTGTAACGAATAATAGTTTACACTAAACGAATACGAAAGAATATTCTTATGCTGTTCTTGCTCTATGTTCTTTTGGTGTAAACGCAGCTTTACAGACAGACAGACACACGTCACACTTAAAACGCCCCTATTTTTGCGTAGGGGGTTAAAACTGGGGAGTGGAGTTGAAGTCGAAAAACAACTCTTCTTAATACTTCAAAAAACGTAAAACGCATACTTCATCCTTACCACCTCTTATAGAAACACGTTTGTGCTACCGCTTGTGCGATGTAGAAGACGCACGGCGCCATCTATTATGATTTTTTAGAACTAACTTAATTTGAACAAATTTACGCATTTTCACCCCCTTACAAGTTACAACCCCTTTTTCCAGTTAAAAAGTAGCCTATGTTCTTTCTCAGGCTCTAGACTATCTGTGTACAAAATTTCATTACAATCGGTTCAGTAGTTTTGGCGTGAAAGCGAGACAGACAGACAGATATACTTTGGCATATTTTATAATATTAGTATAGATTATGTAGGTATTTATGCAACTTCTTTTGGAACGTAAATCCACTTTAATCTTCTATCGATAGGTGAGCCTCGCCTAATTACAATTACTCAATCAGCATTCCTAAATACGCTTTAAAATAAATCTATATACTAATTATAAAGCGGAAGAGTTTGTTGGTTTGTTTGTTTGAACTCGTTAATCTCAAGAACTACTGGTCCGATTTGTAAAATACTTTCAGTGTTAGATAGCCCATTCAACGAAGAAGCCTATAGGCTATAGGCTAAATTTTATCACGCTAAGACTAATAGGAGCGAAGAAATAGAGGAAAATGTGAAAAAACGGGGGGAAATTATTTGAAAGAGCTTATCTCACGAAATACTGGGGCAATTTTTATGTTATTTGGCACAGATAAGATAAGACTAATTTGTCTGTGAAATACCTAAATTACGCGGGCGAAGCCGCGTGGAACGTCTAGTACGCTATAGTCTTCTGATATAATATGATATCGAAATATGTAAAATACTACAGCTATTTTAAGTCTCAAATGATCCTTAGTATTAGGAGTTCGATTAGCTAGAATGCCACCACCCACTGATTGTGATTACTTGTTCGATTGTTCGATCGAAACGATCAGACTGCTGCTGCCAGGTGTGATAGGAGTATCTAGAGAAAGAGAAGGGGAAAGAAAATAAATGGTGGATTGCTTTTAGCTTTTGTCCTTCCAAAAGTATCAGCATTAAAACGGTCATTCATACTCCTGTAATAAGATCGGTCAACTATTTGCAACGTAGACATCTTTAATTTGAAACTTAGATTTTTCTATAATTAGCCATACTATTAATACTCTGCATGTTTTGCTGACTGTAAGTCGTGAAGCGTGGCGTGTTTCCAATAATGTAAACATCACCACAATCGTACGTCGCTCAATGTCAAAGGTTTCTGTTGCTTGTAGATTACCTACAAGCAACAGAAACCTTGACTATTAAGTCAATCCATTTTAATCCTGATTTAGTTGTGTAGGATTTTAAACCTTTTTTTTTATTAATTTTTTTAAGTCGGGAAATGCCATTACGCATCCCCGGCAGCGTTGGGGAGAGACTACCGGGGTATGTGGGACTCGCTACGGCCGATGAGATGGTAAGTGGCCGCAGCTCTACCCACTAAAACCCGACCGTGTTCCTGCTTCCGCGCTGGACGGAGACGCAAGAGTCTGTTACACGCCTTCCGTGGCTTCCAGGGCCTTGGTTGAGAGCGAGGAAGAGTGGGATGCGGTTGAGACTTTCGCTCATAGCGTCATCTCGACCAAAGAGGAGGCCGAGCGCATGAGGCAGCGAGAGGCGCACGACCACCGGAGCAGATGACCAAGACGAAGACGTCGTAATGGACACGACATTCCGCCTTAGCCAGGGAACTTGGGGTGACGGTATGGGGATACCGCCACCCACTGCACCGAGTTGCCGAGAGGATCGCGATGCGCACTGTGTTCCTGCACATCGCGATACCAAGAAGGGTTTTTAAACCTAAAGTCCCTTCCACATGATGGACCATGATCGCAACATGGTCCATCAAATTTAACGCCTCCGTGGTCCAGTGGCTCTTGACTCGGAGGTCGTGGGTTCTATACCCGCGTTGGAAACATGTTATTTCCAATTTTGGTTAGGACATTGCAGGCTGATCACCTGATTGTCTGACAAGTAAGACGTGATCCATGCGTCGGATGGGCATATAAAAAGTCGGTCCTGCGCCTGACCTCTCGCCAGTCGTATCGGTTGTCCGTCACTGGGTTATGAGTGTAAAAGGAATAGAGAGTGCTCTTGTGTACTGCGCACACACTTGAGCACTATAAAATTACTCCTGCGTAACTGGGCTGGTTTCAATGAAACCGGCCACCGTCACCGAAACCGGTGTTGGAGTTATTACATGATTGCAAGTTTGTCTATAGCAAGCACAATCACTGACGAATATCACCCTTTAACTACATGTTTCGTAATCACATTTCTTTTTTTTTTTTGAGGGTAGGTGTGCTTGAGTAAATACGAAGTTTTAAGACCTCCTCAATTAAAGTTATTATTTATTAATTATTTAAATAACATTATGTAAAAAAAGTTTACCTGCGCCTACCAGTGTCACTATTTCCTTTATTGGCAATAAAAAAAAAAATCAACACTAAATTCAAGATTTATTCACCACCATCACTTTGTAAGAATACACTTTTTACTTTCTTTAAAATATGAATATGGATTCCCTAAAACAGTCTATCAATCAAATGAGCGAACTGTTTAATAACAAAATGACAGAGTTCCAGCAAGAACTTAACTCTTGTCAACCTTCGAGCACCACTTCAGCACTGGCATCGGAATTCGGTACATTTAAGTCCTTCGTCCTCGAGGCCCTTAAATCATTGCAGTCACAGATAGAAGTCTTAGTAGAAGTGCAAGACCAAAATGAGATAAGGCGAAGGAAGAAAATACTTTTACTTCATGGAGTCTCCGAGGCAAAAAAGACTGAGCTTGAAGTTGTCCAAACTATATTTTCAACACAGCTTCGACTACCAGAGGTTGATATAACGGCTGTGAAATACTGCCATCGCCTGGGTAAAGTTAATGAGTCCAAGCCGCGACCTATCTTAATTAAATTTCATGATAGTGCTATCCGGAACAAAGTGTGGGCGGCTAAAACCAACTTGAAAAATTCTGGCATCACCATGACGGAGTTTCTTATAAAAAAGAGGCATGACGTGTTCATGATAGCTAGACAACGTTTTGGGATCACAAAGTGCTGGACAAATAATGGCTCGGTGCTTGTAATTGCACCCGATGGCTCTAAAGTCCGTGTCCATAGTATGGCTGATCTCGATGCCGTTTCAGGAAGTCATTCTTCTGATAATATCTCTTCGGTGAACATGACCAGAGGCACAGCTGGAACCAAGACAAAACGATTACCAAAAAAGTAACTAATTAATAATTTCAATTTCTTTTATCTTAGTTTACATAGAATTATATTTACCTGCTATTAGTATTGCTTAGCTGCTTGTTTGTTTTGTAATGTTGCTTATTATTAATTTAGTGTTGCTTATTAGTATTATAATATTATGGCTTTGGTCAGATTATTGTGTGCTGGCTTTGCTGAGTGTTTATTTGCAAGTTGCCAAATGCCTTTGCTGTCTTATTTTATAATGCCTGCTTTTCAAATCCACTGCTTTATATTATTATGCTGGGTAGTATTATAAATGTAGGTAATTTCACCCGCATTATATTTATTTCTCATTTTGTTTTGCTGACATTGTCAAACAAATCACTGCTTGAAATAATTTTGTCTCTGACGGCTGACAGTGACAGTGACAACTTATGACAAATGTCAGTATAATGCATTCCGTTTTACATTATGAACAATTTTATAGTGTTTTGATTTTGTACTTTTTGTTTTTTTTTTTTTTTTTTCTTTTCTTTTTTATATTATTACTTTTTGATCTGACTAGCGCATGTTTAAATATACATATATAAATTTTAATGTAAATCATGATACATGACACTGTAGTAGGTATAAGGTGTTTTTAAGCAGAGTAATTTTTAAGGAGCTTTATAATTCTATATTAAGTATTATTGTAAAGTGTTATATCATTTGTATTTATTATATTATAATATATTATTGAGTACTTTATTAATATTTTAGCTATTTATAATAATATATTTTATTTATTTAACATACTTCTAAACTGCCATGAACAACAGTTCGGACACATCCTTAGATGAGTTTTTTTCTGCTTCCTCATTATGTAGCAACGACAGTTTCAGTGATTCGTTTACTCCACTAAGGGATACCATTTTAAATAATTTTGCTACAGTCAAAAATTGTTTCAAGGCCGTACATATTAATGCACAAAGCATTCCAGCTCATTACTCAGATATGCTGGCCTCCTTTGATCAAGTTGATGTTGATGCCATCTTGGTGTCGGAGACGTGGCTTAAACCATGCTTGCCATCCACCTGTTACAGTCTGCCAGGTTATAAATTAATTCGCAACGATCGCGTCGGAAGGGGTGGGGGTGGGGTTGCGATCTATTTACGTTCCGACATTCCTTTTACAGTTATCAGTTCGTCAGCCCAGCCTCCGCCACTAGATGCATTAGAATATTTAGTTGTTGCGGTTGAAATATCCTTCAGCACTAAAATACTTCTGGGCGTGTTCTACTGTCCATCAATGCATCACAACTACTTTGCATCCCTTGAGAACTTACTTGAATCATACAAACCCGACTACACAAATTCTATTATAATGGGTGACTTTAATACTTGTATGGTGAAAGATGACAGTAGATCAAAAACCCTCAAGTCTATTTTAGACTCCTTTGACCTGAGTTTATTGCCACTCAATCCAACACACTGTTCTCCAGGTTGCCGCCCTTCCTTGTTGGATCTCATCATCGTATCATCGCCAAATTCTGTAACTAAACATGGCCAGAGTTCAGCTGAAATGTTCTCTTACCACGACTTAATTTATGTTGCTTTTAACGTTCGTGTACCTAAACCTAGACGCAAAGTGCTTTTTCAACGTAACTTTTCCTCGTTAAATATTGACAGTTTGAGAGAAGACACACTCAACGTTGATTGGTCAGCACTGTATGCAACGGAATCGGCTGATACGAAGGTGGAAATGTTTAATAGCCTTCTTAAATCGTTATACGACAAACACGCTCCTATAAAACCAGTTAGGATTAAGCATCTCCCGGCTCCTTGGTTGACCGATGGTATTAGGTCTCTTATTAATGCCAAACATGCTGCTAAAGCGAAGTACAAAAAAACTAATACCATTGAGCATCGCGATCGGTATATAAAATTGCGAAACAAGTGCAATACTATGTGTCGCGATGCTCAGCGTCGACATATACACTCATCCATCGAGAATGGCGACCCCGCGAAAACGTGGAAGTTTCTGAAGTCCCTCGGCATCGGCAAAAGTCACAACTCTGATAACTCGTGTAATATTGACATTAACTTAATTAATAAACATTTCTCTTGTACTTCTAATTTAGACCCGGACGTTAAAGTGCAAACCTTAAATAAAATTTCTCATATGCCGATTTCGATCTCCGATCAGTTCTGTTTTGTTCCATTTACAGAGTGCGAGGTTAAGAGACACGTCATGGCGATAGCTTCGAACTCCGTTGGTGATGATGGCATCAGTCGCAGAATGATTGTCCCGATCCTTGACCTAATTTCACCCGTCCTTTTGCATATTTTCAATCATTGTATATCCACTTGCTCCTTTCCTGATACTTGGAAATCTGCCCACATTATTCCCTTACCAAAATCCATTCGTCCTAAAGTTGCTTCTGATTTCCGTCCAATATCAATCCTCCCTTTCCTATCAAAAGTACTAGAGCGACTCATATATCACCAACTTACAAAACACGTTACCGATAATAACCTCCTTAGCGCCTATCAGTCCGGATTTCGTAAAGGCCATAGTACCACTTCGGCCCTGGTTAAGGTGGCAGACGATATTCGATCTGGTATGGATAATAAGAAGCTTACCATTCTTACTTTACTTGATTTCAGTAACGCGTTCAATTCTATCGACCATGATATACTTGTTGGTCTGTTAGCGTCTCTTAATCTTTCTCCTTCTGTGATTCAATTACTTCGGAGCTACCTTGGGGGTCGTCGGCAGAGAGTTAAAATTTCGGAATCTTTTTCAGACTGGACCGATACTACTGCCGGTGTTCCTCAGGGTGGCGTCCTTTCTCCATTGCTTTTCGCGCTTTTTATTAATTTTATCACACTAATTATTTCTGTTTATTTTCATTTGTACGCAGATGATCTGCAAATTTATACCCAGTCAACTCTGGATGCATTACCTGCAGCCGTGAATGTTATAAATCGTGACTTATCAGCTATATGTGACTGGAGCAAAGAATATGGTCTTCTGATCAACCCCGTTAAGTCGCAGTTAATAATACTGGGCAGTCCAGGGCTTGTATCGAGAATTGACTGGGCCACTCTACCTTCAGTGTCTATGAACGGTATAATAATACCATACAGTAAGATTGTTAAGAATCTTGGCGTTTTCTTTGATGAGCATCTATCCTGGTCATATCAACTGAAGGAGATTAGTAGGAAAGTTTACTCAACGTGGCATTCTCTGAAGCGACTTCGGTATTTACTGCCGGTACCTACTAAAGTAGCCTTGGCAGAATCACTATTTCTGCCCCTTTTCGACTACGCGGATGCTTGCTTCATCAACTTGACCGAAGACCAACTTAACAAACTTGAGCGCCTTCAGAATCTTTCAATTAGGTTTATTTTTGGCTTGCGAAAGTTTGATCGAGTATCTGAGTTCCGCAAGAGACTTAAATGGTTACCCATCCGCCTTCGTCGTAATGCCCGTACACTCTCCTTCCTTTATAACATCCTATTTGATTCCAACTTTCCTAAATACCTAAAAGAAATCTTCAACTTCCGTTCCCCCGACTGGCATGAGCTGCGTTCCTCAAAAAGACTCCTCCTTGATATCCCTATCCACCACACCAAGTATTTCCACTCATCCTATTCCGTACAATCCGTCTTACTCTGGAACTCTCTCCCCACCAACATAAGACTATCAAAAACATTAAACACATTCAAGTCATCCCTTAAAGAATACTATCTCAATACCTCTTCGTAATGGCATTACGTTAATTGATTTGGAACTGTGTATAATTTTCAGGTGTTATTATACGTAAATCATATCTAGTATTTATTTTATGTTATCTACAATATTAAATATTAAGTATGTATGTAATAGTATTATTGATAAAATATATTTTATTTTATAATATTTTGTATGTAATATTGCGTTATAATATATTGCGTTATAGTATTTTTTTATTTTATTTTATTATTATAATATATGACCGTATTTATACATATTATATTGTTATTTACAATGTTTAGTTTTAAGCCTTTATTTCTAATATTTTTATACTTTAAGCACAACGCCCTTTTCTCCAGCAATTTGCTTCTTTCTAACAAAGGTTGCCTGGAAGAAATTGCTATGTAGTAATAAGGCCGCCTTTGTGTGCTCTCGCCATTTTATGTCTTTTTATTATGTATGTTGTTATTGTAACTATGATTGTGCACAATAAAGTGTTCATTCATTCATTCATTCATTCATTCATTCATTCATTCATTCATTCATTCACAGGCTAATTTAGTCCATCAAGGGCCAATGTGGCGAGGCTGGCTAAAAACGACAAGATGTCGATAAACATAAAGCCTGTCATGCTTTAAAAATTCCGTTTTGTAAAGCTTTCCAACTGAACATTCCGTTTGTTGAGGCTAGAGGCTAGATCAGTGGTTCTTAACCGGTGGTCCCTGGAGGCATTCCAAGTGGTCCGCGAAGCCATCCTAATAATATGTGAGAATTCAGAAGTTAGTAAAGAGTATGCACTATGCAGCCACAAAAATCACATTAAATAAAAATCTGCAACTTTTAGATGATTGCCAAATAAAACCTCGACGACCTCTGTGGCTCAGTGGGTGGGCTGTCGGTAGCTCAAGCCGGGGGTCGCGGGTTCGAATCCCGTCGACGGAACAAAAAGTTTTCAATGTTCCTGGGTCATGGGTGTGTATTAAATATGTGTATGATATAATAAAAATCTTAAATATATTATGTATAGTATAAAAGTATTAAATATATTTCCGTTGTCTGGTATCCGTAACACAAGTCATTCAGGTACTTACCACGGGGCCAGACTGACGTGGTGTGAAGCGTTTTTATAAAATAAAAAAAAATGCTAATTATCTATATCTATACTTATTATAAAACAAAGTCGCTTTTTTCCCTCATGTCTCTTTGTTCCCTTTAATCTTTAAAACTACGCAACGGATTTTGATGATTCTTTCAGTGTTAGATAGTCCATTTATCGAGGATGGCTATAGGCTATATTTTATCACGCTAAGACTAATAGGAGCGAAGAAATAGAGGAAAATGTGGAAAAAACGGGGAAAATTATTTGAAAGGGCTAACTTGAACGCGCTAATCTCAGGAACTACTGGTCCGATTTGAAAAATTATTTCAGTGTTAGATAGCCCATTTATTGAGGAAGGCTATAAGTTATATTTTATCACGCTAAGACTAATAGGAGAAGGTGGAAAAAACGGGGGGAAATTATTCGAAAGGGCTTATCTCGCGAACTACTGGAGCAATTTTTATGTTATTTGGCACAGATAAGAAGCAGACCACGTGAAGGATCATAGGCTATCGATTTTAATCATTTTTTCAGTGGCTATATAATATTTTATACCCGTGCGACGCCGGGGCGGGTCGCTAGTAATTTATAAAGTTGTGCTTGTTTTCTTTATCAAACAACCCTTAGTTTAGGTAAACCAACTGGGTGGTCCCCGGCTAGACAAACATTTGGTAAAATGGTCCCTCATGACTAAAAGGTTAAGAACCACTGGGCTAGAGCTTTCTAAATCACACTACCACGTGCACTTCGGGTAATCGGACGAGTATCTTTAGCAGGAGCTGTGCTTTGCCGATCGAAATAAAAATCGTGCTCAAAGATCCAAGTGTGTTAAAAATACCCTAGATCCCCCGAAACATTTTTTTAACGATTCATAGGATGTCTCATATCGCGCAGACTATACTTTACCCTTCTCTAAAATGTATAAAGCTAGAGTGCTAACGATAGGATCTAGACAGCATAATAGCCGCTAAACGCTCTAAACAGGTGTCGTTTCTCAGGCCAACGCTGAATTATTGATGCGTTGAGTGTTTGCGCTCCGTTCCATAGAAACGCGATGACTTGACACTTTGAGGATAATGGATTCGATCGATGACGTGTTCTAATAAATTAAAAGTGTCACCAAATCAGACGTGATGCATCCTAATGTAAGCCAAACACGATACGGTCTACCGGAGAGGTCACCTATGTCCTAGGCTTGTTCAAAACACTGCTGCAAGTGTCGTATAACAGATGGTTCTGCGGTTGCGAAATTACGTGACGATACACCGCACGCTGATAAGATTATCTGCAATAATTATTATTTTTTGAATATGTCTTAGCTTTGATTAAAGATAACAGGAAAACTCTTTGTAATGCTCTGAAAAAGTGGGAGAGTCACATTTGATTTCGGCTCCAAATCTGCTTCGTTGCTCGTTTTCTGAGGCTCGTCTCCGAGTGTGCCAGTAAATCCTACCAGTATTTTAGTTTTTTTTTTTTAATAATCATAATTGTTAAAAATTCTTTTATCAACTGATGTTAGAAGGTTGTATTGTCTATCAAGCCCTCGACCTGCTTTCTATTTGTAGACTACGATAGTACATAAAAGTAGAATTTTGATATCTTTTTATTTCGAGCTCCTCCAAGGCTAGCTCTTCTTCTGAAACGAATTGTAATTACCATATTTGGCAACAGCTTCGTACATACTTAACAATTCTTTGCAATTTTCTTTTAAAATAATTATGTAAATCAATCTTTTGAATTTATTTTAAAGTTCCAATCTTTGGTGTTCACGTGCTGTAGCTGCGAATCTGCGATTGCTTTGCTTGACAATAGGATTAAAGTTCAACTTAATACAAAAGAAGACAAAAGATAAAGAATAAAAAATCGAGATCATTCATAATATTATGGCTTAAAGTATACGATTTGCATGACTTGAGTCAGGAAACTCTTTTGCATATAAAATCGATTCGCTAATTTCATGTCTTTATCTGGGAATTGATTTTAAATCACCACTAACCGCTTTGAGACTACTTTCTCTCGTATCATGTTATTATTTATCATCATTATTGAGAAACAGCAGCAGTCACATAATTTTAAGTTCCCATACTCAGGAAGAATTTAGTTATAATGCTGTAGTTAATGTTTTACTAATAACTGCTTAAAGTGTAAGGATAGATATTATTTTAAAGACAGTTATATTTTAAATTCATTTGTATAGATAATATTTTAAAGACAGTATTTTTGTGTATATTTGATATTGTCAATACTAACTTGAAGTTGGCAATACTGAGAGTGGTTGTGAGAAGGGAAAGGGGAGGTCCGCGCGGGAGGAATCGTGGCCCCGCACTTTTTCAGGAACGAGCTTCAGGTGAAAACTCTCGGCATTGGCGCCTTCAGGTTGGAGTCTGGTCTATGGTGGAAGTGAATAAAGAAGATAGCTTGGTTTGATAATTGGGTTATATTATAAAAGCTTGTTGTAAGTTAATATCAGTACGGAACTCTATATTTTAGATGGAGGCTCCACTTGGTTTTCCTCTTGTTTGTTATCATGGTTCATCATAAAAATAATCTTATCGTAGTGTAATATTATGTGGGATGACGTTGCATAATAATTATTTACGAGGTGACCAAGGTCGCTGATACCAAGTGATAAGTAGTCCAAATCGACCGGTGAAGGGACTGCAAAAGGCTAAATACCTCTGTTATGGTAAATAGCAGTAACTAGCTTACGCCCGAGAACAATGTTTTGAACGGAATATTTTAGAATCTCATAGAATCACAAGGCTAGAGACACGTTGTAATTTATGAAGTAGTATCGATTTGAGCTAGCAGCACCAAAGTTCTTAGACCTAAAAATCCTAGAAAATTAGGTCCTCCGACCAGAAAAAAAATATATTTAAGTACAGTCGATATCTGAGACAAGTTCTCTCAAGTTAATATAAATTATCAATACTATTAGGTAAGTAATATTAATATTAGTTGTTGAAAATGCTTCAATTAGTTCTCCTTCGAATGCAGGTCAAGATAGAAAGATTAATGGTAAACTTCGTATTTTCTAATTTCTATGTCTGGATTCATGCCAGCTTCTTACTGGAAATATGACTAACTCCTCTCATTTAAACTATTATTACTTTTTAGTTCAATATTTAACGGCTTTTCTTTTCTTTAATAGTTATAGAAAGCCTTTTGTAAATAAATGTGACACATCACACAATAATTGACACAAGACACAAACTGAGGTTAATTATAACATCGTCAAATTGTGTCAAGGTATGTCATTACTTGACATGATGATAATATTGATGATGATAAATTATATCTAAAATAAATTCTGTCTTATTAAAAAAATCCGTGGCTCACCTATACCACAGAGTACTATAATACTGGCGTAACCTATACACATTATGTCGGCAATGTGTAGAACGGGCGACTCGCGCGTTGGCGGTAGGTATTTAGACGTTGGCCGACGCGTTTTGTCGGCACTACATATTATAGGCGAACGCGTTGGCCGACGCGTTGGCCAACGCGTAGGCCAACGCGTTCGCCTATATGTAGTGCCGACATTACACGTAGATCCGCAACCTTGTATTACTTAAATTATATGTGATGGCTACCTATATCTAAGATAAATGATGGCCTGAAAACTAGATTTTTTATTTATTGGATTTATTAAAAAAATAACGCTTAAAAATTGCTGACGAATACTCAAACATCTTCTAGAATCTACCTCGAGAGAATTCAGTGCCGGGATTCAGAAAAAGTACTAATTCTAGAATCTAGAGGATTCAGTACCCATCGACAACCAGTTCACAAGTTCCAGCTAATAACGGTATAGGTACTGGTTTATCCTCGTTACGATTTTTGCTTTTTCCACTTCCAACTATGGATAACTAGAACATCCACAAGGTTATATAATCATTATTACAGTCTTCCCTTTTCTTTTAAATATTACTCTTTAATTGAAAATAATTTTTGACCTTAACCATTTGAACATAACAGACATGTGTCGAATCTCAATAATCATTTGTAACCACTACGAGTTTTTTGGTTTCTGTCTGCTGTCGTGTTAAAAACCTCATATGTCTCTGAGTGGACAAAAAATTGCCAACCAGGGAATAAATTTGCTTAAGGCCGACCGCCGAGCAAACGACCTTGGCCATAAATTTGCCGCGTTGCCGAGATCGCACCAAAACCCTATTTTTTTTACTTATCTTAGTTCAAAATTGTGCTAAAAAAAATTAAAACGGGGAATATGTAGTTTATGATACTGTCTATCTATTGGCGTGTGTTTCAAATAAAAGTTATTTGTAAATCCTAAGGAGATGCCGAATGTTTGCTTGAATTTTAATAAATTGGTTTTACTTTGGAAGCTGATATCATGAGTATAATAAACAAAAATAGAAAATTTAAAACGGGGAAAGGAATGTTGATATACTGAAGATTATTGCTGTGTTTTTATTATAACTTTGTAGCTTTCAAATTATGAGTTTATAAGGGTTGAAATACGGTAAATTACGGTATCTCCGTAAGGAACGCCCTTAAAGGATTATGTAAATGAACGCAATCGGAACTAACGTTATCTTGGCCGCCTGCTGAGTGATGAGTCGCTGGATACTCATATAATATATTTTACACAGAAATGTGTAAAGGTCTCAACACATAACCACAGACATAGCATCTTGCAGTGCACATCTTTCGTTGCATCGATCGAGTGCTGCTACTAGCGCGATTCTACCTTGAATACCTTACTCTACTAGTATTTTAATCGCGGCCGTTCTTCATGAAACAGTGTTTTTAAAAATAACTATGATGACTATGTATTCCTAACATCATGACTCGGCATTTTAACTTCTAATTTAATTCTAGCTCATTTTTGATTTGAAATAGATGTAGTGAGGCTAGAGGCAACGTGAGGACTGTCCGAGTTTTATTGGAGGCAGTTTAGATAACAAATCAAATATGAATCATTCTCAATTTCGCATTTTAAGGCTGTCGTTGATTTATCGTCAATTGACCGTATCGGAAACTTTAGGCCTTCGACAAATGTAGAGCTCTCAATAATTTTATTTTTGAAGTGAAAACTTCTTTAGCGGCGTTGAGCACTTTTGAGGGATGGGTAAAAACTAAAAACTGTGAAACACGCGTCAGATTCTCGTGCTGATCGAAAAACCGTAAGACGGTTGGTGAGTAGTGTTGTAACATCGAAATTGATTAATCGAACAATCGATTGTGTTTTTTCGATTGTCGATATTTTTTAATCGATTGTAAGGGTTTCGATTAATTAAAAAATCGATTTTTTAAAAATCGATTTTCATAAAAAATGGGTTAAAAAAATTTGTAAGGGTTTCAATTGATTAAAAAAATCGATTTTTTAAAAATCGATTTTCATAAAAAATGGGTTAAAATTTAACCGATTGTAAGTAAGGGTTTCGATTAATAAAAAAATCGATTTTTTTAAAATCGATTTTCAACGTTAATAATCAAGTTTTCACTTCTGCCGGCACTCCCGGAGTGCAACCCGTCTTTTTTTTTCTTCTTTTGATGTGTTTTAAAATATTGATGTCGCTAATAGTGTTGTAGCTAATGTGATAAGTCCTTTATAACCTCGAACCTCGTCTACACCGCACGTGAGCGCCAGTTTGCCGGCAGAGCTCGCCGCGTGCGCACGTTTGTGCCTCTACAAATAGTGCGAGTTTTGTTCCGATTCACGAGTGTGTTACTCTAGGTACGTTACCAGTTTACTAACCGGAATATATTATTTTTATGAACACTTTTAATGTAATTTCGTGAATTTATATCATTGCTAAGCTCATAAATTTTGGTAATTATTAGAAGGTGGTAATGTGGCCCCCCACTTTGTTTATCAAGCATTATTTAAAAAATATAGGAGTCAGAAACCTAAAAAATACATTATGGGACTTCTTATTCATTTATTTAAACATTTCTTATTAGGGAATAAATAAAACTCGTGCAGGATAATCGAAAGTTTTAATTATTCTTAATCAATCACATTTGGTATTTTGAGATCAAGTGATGGTAATGTGGCCCCCCGGGGATGTCATATTAAATGTATTGCACACAGCACAAATGAAACTTAACGGCAAAAATAACAAATGTAATAGTCACCTTTGAAGCCTCCACAGGCTACATAGCCCATTATTCAAAAGCCAAATATTTCTGTTTCTTAACAACAGCTATCGAAATAAAATCACACACATTTAAAAGTTGCGCCGGTCGCAAGTTTAAACTCGATCGAATGACAATCGAACTTGACAGCCGCTGTTGGATTTGTACGGTGCTAAATTAGTAGCATGCCACGAGCATCCCGTTCCACCAAAATTATACTTAACTGGATAGCGTTGTTAAAACATTAAAATATTGAAGGGGGCCAATATTATATATATGCAGGGGCCACATTACCACCTTTTCCCAATACATTTTTTAATTTGGCTATAAATTTTTTGTTGTCTTAGTAAAGATAAAAAAAATATATTATGTACATATTTTATGCAAATTATACATATTAGAGTAAAACACAAATACATATTTTTGTACTCCGATAGTTCCGTAACTAGAAGTCAATGTTTCAGTTTTAAAAATTGTATCCAAAAACCAAACTCCAACATGTATAACCAACTGCCAGCCTTCACACACGAATTTCCTTACCAATTCAATAAAACGAGTAAGTAATTGAAATTCTACTCATTCAATATTTATCTGGTTTTAAAAAAATAGTCCAGTGCTTTTTTTGAATTAATTTGCCATCCTCATTCATTTCTAACAAGTTTGATCCTACAGACGTTCGACACTATCTTGGTCATAAAATACGATTTATCCTTTTTTATCTTAGAATATATTACCATAATAATTATTTTGCACTTGCATAATATTTTGAAACAATTTTATCCAAAGTTATAGTATTGCTACAAAAGTTGTCCTAGAACTGCACCATGGGGGACTCCCAGCTAAATATGTTTATTTCAAAGCTATTTACCAATTTTCCTTTTAATTACCTTAAAGTTTATTCCGTCTCTTAATCAAGATTTATTGAACTTATGTTCCTGGCTAGCGCAGCTTGTTTCACAATTCACGCAATCAAAAGCTTTGGACAATTCAGAACAATGCTATTATAATGTAAACTAAATGTAACGACGTTTTTATTGTATATTGAAAGTGCAAGTTCAATATACGTAGTCGGACGTTTAAACACAGAATGTAAACAAACACTGCCCAGGCATAATATTCTACTTCCGACTTCTAACGCTCACCTGTTTCTACATGACACATGTTACTATGAAGGTAACATCAGAATTAACGTTGATCACTCTCTAGTCAATGATTGTTTTTTAGAATATTTATATCGAATTGTTGTCGAACCAAACGCTGAATATTATAATTTATAATATCATGATTCATGACCCATAAAATATCACTTCGTGTCGTCATGACGTCTTGCTATTTTGTCTAGTACTTGACTAAGTGTAACGAGTGACTAAGGTAATACTAGAAATAGTTTTGCTGCTTGATAACTTTGTTAAAAATAACATTCCTATCACTTAGTGAAATTGTTTACTTTTGTTATTTCAAAGTGAATTGCGAATTATAATGATCACATGAATAAAATACATTGCAGGAACATAAAATGTAATCGAATATGAAAATCGTTTTAGTTGGAGCCAACTTCGGCTGTTTAAAATGTACATATTTTGTAAAATATTTTTATACATTTTAATTTATTTTGTACTTTATTCATTTTTTTATCATATACATATAGATTAATTTATATATTCCACAAAAAAAAACTAGATCAAAATCGGTCCACCCGTTTTGATGCTACGATGCCACAGACAGACACACATACAGACAGACAGACACGTCAAACTTATAACATCCCTTTTATTGGTCGGGGGTTAAAAATAAGCTGCTTTTTCAGCTATATTTTTAGCTTCGGTCCGCCTAAATATAGTTTATCCTCTATTTTTTCAGTTTTAAACTTCTACCATACTTCCTTTTATCGCTTAATTTTAACGAACCAATTTACAAGTTTTTGCTTAAAAGAGTCACAAATATAATATATGTAATATCATTCTGATTCATGTCATTTACAACAGTAAAATGTTCACTCAGCTCTGTTTGACTTGAATTCACTTTACTGAATTCTGGTGAAGGTTTAGCAACAACAATCGCCGGTATAAACAATGAACGAGTAATCAATCCGGTAATAAAATGAGTTTTTCCCGTAACGCTAACTTGTGCAGCAACAGATAATGTTATGTATGATGTTACAATATTTAAATCTTTTCGCATACAAAAGTGTGGCATTATCATAAATTACAATACATTAACGAATAAAATTGCAATACCATAATATCGTGTTTCTGAGAGCGATTGTAAATTCGCAGTGGAACATGAAAGGTGGACCAATGACACTGAAACTTATCTCCGGTTAAAATTTTTATCAGTTAGAGGTCATGACCCTTGCGATTTATGAAAATTCTGTTACTATATTTTTTTGTGCCTGTTGAATGTTGATAAGCTAAGGTCTAAGTAGTAGTATAGTAGGTAGGTGACTAATACCTACTAGTGCCATATAAGCTGTGCTGGCCATAAAGTTTTCTTTAGGATCAAGGAATTTTCCATTAGAACTAATATTCGTCAATATTTTCAAAATATCTTCTCTTCTTTTTAATGAAAACTGTATGACGACATCTTATGTCTCTTGGCGTGCAAAAATGCGGAAACTTTGGCAAATACCAGTTTTATCGTAGGTCATAAACAAAACCCTTCGCACTTCCTCGTTGATCATTAGTTTTCGCGATTTATTATCGTATAGTTTTATCGATAATGGTTATTCGAATCAAGGACATTTTTTTGCCAATTATGAACAATCGAGAACACTTTGCCATTGTTTTTTTTTTTTTGCACCGACTTATTATTATAGTACTAACTTATGTGATGTAAGAACTAAGAATATGTTAAGTCGAAAATAATACATATTATTTTAGAGATCGTTTTCAAAAATCGATATAATACCTACTCTAAAAATAATCTTGTCCAGAGTAAGATTTCGAATGACCGATCTTATATTTGTCGCGTCTACTGCCTACATACGTCTGCTCACTCGGTTAAAAATAACGAACAGATTACGAGCATTTAGAGAAGTGAATTCGATAAGTCGATCGTTAACTTTAAATATTTAATTGTTTCAATATTTGAAAACGTATAACTTACGGGTGTTTGAGTCTCGAACAATGGAAAGGAGCGTATGTTGTTTAAACTTCTGGAAACACTTGTTGGTCTGCTTCACCACGTTTCAGACGAAATCACGTGTATCGTTGATGTTGATAACTGCTTAAACATTGTGGCTCAAGAGTTTCAGTTTCAGGGAGAACCTTCAAAAGGTTCAAGAGCTTCACACACGTCAGCTTCGTTTCATAATCCAATTAGGTTAATTTTTTTTAAATGAAAGCACCAGCCGAGCCTTTGCGCCTCCAATTTTATAGTTTTTTGATCGTCGTTATTTTATACATCAATTAAATCGAGTCAAATAAACGATACTCGCTCGATATATTATTTGTCTTTAATTCAGTACAAAAATTATCTGAAAATTCCAAATAATTTGGACATAGTATGGCAATTTCGTTAAAAGAAGAAGTAACTTTGGGATTTTTTTCTATCGAGTGAAGTTCATGATATTGTGTAATGGAATATGAATTCCAATGTGTTAGATCCTTAACTAACACAATTTTTTTTTCAGAATTTAAATTACTATATATTTTTATGTCTCCTGTCCCGTTTAAATCTTGAAAATCGTTCGTTTCTTGAACTAACTCCCCTTAAGCGTAGAGTTTTGTTTTCATTACTGTTTATTCTCAAGCCAAAGTAGAAAATTGTTCGTAAAAACGAGAGCTAACGCCTTGTGTATCAATAGTGTTATGATAAAGAATCTACGTAATGTAGAGCTCTCCATAATTTTTCCAAGGTCAAGAATCAGCATCAGAATACAAAGGTATTCTGATCTAGAGCTTACGTCCAACTTAAAATGACGCGCCCCTCTTTCGTATTTACAGTATAAAAATTTCCCATTTATAGTAACTACTAAAGTAGCAAGGCGCGTAATTTTAAGTTGGACAAGCCTTCTTCCATATTATCTTTGTCAAGAATGAAGAAATGAGAAAATCCGTCCTAATTTCGCCCTCACTAATGCACCACTAATATTGTATCGAGTGATAACTCTAATGACGACGCCGGCCACTAATGACGCTCGAGAATCTACGGTATGTAGGTCTTCTGCCTCCCAGACATACGTTTGATCATAATAAACTTTTCTCTAGGTGTAACCGAAAGAAATATCAAAGTCTAGGACAGCTGAAATTGTTGACTTGAAAGTTTGAGAATTCGTTCTGAAATTCGCATATGTAATTAATTGAGTATATTGTACGTTCTTAGACCTTGTTTGTATTAAGTTCCTTTTTATACACTTCGTTATGGATGTGTTTCTTGATTACGTGATAGAGGTGACTAAAACCCAGACACTACCATACATCCAGACTTATCTTTGAATCAGTAAATAAGTTACTCAAAGGACATCTCTATTGGAGCTGAATCATGTCTAAAAACAATTTTGGTCATACATTTACCCTTATCAGATCTGGCAGAATTTTCTTGAACGCTAAGAAAAGTAAGGAAGGTTAAGAATAGTGTGCCAAAAGAATTTTCTTTTGCTTTGGTTCCAAAAAATCTGAATAAATTACAATTTATTATCATATTATGGTTATCTAATTTTTGTTACATTATAAACCTTTTTCCGGTGAATATTATTAAGTACTTTTCAAAAATATTTAGTTCATGAAGCCCCAAGCGGCCACATCCGGCCGCGATAACAATGAAAAAGCTATTGTGTCTCGTTTTGCCACGACTGATGGGATAATAATTTTACACTGTGTGGCCTTTGGGATATGCGTGGTGACTGGTGGAATATAGTACCGCTACAAATGCATTCTACTTATTGATGTTATCAATAAGATAATAATAATATGATCGTCTAGAGTAGTAAGTTCTAGATGTTGATAACCGGGCGTAATGTCAGTTACATCGTAACACGTAATTGGACGTTGTTTCCACTTGATTGGGTCTCCTGCGGTTGAGTTACGAGTAATGAAGCTATTATTGTCATCGTCGACATTGTTTAAATTGCAGACAATGATTAAGTCGGCATAAATCTTACTTTGCTGCTTGTGGAGTCATATTTTTAAATTTCGGCACCAATATCATTGATAGCAGGCACATGTCGTCTAAACATCGGATTATGCATCTACTTTATTATTAATTTATATTTATAATATGTCGTAATAAAAGTAATCGGTATAATTTAGAATACTACTAAGAAAACAAAGTTTCTAGTATCGGGCACAGCGCCAGACATAAAAAGACCAAGTCAATGAAAGAAAATCGTGCGTCAATTTATTCACTTAAATGGCAGCTCGCCAAGTAGGTAGGGCTTGCTCCGGACGAGTTTCTTTCCTCGCTCTAGGGCATGAGTCAATATCATTTACGTCTGAAGCGATACAACCATTTTCAGAACGTCTGGCATCATTTTAAACAAAGTTAACCTCGCTATTTCTCTTGTATTAATAGGACTAAGCTAAGAGACATTCGTGTAATTATTATTAATCAACTAAGCACTATTCCAACGATATCAAAGATACTCTTACATTTAATAATCTAATGCCTTTTTCTTGAGTCCATTATAGTTGATTGCAATTATTGCTAAAAGCTTCGTTTGTAATTCCGTGATACCTCATGTTTGTCTCCTACGTGTGTGTGGGGTACCTTAAGATCAATAAACCTTATTTGCACAGCCTGTCGTTTTCCTGTTGAAGGGAAACCCCGCCAGTGAAACTGTTTTTATCAAGACCTTGTACTAGATTCGAGGAAATAAAGCTCTTTGCGGCAAAAAATTTAACCTCTAAATATAAGGTTCAAATATTATTATTTATTACTAGATGAACCGTGAACTTCATATGATTTAATTCCTAAATACTTACCGTTTATACCTTTCCTGGACTTCCGCGAATCTTTCAAGACTAAGATTTTGCAATTTGGTTCAGCCGTTCCCGAGTTTTAGCTAGACTAACAAAATTTTAAAATTAATTTTTATTTATATAGATAGTAGATAATATAATTTTTCACTGCTGTGTTTAATAAATTTCATGGGGGAGAGGATCACGAATAAGAAATGCAGAATTGATTGATTATGGTCCATTGTGTTCTTCGAAGAATAAAATAAATGAACACATTGAAGTTGTTTATTTATTTCTATGGTCATTAATTTAACTTGTAACATAATTTCCGCTATCTTAGTGGCTCCGATGATCTCTGGCCTATTGTCCTGTCCAGCAACATTGTATTCCACGTGTATTCTCTGAAATTTTCCGAATCTTAAATCAGCTTTTACTTTGTATTAATAATAATTTAATTAGGAATCCTAAACTGTATTAGTTTTTGTTTTATTAGGTGTTCATTTGTCTTTCTTGCTTGGTTTATTTTGTGTATTACCATAATATTATATATTCTGTTCTGTGGTATTACATCGTAAATCATAATATGTATTATCATCTTTCTAATTAGTTACTCCAATAGCAAGCACCTTTAATTGGTTATTGTGATATTATGCATTATTATAATATTATTTCCTTTGTTTCAGATAACGGTCAGTTCTGCATAGCGAGCTGAAGCCTTAACTAGAAACAACGCTTACTTAGTTATATAAAGTCTGTAAGACTACCCCACTTGTGATACAAAACCTGCATTTAAATTATTTATTGTATTATATGTGATAAAGAATGAGAGACATCATGAAGCCGTGTCAACACGCCTTGTCGGATGTTGTGTACAAGGACGTCGTTGTGATAGGTGAGTGCCTTGCGTGGGATTACACAAGGTTCAATACTTTCACCCACTTTTGACTTTATTTCCATTGTTAAACTTTCGATGGAGATATTATGTGTCAGTTAAAAATTAAGGTCGACTGTCTGCTTCTTACCTAAAATTGATTACATCTAGAGGTCAAATGAGTGCAAAACTTATTGCAAATTGCATTAATTTTGTTTTACTTTTATTTTGTCACTTTAATTATTATTATTTTTTTTTTGCCTTTGTCAAAACCTCAATTCGATTCACAGGGAATGGCCCCAGCGGGATGGTGACGTCATTTATGTTAGCGGGAAACGTGCCATACCTCAAACACATACCAGATGATTTACCCATTGACGAAATGCTGAAAGCCAGGTATGATTTTAGTCCAGTTTTTCGCTCAAATCTTCTGGCAGTATAAATAATGTTTAAATATTTTTATAAAGTTTGATCTATCGCAAATAATTGTGTTTTTAATCCTTACAGATTATCAAATTTACCGCCAGGACAGAATCTACTTGAAACAGACTTGATAGAGTTAGCTGAAGGACTGGAAGGCAGAAGTCAAAACCCGATACCGCTTTTGGTGAGTCATTTTATTTTTTGGGGAGATCGCACACGTCACACTTTTTGTGTGATCGAGTCTGCGGCTTCCATACATTCTGATGGCGCGCGCCATGCAAATTGTATGTAAGCCGCAGACTCGATCACACAAAAAGTGTGACGTCTGCGATCTCCCTTAAACTGTGTGTACTGAGTACTGACAATTGACATAAAACATGATCAAACATGCGCGCTTTATGATGCTAAGCACGCCAATATTCGCAAGCTGTGCGAGGCAAAAAGTTTGAGGAAAATTTTTATAAAATATAGCGCAGTCGTGATTAATTGATCTAATTTAAAAGTATTCCACAATATAAATCACATATAAAGTACGATGATAACACAACACAGTAACTTATAAACATTAATAACGATATAGATAAAGCAAAGATTGTGCAATAGGAATCTATGGAAAAACCCATGGCGCTCGCGGTAGCATTACTTGATACGAATTATTTATATACTCGAAGATATAATAAGTAATAACCTTTTGACCTCGCTAGAGCAACTAATAAGCATGACTGTCATATTACCATATCCTACCTTAATCAATAAGCTGACGTGACTGGAGTACCACAAGGATCGCATTGGATCCAGTAATGTTTACAATATGCATAACAGGCAATTATTATCTTAAAACCATGATAGTACGACCATTTATAAAAAGATTATTAGTATTAACCTATTTGTTATCAATATTATGTTTTTATGAAATCGAAATTACTGATTGCTTAGGTACAACAAGACGTGAGTTTGCAAACATTCGCACAACGTGAGGCAAATATCATTGTTTCGTATCTATATACGGTGTATGGTAAGGTTGATTGTGAGTGATGACAGGTCAAAAGTGTATTGATAGTGGGATCATCACAGATCATGCGCAAGTACTGACTAATCAAATATCTGTGCCCGGACTCCGTCTAAGGTACATAAACTTTGAACACGCCACGGTGGCGTCGAAATAGGCCCGAAATTATCTAAAATTAAATGATAATGAAAGTTTATAGTCTAATGTTTATATTTTTATAACGTGCAAAATTAATGAAGTAGATAATGAGAGAGGTAATTAATTAAAAATAGCTACCTCAATTGACAACTAAAGGACATTAACATGCAGTAGTAAAGTTGGAGTAAAAATTAAAGTCAGAGGTTATCGGGTGACCGCATGTGGTCGGGATGATATCTACAATAAAAGAACGTGATTTATAAACCTGTAGTGCGCCCCGGGGATTTTGTACGGACAGAAAACCAAGAACCGAGTTTGGTTCGGAACATGCAGGGTTTGCGGAAAGGCTTGCCAAGTATGATCCTTCTGATACGATGAATTTTTGCAATCGGTCTTCTAGTAGGAAGCAAGGTCTGTTGCCTGAACCCTCTAGCAAAAAAGCTGTGACCACCAAGCAGTGGGGATTGGTTTGGATTTATATTTTCTCCAAATAATTTTTTTGACAATTTCTCGAGACATGGACGATGCACTAGTACATCCTGTCTCTTGCCTGCTATTTATATCGCTGACTGCGGTTTGTTATCGTGCATTTTTTGCTGATAATACCACAACCACAAAAAAGGCGTCTCGTACATTAGCATGTAGGCGGTATTTCGTTTTATAGCTCGATAAAAAAGCCTATGGAACCTGTTTGGATTTTAGGCCGGTTTTTAAATTTATTTATATCGACTAACACTTACTTTTCGAGAACCATCGACTTTATTGCTTTTTCAAAGAAACTCGTTATGCATTTCCGAAAAACGATTACATAATATTTAATAATATTATGCTCTTCATTAAAATCAAACGACCACATTGTACAAAATAGGTTGTATTTTGACTCTTATTTTAATCTAAAATCGCTTAAATAGCCGCCCTTGCCCACATATTTTATGTTTTTCTTAAGTTTAGTTTTAGTAACATGATTGTATTTAATTTAATGTGAGCAATAAAGTATCTATCTATCTATCTATCTATCTATCTATCTATCTATCTATCTAAAAACGTAGCAATTAGCACATTAGAATTTAGATAATTACCTCGCGTGTGCAGACTGTAGGCCAAAATGTAGTACACGCTATTGTCTATTTAATTTTGAATTAGTGGAATGAATTTCAAACAATTTTTCCCATTAGTTATCTTTTTTTCCATCCTGCAACCTAGATATATCTGTTTTTTCTAAATAATAGTTTAGTGTGATGTATGATTATCTGGAATAATGTCTTCAGGAAAGATGTGCAGCCTCATCCTGTATATGAGGCTGCACATCTTTCCTGAAACAAAACATAGTGATAAATGATAATACTTTAGGGTGTGCAGTGCACTGCGCAGGTCGCAGGAGTCCCAACTCCCATGTATAGAGTTCGCTATGAAAGTAGCAGCGCTGAAAATATAGTAACTTATTTTTACTTTTATATGGGAAAATTCATGATACTTGCTCATGCAAATCACAAAAAACGCTCTTTCAGCGCTGCTACTTTCATAGTGAACTCTATATTATAATCTTAACACACCCAAAAGTATTACATATCACTTGATATTGTTACACCTTGTATTCTCTACAAAATCAGTTTTCTGGAGATACATTTTGCTGACAACATAGCTTCATAATCATCAATTCATCATAGAGTTTATAGCTAAGGCCGGGCTATCGAACTGTACATTTGAGATCAAGGCCGCCTGCCAATGTCAGCTATTGAGACCGGCATAACGCCTCGCCCTGAACCAACAGAATTCATTGAGACGATAAATAATAGCGCTAAAGTCCTCCGGACTAAATTGATTGTCCTGAGGAATAAAAATGATGCTATTATGTAAAAAACGCAAGACTTATTAAAACTATTAAGTATTTTTTAGGTTTGCAAATATGTTAGTCACGCCGTGTTAAAAGAATCTATTGTACGGTATATTATGACTTAATGGATCTTCAGTTCAACACGAGTTCAACACACAATAGAATAAAATATACCTCTAGATATAATAAGTAGAGAATTTTAATATTCTAAGTTTTTACAGGACTTAAATAGAATTCCATTTAATACGGAGCTCTACTAAAAGCAAAATTACACACGTGTATTTTATAGCTGACTTCAGCACAATACAATGTATTTTTACAACTCCAAAAGCAATTTTAAGTTTTACTGTATTGAGAATGTTACAAGTAGTTAGGTAGAATAATCTTATATCTTTAAACGAGCAATTCTTGTATGTATATATGTATAATTGGAATCTCGGAATCGGCTCCCACGATTTTCATGAAATTTAGTATATAGGGGTTTTCGGGGACGATAAATCGATCTAGCTAGGAATCATTTTCATAAAATGTCATTTTATGTGTGTTTTTTTAATTTTTTGAATACCGAGCGAAGCTCGGTCATATAGCTAGTTTCGATAATACGAGGTAGCGAGTAGCGACTCTATTGTATATCAATTTATTAATTATGGCTTTATGCACTAATTCCACACGTCTTGTACTTATGTATTCTGTGCTTCCACCAGTTGAATTTCGGTTCGAAAAGTGCGCGGCGCGAGCGAATGAAACAGGTTGTGGAATCGAAAGAAATTCGAGGTTCTGGAATAGGTCCTAGAAATGATTGGCTCTATCTTCGTAACAACAATTGTTACCCAACTGCGCCAGGAGAGTTATGTATTCGAGAGTACAGTGTACTAGATGACGCCCGCCACTCCGTTTTGCTAAAATTAGTTAGCGCGTGGGACCCGTACATTTTTCTTTTTCTTTTATCTCCATACCAAATTTCAGGAAAATCGGTTCAGCGATTTAGGCGTGAAGAGGTAACAAACAAACCGACAGACAGACACACTTTTCCTTCACTTCTCAAACCACACCACACTTCCCAAAACGCTCCATACAAAATGTCAGCTAACTGTGACGTCACGCCTAGCTAGTTGGTTCGATAGCTATGTTAAATATTGAGTTTATGAAAGTGGTTTCATAAGAAAAAATGTTATAAATTGCATAACTTATCGAATGGTATACAAAAATTAAGGAATTTTATAAAAAAAATCGACTTGACATAACTTGACGAAACAACTTTGAAGGCTCAAAAACAAAAAAAAATTCATAAGTTATGAAGCTGAAATTTTGGGAATACCTATTTTTCATCGCAGTATCTTTATTTAAAAATCTTTATTTAAAAAATCAGCTAATCTTTGACCTTGTCGTCATCCCTATTGTTTAGCACGCTCTGCAGCCTGAACTGATCGAAGGCCTGAACGGATTTTTTGCTTGTTTTGCCAAGTAGCTAAACATTTGTATTTGATGTTTTCAGTTTGACAACTTACTGCGGCCGGGCGCGGACGTGGGGCTGCAGCAGGAGTCGCTCATAGAGTGGAGGTACGACGTTGACAAACAGGTGAGAAGCTCTCTGTCTTACTCTCTCCCTCTATATTGCCCTGTCCCTGTCTCTATCTATGAGGATTGAGGGTAAAGCTGATCGCACATATTATTTTGTGAGCACCGTAAGGGCCCCCGCGCATTAGGCGGCCAGGTCGTGCGGCCAGGTCGCTGCGACCACCCCGCGCACTTTGCGGCCACGTCTGCGACCACCCTCGTATGAGTAGCGATTTGATGAGTAAACTTTGACAATTATTTTGTTTTCTGTATACAAAAAACGTGTGGCCGCGGCGACCAGTGCGCGCACACTGAGTAATTTCATACAAATTCCCGTATCTCGTTGGCCGCGGCGGGCAAGTGGCCGCGTGTGTGTCGCGATGTTTTTCGTTGGCCGCGCGACCAGAGCGTGGCAGCTGGCCGCTGGTCGCGTAATGCGCGCACCTACATATTATATCGTAGAACAATTAGTTGGCAGCAGCGACCTGGCCGCGCGACCTGGCCGCCTAATGCGCGGGGGGTCTAAGCGCCGTACGCGTCGAACGCACCGCATAGTACACGAAATGCGGCGCGTACGCGGTACGGTGCGGACGAATGTGCGAGGTTTCACATCATTTCGTGCTGAAAAATGTGCGATCACCTTTAGGATCTCTGTCGTCTTATTTCTCTTTTGTTGTGCTGTGAATTGTGATCTCATGCGCGTGATGGGTGTAACGAGTAAACCTAACAAAAAGTTACCTAGGGCTACATGATAAAAAAAACTTTCATATTACTAAGAAATTAATATATTTAAGACTAGACGTTCCGCGCGGCTTCGCCCACGTAAATTATATATTTCAGAGACAAATTAGTCCACAAAAAGTAGCCTATGATCCTTCACGTGGTCTACTTCTTATCTGTGCCAAACAACAAAAAAATTGCTCTAGTAGTTCGTGAGATAAGCCCTTTCAAATAATTTCCCCCGTTTCTTCCACATTTTCCTCTATTTCTCCGCTCCTATTAGTCTTGGCGTGATAAAATATAACCTATAGCCTTCCTCGGTAAATGGGCTATCTAACACTGAAATAATTTTTTTGAATCGGACCAGCAGTTCCTAAGATTAGCGCGTTCAAACAAACAAACAAACTCTTCCGCTTTATAATATAAGTATGGATTCAGATAGAGTAACCTAGCTTCCTGAAATCGACGATGCAAAACTTTTGATTCTTATCAAAACTCTTGCATCGTCGATTTCAGGATGCCAGTCAGAAAGCAGAGCAAAAAAGAGGGTTAAAATTTCAAAGTAGCCCAACTTATCTATACATATCTATACATATATATTATCTATACATATATTATAATAAAACTGTAGAAATGAGAATTCTGTACATTAAAGATATTCAAAAAATAATAAGCGGGGGGTGTCACTACATCGCTATAGAAGCCAAAAATTTGTTAGTTTTTTTGTCTGTCTGTCTGTCTGTCTGTATGTTTGTTCCACTATCACACGAAAACTACTGATCCGATTTGAATGCAGTTTTCGCAGATATGTTTGTCTTCTTCCAACTCAACATCTGGTGTATAAAAATCCTCCCCCCCCCCCCCCCCCCGCAAAACAACGTTTGCCGGGACAGCTAGTTAAATAATATATTGATAATCCAATTATAAATGGAAAAATTTTGAGTTGCTTATCACTTATCAGTTATCACGTAATATGTAATATAAAAAATCTATAATGATTACACAGAAATAGATAACGATATGTAAACACAAACAAACTTACTTCTAACGTATTTCTAGCTGTAATAACATATAAACAAAACTTTACCTCCTTGTCAAGTGTCAACACTACAATAATGTATGAAAGTGAGGTAAAACCCACTGCTTATATCAGCGGTTCTCAGACTTAGTGGAACTCTTTCAAGAAGTAACATTGTTGACCCCCAAAAAATTATGTTTTGTCTTTCATTGTCTCCATGCTAGTGACGATAACATTCCTATGATGAGACTACAAACAGTCAAGGAGGAAATTGAGACATGCAGTAAAAAATATCAGGAAAAACTGGGCGGCCATACAAACAGTCTAGCTGCAGACCTAAAGGGATCAGGCCCCCTAGACAAGCGTGCATCGTAAACGCTAACGCTACAAAATGTATGGGACTTGACATTAGTATACGCTAGCGAAGCGATCACTTATGTTAAATCGCATACATTTTGTGGCGTTAGCGTTTACGATAATCGCTTGCCACTTGTCTAGGGGGGCTGGCAGTCTAATCTTCACACGCCTCAAAAGGAACAGTGTACCTAATCTGTCTACAAGATACTTCTGTACATAATAGATAAGATTGTGCTCACTGGACGAACATCTTTGCTGAAGACAATGCTCCAGATGACAATCGCACATCGCACTAGTGACTAGACTACTACTGTTACCAGCAGTATTTCCGGACCTATACGACCTGACAAATCTTCAAGAAAAGAGCGTATTCCCTCTTAAAAGGCCGGCAATGCACCTGCAGCTCTTCTGATGTTGCGAGTGTCCATGGGCGACGGTAGTTGCTTTCCATCAGGCGACCCGTTTGCTCGTTTGCCCCCTTACTTCATAAAAAAAAACTATTATTTGAATAAACAGATATCTAGGTTGCATGATACATAAAAATAAAAAAATCCTATCCTAGAAATGTGTTGCTCGCGGAGCCCCTACAAGGCCTTAGGACTCCGCAAAGTACACTTTGAGAATGGCTGCTCTACATTCTACAATAATAGCGTATGGTAAAACCCATTGCTTGTATTCATACAATAGGCTGGGTGTGGGTACTGTGCGCTTGAATGGTGCATGACGTCAACCTGTATATACTGTAATTATCGCCAGTCGGTGAAATAACTAGCGTGATGTTACATAATATGATAGATGACAGTGGTTATTACGGTAAGGGTCAGGTCACACCGTTATACACTTTATGTTTCAAAGTTATGCTTTGTTTACGTCGTAAGGAAATTGCTTAGATTGCCATAAGACTGGAAGATATCTTGACGATAACAATTTCGGTCTTAGTTTGACCAGACCAGACAGACCTACTAGGCCCGGCTGCTCTGTCGAATGTATTAAGGCTATGTTCCGATATGTACTGCGACCACTGCAGAGTGTGACGTCATTTTAGTATACTGCGAAGCCGTTCCTTTAATAGTTAGTATACTGGTTACTATTTAAAACGGAACCCAATCCAGTATACTATCAGCCGCATTTTTGACAGCTCGTATTGAACATTTTCAACACAGTCTAATAAGGTTAATTTTTGCAATTTTTCCATTGTTTTATTATTATTAATCCAAATTAATTACAGAAATTTATAACTTTGGGATTAAACTGTAGGTATTGTTTTAAAGGGAGATCGCAGACGACAGACTTTGTGCGATCAAAGTCTGCGGCTTCCATACAATCTTATGGCGCGCGCCATGCGGAATGTATGTAAGCCGCAGACTTTGATCGCACAAAGTCTGTCGTCTGCGATCTCCCCAAACGTTAGACACTCGAGTGGTTTTGACACTTGACAGTTGACTTTTGACATATCACGTGATCTACTGCGAGTACCTTACCTCTATAAAGTGTAGATAGAGGAAGAATATCTCTGTATGTAAAAAGTGTCCCCGGAAATGCGTTAAATTAGGGTGAAACTAAAGCTAAACTAAACTAAGGTGGCGCTACAGTAGCAACAAGGTAAATTTTAAATCATTTAGCAACTTTTATTTCAGCTATTTTAGGTTATATTTTTCAAAATATATTGGTATTAACCCAGTAATTCTAGTAAAAATTTATATTCCAGTAATAATTTATATTTTGTCACCAACGGCTACATTCATTCCTACACTCCATAATTCATTCCATACCCTTTGGCTGCAGCTAGCGCGACTCGTGGAGGATTTTTCAACTCTTATTTACTGCGTACAGCTGGACACTTTTTCAAATATCCCCCATATAAGATAGTCCTCCTTTCATCTACACTCCATACTTACCTCGAAAACGCCAGTACTCACAGTACAATATGGCGACGATTGATGACGTCATATATTTCACTAGGGTACTGCGGCAGTATACTGCAATCCATAACGGAACGATTTTTTCTACAGTGATAGCACTGTGCAATGGTCGCAGTCCATAACGGAACATAGCCCAACATTATTATGAGTGCGCCATGCGTCAAGGCGATGCAGCAGTCAATAAAAATGTTGAGAGTAAATTCGGGCACTCGCAATATCATATTGATAATAAAGCGGGCGTAAAACAGCTCTCTCTCTCTGTCAAAGATAAAGAATGAAGATTTATTATTATGTTATAATATGTAAATTACTAGATGACGTGTTTATCGCGTGGGAACCATACATTTTTTCGGGATAAAAAGTATCCATATAATTACAATCGGCCCATACCAAATTTCAGCAAAATCGGCTCAGCGGTTTGGGCGTGAAGAGGCAACAGACAGACAGACTTCTCAGATGGCCCGGATCATCTTTACCAGAGATAATCATATTCATATATCTTTATTTGCTTCAAAAATCTACCCCATATCTTATTTATCTAAATCTTTCCATTCCAGATAGACCACGTGGTGCTGGGTAAGGGTCCGCCGGGCGGGGCGTGGCAGACGTTCCCGGGCGCGGTGCGCACGCTGTCCCCCGCGGCGTGGCTCTCCCTGCCCCCGCACGCCGGCCTGTCCCCAACCGGGGACGAGCGCCGCACGCTGGGCGAGGACGGCCGCGTCTCCGCCCGCGCTGTCGCCAACTACTGCCGCCGGTACGTCAACGTGTGTAACCTGCAGGTGAGTCATGTGTGATGTGTGTGCTGTAAGGTCGACCTTCAGGGCCTCCGCTAGCTGAGAAGGACGCCCGTGCAGATGATGTATGAAAAAATTTTAAACGGAATTTGACCCACCACACATTCCCACCGCTGTATCGCCAGGATCGACAGTGATATCCAACCACGAAAACCCTTTGATATGATGGGGGGCATGCTAAAGCTGTCTTGAGACCCGCAACGAAATTAATCAGAAATAGATAGAAGGAATAGGAAGAAGTAAAAAATGTATGAACATGCACCATTCGCCTCGCCAGCTGAGGCTGACTTCATACGTTTGTGCGTCCGCCTTAGCTTAGGGGAGGCCTTCGTAGCGTCGTAAAACCAGAAACATTTCGAGGAATAAGGTCAGTGATCGTTATTCTGTATATAAATTCAAAAAATATCCATTAGTTACTTATATTTTTAAACAAGTATGTTTGACCTTCAATGACGTAATCACTGGAAGCCATACGTTAAATTAGCAATAAACTCGACCAACATTACGTTTTGAACTTTTAGTATGCTTCTCGAATCAGTTTTGACATAAATAAGAGAACTTGCATATTTAACACCTTGTTGATACTTGACAATGCTCTTTTTTTTTAATTTTTATGTATTCAATGCTGCCGGCCGCCGATGATGACGTCATAGATCCGAAAACTTTAAAAATTTATTTTAAAAAAACTAGCCAATGAATTAAAAAAATATTTAATTTATATTCTTAAAATACCATATTTCATCGAAAAAAAATATAAAAAGTGCATGTGATTTTTTTTGGACCAAGCCCATTACTACCGAGTACTGGTAAGTGACTTTCGGGTGATCTGGCCCCGCACGATGCAACTACAGAGTTACAGACACTAACAGATAATATACCAAATCCAGTAATATAGGTAACGAGCCGAAACTGTGTTAACTATTTTAGTGTAATTACTGCAAAATAATGTCAATTTTATTGTCTTTAAATAAAGCAAAAGTGGGCACAAAAATTTACAGAACGTTTGTCTTCGTTTCAGCGCTACTTCAGGTCGTGCGTGATAGTGAGCAGCGTGACACGGGCGCCGCGCGCCGCCGGTCCGCCCTGCACACCCGCCTGCCCGCGCCGAGCGGTCTTCGCCGTCACCGGGTATGTACAGGTCGTGCGTGATAGTGAGCAGCGTGACGCGGGCGCCGTCGGCCCGCCCTGCACACCCGCCTGCCCGCGCCGAGCGGTCTTCGCCGTCACCGGGTATGTAAAGGTCGCGCGTGATAGTGAGCAGCGTGACACGGGAGCCGCGCGCCGCCGGCCCGCCCTGCACACCCGCCTGCCCGCGCCGAGCGGTCTTCGCCGTCACCGGGTATGTACAGGTCGCGCGTGATAGTGAGCAGCGTGACACGGGAGCCGCGCGCCGCCGGCCCGCCCTGCACACCCGCCTGCCCGCGCTGAGCGGTCTTCGCCGTCACCGGGTATGCACAGGTCGCGCGTGATAGTGAGCAGCGTGACACGGGAGCCGCGCGCCGTCGGCCCGCCCTGCACACCCGCCTGCCCGCGCCGAGCGGTCTTCGCCGTCACCGGGTATGTACAGGTCGCGCGTGATAGTGAGCAGCGTGACACGGGAGCCGCGCGCCGTCGGCCCGCCCTGCACACCCGCCTGCCCGCGCCGTGCGGTCTTCGCCGCCACCGGGTATGTACAGGTCATGCGTGATAGTGAGCAGCGTGACGCTTTACCTCCAAAAAAACTAGCTGACTTGTATAGTTTTCTATATGTGAAGGGAGGCGAAAATGATCTTTGCCCGAAGCGGCTAAATAGCTAGATCGGGCCCTGGTAGCTACTACTAAGTACTAACCTGTTATAACATTTCAGGTACGACAAATGCGAGGGTCGGTCGTTCCGCTACCTGTGCCGGCGCGTGGTGCTGGCGGGGGGCGCGGGTGACCGGCCGCGCGCGCTACCCCCCCACCTCGCCGCGCACGCCGCGCCCGACCTGGCCGCCGCGGAGCGCGCGCTGACGGCACTCGGCCGGCATACACGTGAGTAGTGTTATAAACGACGATTTATTATATGTATCTACCTTGGCTGCCAAGAGTGCCAAGACAGTCGATGCTGACCGGTAGCGTTTGAGCGAAAACCAACCAGTCTGCATAATTAAGCCCTCTTTGAACGCTGTCTAAATGGAAAAACAGCATGCTTGAAACATGGTTTGAAAGAATGCTACGAGTAAACGCATAGCAGCAAATGCTAGCTTGAGACTTGATACTGTGCTTTGATCGCGGAAAAGGTATAAATTATTTGAGCTTAGGTTCGTCGGGTTAGTTGCCGAACCGATGACATTATAAAATTGTTAATTTTTAACCGATTTAGAAATAAAAATATTTTTCATTTTCAATAAACTTTTTAACATGAATAATACAATTTCAATGTACCCCCACAGGCATGCTGCCATCAGATGAGGAGGGTGCGCGGACGGTCGTGGTGGTGGGTTCTGGCGTGAGCGCGGCGGACGCGGTGCGGCTGTCGCGAGCTGCTGGCTTGCTGGTGCGGCACGTGCACCGCGCGCCCGCTGACGCGCTCGCCAGACTCACGCCGGAGACTTATCCAGATTACTGCCAGGTAACTAATAATAATAACTCCCACACCGATTTCGGCGACGGTGGTCATTGAAACCAGGCCAGCTACGCAGGAGTAATTTTATAGTGCCCAAGTGTGTGCGCGTACACAAGAGCACTCTCTATTCCTTTCATAACCCAGTGGGACGGACGACCGACACGACTGACGAGAGATCAGGCGCAGGATCGACTTTTTACATGCCCATCCGACGCATGGATCATCTTACTTGTCAGACAATCAGGTGATCAGCCTGCATTGTCCTAACCAAACTTGGAAATAACATGTTTCCAACGCGGGAATCGAACCCACGACCTCCGAGTCAAGAGCCGCGCTCTAGACCACTGGACCACGGAGGCGCCAGGTTACTAGAGGGCAAACGAACAAAGTGGTCAGCTGATGGAAAGCAACTACCGTCGCCCATTGAACAGTTCACCTGCAACTGAGTTTGAGTTGCATTCCTTTTAAGAAGGAATACACTCTTATTGGTCCGGAAACACCGTAACTGTATTTATTTATTTGGTCCGCCAACAGGTCTACATCTTATCAAAACTTATTTCACTAATGTTACAACACAAAACTTATATATTTAGTTATAGCGAAAAAGTTCCTCTGAGGTTGATGATGACAATATCGCACATTACGTTAGGTAGGGGATATCCGCTAGCACTCGCTTAAAAGGAGCAAGTTTGTGAGCGGTAATGTCAACGTCGAACTCCTTGTATATCTTGTTAGGGTGTTTACACACGCGCCGCAGCGGCGGCAGCAGCAGCCTTATGGTCTCGGCATATTCTTGGTAGCATGCTATGATGGCCCAAATTGGTTATGTACCTTTACAAAAAACACCTCTCGCTTTCTAGAATTCGAAGTCAGGACTCAGGACTGTTATATAAGTTACTAGCTGTTGCCCGCGACTCCGTCCGCGTGGACTTCAGCTTATAGCGCGCGGTAGTTCCCATCAGAGTAACTTATATTAAACTAGCTGTCCCGGCAAACGTTTCTTTGCCATATTATATAAAGTATATATCGCCCGTATTATTTTATTGAATTAGTGACTAAATAAGTATGTCACCATGGCAACGTCCATCGCTATCCCGTGACCCGCGTCGCATAAACAATGGTCGCTCTTTATAGATAAATAATTTGCAATAAAATAAAATTGCGACTATAATTGCGATTATAATAAATCTAAGCTATCCTATCTCTCAAGTTGGAAAAAAGCACACATTTAAAAAAAAACATTAAAATCGGTTAAGTAGTTTAAGTAGTTTAGGAATCCATCGCGGACAAACATCGTGACAGGAGATTTATATATATATTAGATAGTAGGTAGTTCCCGTTGAACCATGTAGGCTACATTACTGCAAATTGCCAAATTTGCACGACAGAGGTGCTTCCGCGGTACGCTTACTTCAAACTTCAATGTTTACACTTTACAGACAGACAGACACGTCACACATAAAACGCCCCTATTTTTGCGTAGGGGGTTAAAAACTGGGGAGTGGGGTTGAAGTCGAACATCAACTCTTCTTAATACTTCAAAAAAAAACGTAAAAAGGTATCTTCATCCTTACCACCTCTTATAGAAACACGTTTGAGTAAGCGCTTGTGCGATGTAGGAGACGGCACGGCGCCATCTATTATGAATTTTTAAAACTAACTTAATTTGAACAAATTTACGCATTTTCACCCCCTTACAACCCTTTTTTCCAGTTAAAAAGTGGCCTATGTCCTTTCTCAGGCTTTAGACTATCTGTGTACAAAGTTTCATTACAATCGGTTCGGTAGTTTTGGCGTGAAAGCGAGACAGACAGACAGACAGAGATACTTTCGCATTTATAATATTAGTATAGATTCAATTATATTTTAATCAATTATAATTTAGACACAAAAATCGTATGAGCTAAGCCGGACTCGACGCGAGAGCGGAGCTTCACGCAAAACAAAACGTGATCGCTGTGGAATCACGTTTTGTTTTGGTTCACGGGATCGTCGCTCCACTGCAGGCTACAGCGTAGTGTCGCGTTGTGCAGTCTCGCCTTGTCACCTGTCCTACTATTATACATTGTACGAGTACAACATTGCGCATTATGCTGCAACTTATTTTGAGAGCTGCGTAATCTAGAGTAGATCACGCAGCTCTCAAAGTGTACTAGTACTCCGTACGATTACAGGGCTGTCAATTCCTTTTTATCCATTTGATGGTGACCCATTTTGCAAGCTATAGACTAACATTAACAACTCGCAGACAAGATTGCTTAAAAACTTTTCTACACAGGTGTACAAAATGATGTGCGACGGTCCGTCGGGCAACCACCCCGACTACATCCCGCACCCCGACCACGTGATCGTCGACATTGAGCCGCTCACCGCCCGCGACCCCGCCGCCCCGCACGACCTCCGCCTCAAAAGGATCAGGCTCCTGGACCTCGCCACACAACGCACCACGGAGTTCACCGCCTCGCTCGTCATCGTCCTCATCGGCTCCAAACCGGACCTCTTCTACCTCCAGACCGACTTCATCGAGCACCACTGCACGTGCATCGACAACGGCCGGACGGATCGAAAATGCTTTCTCCGGAACCACTGGCACCTCCTCAAGAGCATACTCGGGCAGAGCCTGCAGAGCTGCAAGAGTAGACTGATCAGCGAGCTGAACGACAAGCAGACGTGCCAGTGTAAACAGACTAATCCGTACACCAGTGGTTTAGGGTACGGAGTGGACCCCACTAAGCCTGTAGACGGGAAATCGAACCCGATAGCCATAGACAAGAGCACGCACGAGGTCCTCAACGCCCCCCGGGGGATGTACGCGCTGGGCCCCCTCACAGGGGACAACTTTGTCCGCTTCATCCCCGGGGGGGCCGTCGCCCTCGTCTCGCACCTACACAGAGACTTGAAAACCATAACCGAGTGACCTTATTTGTGATTTTATTTTTTTTTACAATAAATTATTTTTATATAATGGCTGCTTTAAACTTATTGTCCCTACATTCCTACAATGAAATTGGTGATAACATTTTTTATAGTTAGCTCCAATTCATAATAAATTAATGAAGTTTCAAACATGATGGCCTTGATTCATGAATAATTATTATGTGTCAACAAAAAATTAAAAAAATCCACTATCTGCAATCTGCATTGACCTATTATGAACTAGGACACAACAATTTCACATGTCTGATGTAGCGTTAAGCCGAGATAATATAAGCGGCAACTAGAAACATTGATGTAGTTAAGTAATGATGTACACTATTACACTTTGATCATCTACTACGTTGCGCCAATTATTTTTTTTATGAAATAAGGGGCAAATGAGCAAACGGGTCGCCTGATGGAAAGCAACTACCGTCGCCCATGGACACTCGCAACATCAGAAGAGCTGCAGGTGCGTTGCCGGCCTTTAAAGAGGGAATATGCTCTTTTCTGAAAGTTTGCAGGTCGTATAGGTCCGGAAATACTGCTGGTGACAGTGTGTTCCAGAATTTTACAGTCCACAAAATGTGTAGATTGTGTCCAGTGTCTAACTGGACCAACGCGAAATTTAGAATTATCCAGTATGTTTATCTTTCTCTATGTTTAAAATTGAAGGCAAATCTTACATAAAATATTCAGTATCAATCAAGAATTAAGTTCTTCTTCAATTGACAAACTTTTTTGTCCTTTGAAAGTTGAGGGCAACACAGCAAATCAAAGATGCCAAGATGCTAAAGATAATTGTACTTCTAGGTATTAGGTAAACAGGTTCAAATAATAAAGTAAAAAAAAATATGTGTAACACAGAAAAATGCACACTATGATTGACAATTTTTTTTTTAATATAATAAAAAGTATACACAGATCTTGTCAACATTTAATTCTTATTGGTCACATTCATATTATACATCAAAATATAATATAATAAA
Organism: Polyommatus iphigenia; assembly: GCA_963422495.1. Classification (NCBI taxonomy): domain Eukaryota; kingdom Metazoa; phylum Arthropoda; class Insecta; order Lepidoptera; family Lycaenidae; genus Polyommatus; species Polyommatus iphigenia. Next base: position 16,533,668 of record OY730190.1, on the reverse strand, counting down.
TTTATTTTACAGTAAACTCTTAAGACCTACACATTGTAGCTATTAACTATTTATTTAAAACTAAAAATATGGCAAATATTAAATATTTCTTTGGCGTAAGTATTAAATGTATCAAAATAAACGAGGAATACACTTTTTGATTACAAAAACAATTAAACTTAAAAATTAAGACCTGATTTCTTTACCTAACATAGTTTTGATATAGTTAAGCTTTTTTGTGTTCCTGATTCCTGTTTATGCAAAAAATCATTTTCCACTAGGACATTATTTTACTTACCTACTAATAAAAATATTTAAACAATGAATAAGTTGTACAGTATTTTCTCCCTGCCTTTTACATATTTAGTATAACCAATAATATACAATAAGGGGATAAGTGTTGATAAATTACAAAAATATATAAATTACTTTGTTCACACAGTAATAAATTTGTAATTTTTTGTAGTAAAAAAGTATATTTTTTATAAAATATATAGTAGGTATTTGTATCATGAGTAAGAAACCCAATAACATTAATATTAAAAAAAATAAATGCACAAGAAATAAACAAATACATTCTGATTTACATAAAATACCAAAAGTTGCTCAGGACTGAGCAATACATTGATATTTAATACTCAGTCTTGAGTATGAATATATTTTGAATCCAATGTTTAAACATTAGTTTAAACATTTCATACAAAATTATTAATTTATTACACATATAAAAATAGACTTTGTATAACTGCGTGAAATTTTTTCGTTTTTTTTTTAGTCATTTAAATTGACATGGACTTTATGAACAATAAAACTACAGGTAACAGGACAGTCATTACAATGGCTAGAAATTAGAATTCATTTTTAAATTATATATCCAAAATATCTATGTATTTTCAATCACAATGATCATCTATACATATTATAAAACAAAGTCGCTTTTTTTTCCCTCATGTCCCTTTGTTCCCTTTAATCTTTAAAACTACGCAACGGATTTTGATGATTCTTTCAGTGTTAGATAGCCCATTTATCGAGGAAGGTTAAAGGCTATATTTTATTTGAAAGGGCTAACTTGAACGTACTAATCTCAGGAACTACTGGTCCGATTTGAAATTATTTCAGTGTTAGATAGCCCATTTATTGAGGAAGGCTATAGGCTATATTTTATCACCCTAAGACTAATAGGAGAATGTGGAAAAACAGGGGAAATTATTTGAAAGGGCTTATCTTGCGAACTACTGGAGCAATTTGTATGTTATTTGGCACAGATAAGAAGTAGACTACGTGAAGGATCATATAGGCTATCGATTTTAATCATTTTTTCAGTGGCTATATACTTTATACCCATGCGACGCCGGGGCGGGTCGCTAGTAATTAATATACACTATTTACAATTTTTAACTCTTAAAATATAATTGCAGTAAAACGTGTTGCTAAGCATTAAATGCAGGTGATAATGTGTGTCAGGATATAAAATAATATTTGAAGCAGAGAGCAAGTCCCGCTCAGCAGGATGCTGCAACACTCCGCCATCACATAGCTATGTCAGGGAGTGGGAGCCGGAGGCAGGGGCCTTCTCAGTAAAATCATCACAGCTTGGAGCTCCACCGCTAGCCGCCTCGGGATCTCTAACACATTTATATCATCCACATCCCTGAGGAAGTCGTTGATAGCGAGCATAGCAGTCTTCCGCAGGGTTCTTACGCCGATTGTGATGTTCCAGTTGGTTCTGTAGTCCATTCCGCCGAGCTCGGGGGGAGCTCGGAATATGGGTTGGTTGTTAATGACGTACCTCTCGCCGGTGGCCGCGTCGGTGAACTCCCAGGGGTGGGTGGTGAAGGAGTTCATGTCGCAGAACCGGCCCGGCGGTATTCGCTTGTAATGACACTTGCTCCCGCCGTAGTCGCGCCACCACACGTCTATAACTCTCGTCGTTTTGTTTCGAAACCTGAAGAAGGCGCGTCTAGTGGACTCTGTCGAGCGCACGAGCTGCCGGCTGCCTTTTTCGTCGATTTCGTACACTTTATTGTTTAAGTCGTCGAACTCGTACGTGACCATTTTGTTAGCTTCATCGACTTATCAAAAGCTCTTATTAATGGTATGACTTGAATTTTGCGGCGACGAATGACCACAACAGAAACGTATGACTTTGACACCAAAATAAACAACTTTGTTTTGATTTCAGGCAGCAATATGTAGATTCTAAAATCTATAGACCGCAATAGCGAATTAATTTAAAATTTAAACAGACCTATCGTATAGTCACGATTTTATCTTATTATAATTTTAAATAATTTAATAATAATTAGCAATACTATCTTTGTTTGAGGAAAGTGGAAAACGTTTGAAAATTCAAAATGACATTGACAGTTGACACCCGATTAATGATTTTTGAGGCTATGTTCCGAAATGTGCTGCGACCACTGCAGAGTGTGACGTCATTTTAGTATACTGCGAAGCCGTTCTTTTATAATAGTTAGTATACTGTTGGTGTACTGGTTACTATTTAAAACGGAACGCAATCCAGTATACTATCAGCCGCATTTTTGACAGCTCGTATTGAACATTTTCAACACAGTCTAATAAGGTTAATTTTTGCAATTCTTCCAGTGTTTTATTATTATTAATCCAAATTAATTACAGAAATTTATAACTTTGGGATTAAACTGTAGGTATTGTTTTAAAACGTTAAACACTCGAGTGGTTTTGACACTTGACAGTTGACTGATCACGTGATCAAAGTACTGCGAGTGCCTTACCTCGAAAACGCCAGTGCTCACAGTACAATAATATGGCGACGATTGATGACGTCATATATTTCACTAGGGTACTGCGGCAGTATACTGCAACTCCATTACGGAACGATTTTTTCTACAGTGATAGCACTGTGCAGTGGTCGCAGTACATTTCGGAAGTGTAAGTTCCTGAGTGTAAGCTGTCATTTGTCAATGTCAAACATAATTGACTCCTCGGACCAGGGTGACCATATGTGGCAGGTTCCTGCCATTTTGGCAGGATTGGCGTCATATTTTGGCCTATGGCATGATCCAAGCTTTTAAAACGTCAACGTTTTAAAAACTTGGCAGGATTTGGCAGGATTCGGGTATTAGAAAAATAAATGTTATTTTTGCATCAAAGAAGTCAGTGATTTATTAGAATCTGGTGGTAGTAATTCAAATTCTGTTTTAAGTGTAGATAATTTGGGGGTGCAATTATAGGCAAAATGCGAAAATAAATAAATTCTAATAGACAGTTTAATTTTAAATGTTTCAAAGGGATTGTTATGCTTACCAATGTCTAACGCTTCATGCGAAAGAATGTTCTCCCAAATCAATACAAAAACTCGGAACCGTTTTTAGGGTTCCGTACCCAGAGGGTAAAAACGGGACCCTGTTCATGAGACTTCAATGTCTGTCTGTCCGCCTGTCTGTCCGTCTGTCTGTCCGTCTGTCTGTCTCCAGGCTGTATCTCAAGAACCGCTATAGTTAGAGTTCTGAAATTTTCACAGATTGTGTATTTCCGGTGCCGCTAAACCAAGCAACCGGAGCAACAAATACTAAAATCAAAATAAAATTAATATTCAAGGGGGGCTCCCATACAACAAACGTGATTTTTTTGCTCGTAATCTATAATGGCAACAGCTAAACGCTTTAAATTTTCACAAAATCCTTCATTATATTTGTAATTTAAGTATCAATAATAAAATTTAAATAAAATAGACATTTAATCCCATAAAAAAAACACAATTTTTTGCCTATTTTTTTATTTCTCTCTGTAACGGACAACGGTACGGAACCCTTCGTGAGCGAGCCCGACTCGCACTTGGCCGATTTTATAAACAAACATGTTGCATCTATGTTGCATGTTATGTAAGGCATTGGTGAGCATAGTGATTGCAAATTTTCCTTCAAACCTACAAAATAAATTTTGAATCGCATGAACAAATCTAATATATAAAATTCTCGTGTCACAGTTTTCGTTGCCATACTCCTCCGAAACGACTTGACCGATTCTCGTGAAATTTTGTGAGCATATTGAGTAGGTCTGAGAATCGGCCAACATCTATTTTTCATACCAAAAATTATTTATATGGCAAAACAACGTTTGCCGGGACAGCTAGTCTATGTATAAAGATGAAGAAATGGAAGAAGACGATGCGAATGTTCAATCTAATAAAAAATGCAATCTATTATATGTGTATTTTTACTTTTCTTACTTTAAAACAACAGTAAATGAAGATGGCAGTATTTGGGCATTTTTTACTACAGGCTTTGGCAGGATTTGGCAGTTTTTTGACCAAAGTAAGGCAGGATCTGTAATTTAAATATGGTCACCCTGCCTCGGACCTCGCACCTCACTTCAAGAAGGATAAACGAGAACAACAATGGCCGTTTGTGTGGCTGTAATTGGTAAAGATGTAAGTAAAAACACTATAATCTATTGGTACATTTAGCACATTTTGATTAACAATTGTAATTTATACTTTACACTTATTTATTCTGCTTTAAATACCTATAAGTCTAGCTATTATATAACTAAATTTCCCGTCAAATGTCATCATTGTGAAGAGTTTGTTTGAGAGAATTGCTAATTTTTTTTTGTAAACAAAAAGCCTAGATTTACCTGCTGAAAAGGCCATAAAACTTAAAAGTTTTGTTCATCTTTTTTCAGAATGCACCATTGTATATTGGAGGCGTCGCTAACGATACTAACACTGACAACGAGTTGTCGAGGCAGTGGCTAGTACATACAGCGTTAGATGCCTTAGAAGAGAGGCTGGCTGCTACAAATACTAACAATACAAACAATGCCAATGCAGCCAGAGCTGATCTACGAGAACTTTATCTTGGATTACTCTACTCAACTGATACTCATAAAATGTATGCAGATAGAAATTTTGCATATTAATTCATGAAGCCCCAAGCGGCCACATCCGGCCGCGATAACAATGAAAAAGCTATTGTGTCTCGTTTTGCCACGACTGATGGGTTAAGTACATTTACTGAAATAATTTTACTTCAAGGGCTAATAATTCCTTTTATTATTTTCAGTTATGGTTATGTAACTAATACTAGAATTAAATTAGTCCTAGTAACCAGTTCCATATCATTAACGGGAAGTAATATCAGAGATGCAGAAGTACGGACAGCACTGCGCAGGCTGCATGCACTCTATGCTGATGCCATATGCAACCCATTTCATTTACCGGGAGACCAAATTACTTCACCGTAAGTTCTCAAAGATCTCACATAGCTACATAAACATTTTTAATCTTGATCTTCTATACAATTAAAGAAACCTTTTTGTTTCAGAAAATTTGATAAACAGGTGAAAAACCTAATATTGAACAATATATAAAAGTCTGTTGTTGTTGCAGAAGATTGGATCTCCAAGAGGTTTATTTTATTAGTACTTAGTACTTTTGGCTTGCACGTTAGCTATTTCTGTTAATTGTATATTAATAATTGATATTTAGACTGATCATTATTTGTACATAATTAAACTACAGTAGGGCCTCGTTAATCCGGAGAGGCAAAAACACGACCCTTTTCGAATTATCGAGGCGTCCGGATTATAGTATGCAATATTTGATGTTAATAAAACACGTCATGTTTAACCTTAGTTTCTTTAATCAATTTTTAAAATTTTATATCCTAAAGACAAATTAATGTACATGTTCATAATAATTACAACCATGTAAGAAATCAGTAAGTTAAAATAAAACTTTAGTTAATTCCTTTTGAAAATGTCTGTATTACTCTTCTGTTTATGATTTTCGTACTTCATTTCGAAAGCTCGGTCTATTTTAAAGTCTAAGTTGACGGAGAAATATAACTTCGTGGCTATTAAATTTATTATCTTCAGCCCATTTTAAAGCAATGTTTAAAGCTCCGGCCGGCCGGATTACAGCGATCACCGAACAAGCGGGAGTCCGGATTACCGAGGCCCTACTGTACATAATCCTTATATTGTAAGAAATAAATTATGTTAAAATATGTTGATTGACTTTTGTTTATCAGTTGTTAAAAGATTCTTATTTCTTAGTCAAGCTATTAATTTATTTTAAAACACGTATCTAAGTACCTATTAGTTACTGCTATAATCTGTTGGCCATTTCGGCCAATAAAATAAATAATATTATTATTATAGAAATCTCTGTAGCACCACTATGGGAACTAAAAGAATACAGCATTCTGAATCTCAAAATTACATTTGATTCGATTTCCTTTGATTTAAACTGTACTACCCAATGTCTTGGTACTATTTCATAAATAAAAAAATAATGTCAATGTCATAGGGCACATATGACAGATGACGTCTGGATGACGTTAGACGTATCTCTCTTTCACTTTTTGACATTGAAGAACGCCGTTCTCCGGTTCAGCGCTGAGCAATTTTGATTGAAAATTGTTTATCTCGACCGGGAAATAGCATAAACATGGTAAGCAAACCAATATCTACAATAATATTATATATTGCTATGCATAAAATACCCATAACAAACATTTTCTAGTAACATAACCTATTCGACATAACCTCCACGTGTTTGAGTCTTAAATCATCTACTTAACCATTCCAGGCAGCCGCCGTTGTAGCTGGCAAGGACATTGAGAAGCCCCAGGCGGAGGTATCGCCCATCCATCGCATCCGTATCACGCTCACATCTCGCAACGTACGGTCTTTGGAGAAAGTGTGCTCCGACTTGATCAATGGCGCCAAAAAACAGAAGCTGCGTGTTAAGGTAACCTTTGTTAAACATTTATTCCCCTAAAAAGTTTAAAGTTACTTTTTATAGAGGAATATACCAGTTGTCGCTAGATATCTCTTTTCTCCAGACTCCAGTGCTAGATACTGGAGTTCTAGTTGACATGTTTTTGAGGCAAGGCAAGGAATAAACAACTAGCACCCAGATGAAGACACTGCATGTTTCTTTACTGTAGTGTTCACCAAAAAGGTGCTATATCAACGCTGTTCAAAGTGCAGAGTCTATACTGCATTATACATTCTGCTCATAGGATAGCTACATGTACATTGGAATATAGTTATAACTTATAATATATAGTATATCTCATTTTAATGTCCTATGTCTATATTCCTAAGAGTAACATAAAGTAATTTTCTCAAAAACATCAAAATATACCTTCCTTTCTGTGGAAGTTGAATCAATAATAAAGTCCAATCACCTGTACAATAATGGGCATTGTCCAAAAAAAATCACATTTACTTTTTTTTTTTCGTTAAAATAGGGTATTTTAAGAATATAAATTAAATAATTTTGAAATTCATTGGCTACTTTTTTCTCAATAAATTTTTAAAGTTTCGCTCTGACGTCATCATCGGCGGCCAATTGACCTCTGCAGTATGTTTTTTTTCCTTTCAATCTTATTTATAATGGCTGGTTCGTAAAATGCAAGTTCTCATTATGTGAAAGCTGATACGAGAAGCTTACCAAAAGTTCGAAACGTAGTGTTGGTCGAATTTATTGCTAATTTAACGCCATTGAAGGTCAAACTAAGGTTAAACATATTTGTTCAAAAATATAAGTAACTAATGGGTATTTTTTTCGTTTATGTACAGAAAAACGATCACTGACCTTATTCCTCGAAATGTTTTTGTAATGAGCAAAATTAAAAAAAAATGGACTATCCCCATTGTATATTATCAATTTCCAGGGGCCAGTGCGCATGCCCACCAAGATCCTCCGCATCACCACCCGCAAGACTCCTTGTGGTGAGGGTTCCAAGACCTGGGACAGGTTCCAGATGAGCATCCACAAGAGAGTCATCGACCTGCACTCGCCCTCGGAGATCGTAAAGCAGATCACCTCCATCAACATCGAGCCCGGTGTAGAAGTTGAAGTCACCATCGCCGACGCGTAGGCACAGCTGCCAATAAACATTTTATAAATAGTATTGCTTTTTATTTATAGTATCAAAGCATTACTTTGTCTTTATCTTAAATTACTAGATATATTTGGATTTGAAATATGTAACTATATAAGGTTTAAAAAGGCACTACTTGTGGGATATATTCTCAAATTTTACTTCACTATGGTTTTAATTGTTTTGGTAATTCAATTATTGCAAATTGCTAATCATTTACCCAGTGAATTATTGTAAGTTGGATTGGTAATTTAATTAATTGAAATTTGTTACGATTTTGTAAAGGTATAAGCACAGATTACTAATTGAGCATAAGTAACCAAAGCAGTACAAATTATAGAATTGATTATATTACCTGTGGTATTACAAAAGGAACAAGAGATGGTACTTGACAGACATTAAAAACTATTTATACCAAATACGCTTTTAAAAGTGCTTATGTGTATAATGAACAGATTTGTACATGGAGTCACGACAGTGTCCCATTCAAGTCTCGAGCAAAGGCACGGCTGAAAATACTTTTCCCGGTTTTTTTTTTTTAGTAGGATGTTCCACTAAATTAACATCTGAAATGTTAGGCATTCTTGAGAATAATTTTCATTCAACTGAACTGTCTTAAGTCTTATCTTATAGTTTGTACGGAACCCTTGGGTTCGACTTTCTGAATGCCGAGTGTGAGTCTGTCACTTCTTATTCTCAGAATATAATTTGTAGTAAAATCAGCACCTTTGGTGGCAAACAGTTGCAGTTCACCTTGTAAGAAACAACATAGTTGAAATGACAAGAACTCACACACAGCACACTTTAAAATATATTATGTTAGCCTAAAACTTTTTAGTTTTCAAACAGCGAATCGCATATGGTATCACCTATACAGTATACATATACTTATATGTATACTGTATAGGTCAAGGTTTCTCAAACTTTTGGATCCACGAACCCCTGTTACAATTTCCAGGTAACAGCGAACCCCTTACTAACTAATGAAAACACATAAAGTGCCAAAAAGTCTACATTACGTGAATCTTGTCGCGAACCCCCTGCCGTTGAATGGCGAACCCCTAGGGGTTCGCGAACCCCACTTTGAGAAACCTGGGTATAGGTGATACCATATGCGATTCGCTGTTTGAAGAGGTGTTAGAATAACCCATTTTAATTTATGCAAGATGACACTACTGTGAAAAATTCTATTGTTTGAACATAAGGTATTTCGTTTATTATTTTTCAATAGTCTACTATTGAAAAATAATAAACGATGATGTCATACCAATTACAGTGTTTAAAAATAAACATCTTTGTCTAAGCCCGGCGACCGGAGTTACAGTCGATTTGTTTATAACAATACGACGATACTTTTTGAAAAATTACACCAATTTACAGTATACACCACAGGACACATAAATACAAAGTAATGGCATCAAAAGTTGTAATAAAAGTTATACTTTGCAAAATTATCAATAGTACTTAAGTATAGGTATAATAGGTACCTACCAGATTTACATTAAATCACAGTTAACACTTATATAATAATTTACTTTGTGTTATGTATAAATGTAAACTATCTGATGAGTTAGGCATTAGGCCTTAAGGAATATTATAATTATTACGTATAAAATATTATTATTTTTTAGTGTCTGACTACTAGACGTGTAGTTAAATATTATCTGTTTCTGGAATAAGTATATTTTATTATTGTTATATAATAGATCATTAGGTATATTATATTATAACTAGCTGTCCCGGCAAACGTTGTTTTGCCATTTAAAGTATTTCTACTTCATCAGTTGACACAAAATCTTACCCCCTCTTATTAAGAGGGGTGAGGGGAAAAATTTTATACACCAGATGTTAAGTTGGAAAAACAGTTAATAATATGAAGTAAGTCCATTAAAGAAAAAAGTTTGATACAAAATCTGACCCCCTCTTTGGTCCCCTTAGAGGGGTGGGGTAGGGGGGGGGTAATTTTTATACACCAGATGTTGAGTTGGAAGGAGGCAAATATATCTGCGAAAACCGTATGCAAATCGGATCAGTAGTTTTCGTGTTAAAGCAAAAGTCTTATACAAAATCTGACCCCCTCTTTCGTCCCTTTAGAGGGGTGGGGGGAAAAATTTTATACACCAGATGTTAAGTTGGAAGAAGACAAATATATCTGCGAAAACCGCATTCAAATCGGATCAGTAGTTTTCCTGTGATGCTGGAACAAACATACAGACAGACAGACAAAAAAACTAACTAACTTTTCGGCTTCTATAGCGATATTGTGACACCCTCCGCTTATTATTTTTTGAATATCTTTAATGTACAGAATTGACATTTCTACAGATTTATTATATGTATAGATTAAACAAGATAACGCCCGCAAGTAAGTAGCACCGAAATTTGTTTCTCGTGTGGGAGAACTGCACGTTCAATGATATTTTCCCGTAGCCCGTAGCCGTTAACTCAAAGTATTTACGTACCTAATTTCATCAAAAACGGTTCAGCGGTTTAAGCGTGAAGAGCTTACAAACAGACACACTTTCTCAGATCGCATTTATATTAAGTACATATTAGTATAGATTCAAGTGTTTCTTGTGCCTATTAAAAATGTTACATTATAGCAATCAGCATAGGTACTGCTCGTTTTCTGCGACGGGCTCCTAACCTTATTAAGTGACGGGTGACCTTTAGCGGCCATAAAGGGTACCTATTTCTTTAGATAGTAGGTATCCTTTTTCCTATGTTACCATAGTAAAAGAGATTTAGGACAGGTTTCGCAGTTGTTTTGTCTTAAACCAGATATTACTAACTAGTTACTACGTTACTTACATAACCCTAAGTAGAAGACCACGCTAGCGACCTAGGGGGCAGTTCGAAAAAGGCTTTATTTCAGTAAATAGGAAACAAGCTGTTTTATCTGAATTCGCAACTGGCATTGGTTGTTTACAAAATATTATGATGAATGATTAATTGTTCTGGGAACAAGCTGAACCACGGCCGCGGTGTGTAACCATGAAACATGTCAGAGTGACTCACTAACTTGCAGCAGATTCTGTTATTGGTTGTGCAAAAACTGCTATTGTTAATTTTTTAGCAGCCAGTAGGCATGCCAAAAATGGTCGAATTCATAGAATCATTGAGGCTATAGAGTTAGCACAAGAGAGTGGCCAGAATTTTGTTTATTTACGGACAGAATCTGTTTATAAACCTTTTAGTACACAGAACAGGTAAATCGCATAAAAATACCGCAATGCCGAAAACATGATTGAGTTACGTCGACGGCCGTCGCAGTAATGTAGTGCCGCTCTACCTGTAGTTTCGTGACATAATATATCGAGCTATGTCTCAAAATATTTTTATTATTGTCATATTGTACCTCTCCCTCCAAAGTTAACTTTGGTTGGGACGGGCCGTCAGATTATCAATCGCGATAACGTTGACTTGAGTCTTGACCATGGGCGCCGGCAGGGGGGTGCCAGGTGGTGCACTTGCACCCTTTGGGAATCTCGGCATCGACAGGAACATGGACATTTTGTAACCTTATCACCATGCCGTACAAAGATATGTAGTTCGTAGATCGTAATATTTCGGCACTAAATGTATTCTGTTGACGTAAATAGACAGTCACTGTTGTTCGTAAAAAGTAAAAAGAAAAGAGAGAAAACACAAATTTAGCGCTACGCCCCTTGGAAATTATTTCTGCCGGCGCCCATGGTCTTGACTGAGGTCTTGACAATAGGTACTTACATGTTATTATAGAGTATAGACCGACCAAATAACAAAAGTCAAAAGACCGCCACCTGCTTTTGCATATTTTTTTAATGGTAGGTACTTAGGTAGGTACATCATCGTACGAAATTGGGGATAGAGGAACAAAAACAGTCAAAATCAAATAAATGTGTTTCCTTTTTCCGTACTTACTTAATAGTTAATACCTACCTACTCCATACTCTGGTGCTGTCCATAGGATTAACAAAGACCAATGATTAATCTATGACAAAGACTTCTATTTAAACTCAGCTTAATATATAGAAATCTTGTCTGTCACTTATGAAATGGGGAAAATTATCGAAAAAAATGGTTGTCTGTAAAGTCGGTTTACTGACGATAGTTGAACGTGACAACGTGCCTCTTTGTCGCTCGTTCCGCGCTCTCGCTTGCACTTCAAGCCTTAAATGGAACGCCTCAGAGCGAGGTAACGCCGCATGAGTCATGTTTCTTCGTGCGTGCAGCCGGCTCCATCGAATTATAAGACGTTGTCATGTCAAAAATAAAATGTGTAACTTTTAACCATAGATTAATCATTGGTCTCGCATCGGGCACTAGTGCTATACCAATCATTTATCAATGGTTTTAACTTTTATCATGAATTTTTATTCATCACGGACACGTCACACGGCAGTACCTACTACCTACCCTATATGCCAAGTCTCGAGCATGGGCACGGCCGTACTTTTCTCGAAGCGGTTCATTATATTTTAGCATAGCATGATCGCCGTCGCAGACCTAAGTCTAGACTTCAGCGAGGACCTGGCGTTACGCAAGGCCGACTCCGAGCCAAATGTGGAAGCTGCAGACTTACGTAACGTTCACTTGAAATTACTTGCGCCATCGGGGATGTCAAAGATCATCGTTTAAATATTTACTTAATAGTTTAAAACCTAACCTAATTTTAAAGTTAAAATATGAATTGAGTCAATGTACACATTTCTGCTTGCGACCTAGTGATTGATAGCTTTAGGGCTCCCACACAAAACTGCGAATTCGCATCACTATGAGTTTTGTTGCAGATTTTTGCGATGCGATGCGAATTAGCAGTTTTGTGTGGGAACCCAACAATGCTTACCTACTTCACCCTCTATCTGCGCCTGTGTCAGAACCAGCGTTGCTAGATTTTTTTTGTGCCAAATCGGGACTTTGGGACTTTTAGAGTGAAAAAGCGGGATTCTTCAGCCAAAAGCGGGACAAATTAAAAAAAGGAATAAAATCAAAAGTTTTTTGAATTTTTATCTTTTTATTAGCGTTAAAATAACGTTTACGTGACAATAGATAGCAAAATTAGCCAAAGAAAATCCACCCTTCTACCTCCCACACTCTTTAAATATTCATTACACACCTTTCTTTCTCAGCACGCTGAATTCGGGCTTTTCCAGAAAAGCGGGACTGAGCCTGTCCCGCGCGGGACATTTAATTATGATGAAAAAATCGGGACGTCCCGCCAAAATCGGGACGTCTGGCAACGCTGGTCAGAACTCAGAACTCAGATAGTGACCATCTGGCGCCTACAATGTATTACCTACTTGTCAGTCATGTTGAAGGCTACTGCTAACATTGATTTATTTCGCTGTAGCGTTTAAATAAGGTCGCCATTTCAAATGTGCGAAAACGACATGTGCAACGAATAATGTGGGAAATAGTTAATAGTTTATTTTCAGACAAGAATAGGAATAAAAATATTGATTTAAGTGTCTATTTTGAAGAACTTACTTACAAGTACGATTTTAGTCAATATTTTTTAGAGAACATAACAATTTAATAATATAGTAAGTACTTATTTCCTTATTAATAGAGTCCAAAAAAGGAAAAGATTTTATTTTCTGTTGCAATATATTTTTTATGAAATACACTCACATACGATCATAGAAGACTACTATTTAATACATTAGACACTACACAGTCGTACTCGTACCTAACACTAGAGAAGTCACAAGTGCGTTTCCTGCTTGCTTCTGTTCTATAGTAAAGTACGCAGGGCCGTTTTCCGACCTGGGGCCTTCGCCCATAATCAACCTACAAAATTATGATATCTCTATGTTTACGTGGGTCTTATTTCCACTAGTACCGAACCCGTATGTATCTTTTTAAATAGAAAACTCAAAATGCCAAAGCTGCCTTTTTGTGTTTTTCGCATAAATAGCTTTGAGAGCGCATTAAAATTCTTCTCGTGATGAAAGTCATAACGAAATGTAAAAATAAAGCAAAAGCCCTCGTATCTATGTGTTAGCGTTAAATTATTATAAAAGCCATATAATATAAACGCTAGGTACAGCCGCGCCTAGCTTACGATCGATGAAGTCTGGAGTGCTGCCAGCCCATGCTTACCATAATTTAATCGGCGCTTAAGTTAACCTCAGTTTAAGGAACATTGGTTTAAAAGTGGCGAAGATTGGAAGTGCTAATAAAATAATTCAACATTGGCGGACCTTTTTGTAGTTTTGCGTTAAGATTTTAGTAGATATAAAAAGAGTTATACAGGTAATAAGCTGAAGCCGGTATTCATTCATGAATCATGTGTAAGTCAAACTACGCTACTGCGGACTGCAGAGTAAGCCTCGAACAATACTGTGCGAAAGATAACGTGAAAGTTTATGCTTGTAGTTGTAAGTGTGAGTTCGTCAGATATGTATTAAGTTGGTTTTTAAAGCAGAAATGAAGCTATTAGACCGAAAAAAAGTACTTTTGGAATGGTCACAGAATGTTACTTTTTACTTAAGTACTTACATTACTTTCATTTGAAATTCAGCCCTTCTTAAAGTCTAGTAATAACGCAAAAAAAGGTAGAGAACAATATAGGTAAATCAAGGCTACCGCCTACCTCTAAACCAGAAAAATTAACCAAGGCTTAAAAGTTTGTGTCACCCGGCCGACGCAAAACTCAGGTCTTTCATTTGAGCTAGGGCGTGGGCTAGGCTCTCTGGTGTGGGACAGAGAGGCAGGATGGTGCTCTCTGTCGGCCCGGGAGCGCGTCTGCGTTGTCATGGCAACGGCTGCCCGGCTGAGTTACATAAAATAGGATGCCTAGATCGATACGGGAATTACGCAACAGGATCCAATGCGCTATTTTTAGACTGCCGCTTTAGGGAATATATTCGACAACGGCCATGCAAAAAGTCTGAATATTATGTAGAGGTGGTACATTTTTTTTGATGATAAAATATGGTTTAAACTTTAAATAATTGTTTAATGTTTAGAGACTCGAAAAATAAGCTCTACCTAAAGGGTACCTATAGTCCCATATGCTACTTAATTTAGTGTACAATATTTGAGTTCGCCTAAAACACGATAGCAGAGAAGTGGTAAAGTCATCAAGATCCTGATTCATAGAAGAAACCTAAATGCTATTTTCTAGTCGCTCGATCTATAGCGTTTGTTCTGAGTTATTAATCTAAAATCATGTTAGATAGGTAGATATTTTAACTTCTCCCCAATCACCTTTAGGAAGGACCTCGTGCATTGTTATCAAAGTAGATATTTCGTTAGTTGCATAGAGTTATTATGTTGTTATGTTGTTAGTTGCAGTAGCAGGAAAATGGAAATTTATATTTTATTTGTATTTAGTCTTGAAAAATATCTGAATGGTATTTTTTACTAACTGATCGGTCAAAGTCTACCTCTGAATGTCTGTACGTTTTCCTGTTTTTTGTGGCATCGAACTCCACGATGGCAACAGATAACAGATTCTATTAGCATAAGGATTCACTGCTGAATAAAGCTGACTAATCTGATGCTGATCAGCGCCATAAAAGGTCTGCGCGGAGCTCGTGGGAGGTGGTTTCTGGTGGGATACCATTTTGGTCGTCAAATATTTTCAATCTCTACGAAAATCTTTTTATTGACTGATTTATGACTTGGAAAAATATTTAAGTAATTAAAACTAACAGTTTTTACTGATGAGGTCAATGGCTATGATATTTTATGGTATTAAACTTTTAGGAAGTCTTAGTTCATACAAGGCAGGCCTTGTTATTGAACCAAAAAATAAGACAGTGACTAACTTATTTAATACTAGCTGTCCCGGCAAACGTTGTTTTGCCATTTAAAGTATTTCTACTTCATCAGTTGATACAAAATCTAACCCCCTCTTTTGTCCCCTAAGAGGGGTGGGGGGAAAAATTTTATAGACCAGATGTTAAGTTGGAAAAAACAGTTAATAATATGAAGTAAGTCCATTAAAGAAAAAAGTTTGATACAAAATCTGACCCCCTCTTTGCTCCCCTTAGAGGGGTGGGGGGGATGATTTTTATACACCAGATTTTGAGTTGGAAGAAGACAAATATATCTGCGAAAACCGTATGCAAGTCGGATCAGTAGTTTTCGTGTTAAAGCAAAAGTCTTATACAAAATCTGACCCCCTCTTTCGTCCCTTTAGAGGGGTGGGGGGATTTTTTTTATAGACCAGATGTTAAGTTGGAAGAAGACAAATATATCTGCGAAAACCGCATTCAAATCGGATCAGTAGTTTTCGTGTGATAGTGGAACAAACATACAGACAGACAGACAGACAGACAAAAAAACTAACCATATTTTTGGCTTCTATAGCGAAGTAGTAACACCCCCGCTTATTATTTTTTGAATATCTTTAATGTACAGAATTCCCATTTCTACAGTTTTATTATACTCGTATGTATAGATGTGCAGTGGCGGCGTAAAGGGGGGGCGGCAGGGGCGGTCCGCCCCGGGTGCCAAGTACCAGGGGGTGCCGAAGGGTGACAATTTTATAACATTTCGTGTTGTTCAATCTAAGACTCTGCTTACGTCAACAGAAGAAGAAATTCCTGATATAGTTCCGACGAAAATCTATGATGAACGTTGTGCAGAAGTAGGGCTGCCAAGTGCCATCACCAAAATGGCCGTCACCCGTCAAGCAAAACATTTACGATTACGTTTTACCGATTTCGGGTTAAACATCTTTCTTTTCCAACAAGCATAATTTGTAAAAATCTTAAGGATTTAAATCGTACTTGATTTTGATCAACTAAGAAACCGTGTTTATGCTTAGCTAGTTTTTATAGGGTTCCGTACCTAAAGGGTAAAAACGGGACCCTATTACTGAGACTTCGACGTCTGTCCGTCTGTCACCAAGCTGAATCTCAAAAACTGCTATAGCTAGACTTCTGAAATTTTCACAGATTATGTTTACCGATGTCTGTTGTCAACAAAATTAATATTTACAACAAACGTGCTTTTTTGCCCTTTTTTGCTCGTAATCAATAATATCAACAAGTAGGCACTTGAAATTTTTACAAAGTCCTTAGTTATATATACTTTAATAACTAATAATAATTTTAAAATAAAAAGGATTTAAAGGGGCTCCCATAAAAGGAACACAATTGTTGGCCTATTTTTGCTTTACAACGATAGGGAACACTTCATGCGCGAGTTTGACTCGCACTTGGCCGATAATTTATCTTTCGTTTATTGCTGCATAACTAAAAAGTTGGATTTCTCTCAACAAAACGGCCGGACGGTCCCGGGACGCCCTTCAAACTAGGACAAATCCGAGAAGATTCGGAGGGGTGGCAGCCCTATGCAGAGGACAATATTATTTTGGAGATTTTACGACTGAGACGCCACTTGGAAGCCGCCAGCATTTCTCTTCAAGAAGCAGTCCAATGGGCTACCCCATGGAGCTTCTGAAATGCATAGTAAAATAGGACTATCCTGAGTCTGTTCCAAACTTCCAATGTCCGCTGTGTCTAAGATTTTTTTCAACAATTTGTGTTTCGGTGGCTTACTGGCATCTTGTAAAAGAAGAAGTTTTTGAAAATTAAAGTTAATAAAATGTTACTCAAGATCCACAATGCGCCCAACGCGACTTACAAGTATTTCCATATTATTGTCCATTGAAAAGGCCAGGAAAGTAAATTTTGATAATGTGATCACACATTTTAGTGAAATAAAGGCACGTAAGCATGTTTAGCATTAATTGTCGTTTTATTTTGGGGGTGCTCAATAGAAAGTCGCCCCGGGTGCCAAGCCATGCTACGCCGCCACTGAATATGTGCTTCTCAAATCTCAATGTCTGTTAAATGTATTTCTAGCTTCTTCGTTAATAATGTCTTTTATAACGCAATTTGAGTGTTGAATGTAGAGCAGGACCCTGGTGAGACACAAGTCCTGTCTCAATTTTCGTTAATCAAAGACGATTAACGTCCATCACGCCTACTTCAACGATTGACTAGCATTTTCCCATACACGTAGCATGGGAAATTGCTGTAGCGGTGTACTGACCAAGTGGTTAGTCGACCATTTAACAAATAGTTTACCATTCCCGCTCTATCTAGATGAACAATCTCGGAGTTTGGCGGCAAACGAAGATAGATGGGCTGACTTTTATCGCTCTACGCATGTAAGTATAAAGTCAATTTCAAGACTTACTCCTTTGGCAAAGAGCTCGTTTTCCATTAAGGGATACTGTAATGAATATAGGCACTATTTTCAACGCCTACGCTCCGTACAGAGTAGCTGAATGGTAGAGTTGATGACAACAATCACTTTTAATATCCTTCTCTCATGCATGCTCCAAGTTAATACTATATCATGTGGTCTTAGACAAAATACACTTTATACCTAATTCTAACAGGTATATTCCTGTGTTTCTGAAAAAAGTAACATCGCAGTAAAGTATTTAGCAATTGCTCTGAAAACCAGTCTACGTCTACGTAGATTTAAAGCGTAGCCATACACAATTTTTGGGAACACAGATTTTTTTAAGTGGCCAAACAACTCAGCTTCAATGCCTACTACTCTGTACCTCCTACGCCAGCCAGTCCTAGATGTATTATTTAATCGAGAATTAAATCGATACAAGGTCCCGTATTCGATTAAATGACTAATAACTTCCGAGATAGTTCCGCGGCCCGACTGCTATTGATACTTGACACTTTATAGCTCACTTCGATACTTTATAGCTCATTTTGATACTTAACTGCCCACGTTTCGCGAAAAGGAAATATAACATGGAGCTTTCTCTTATTAGTTTAATTTTTGCTAAGAAAATTATTGTAAACTTGCAAGACGATTTCTATGGAGCCATCATGAAAACTTGTAACATCTGATGCTGGCTTAGCACTACTCGTATTACAGCTTTTAAATCCGAAAGCAAAGAAACACCACACAAAACGATGGACTGAAAATATAATGCTTTCAGCTTTATCCAGTTGACAGTTTGTCTTTTCTGCCGTAGACCATGGCTAAGCGTAACGTACGTGTAACGTGACCGACCGAAGTTAACCGACTTCCAAAAACGAGGAGGTTCTACATATATTCGTCTGTTCAACGATAACCCAGCCGTTTGTGGTCCGATTTTCAAAATTCTTTTTTTGTTGTATAGGGTTCAACTCGAGTTTATAGTACCATGTTCACAAAAATGGTGACCTGATGATGGAATCCATGAGTAATCATGCGAACTCCTCAAAATTTAAGTATATGGAAACATAATATGGTGATTTTATGTAAGTAGAAGTATTACGAAGCATATGCTACCAAAAAGTAAGTTTTTGCATCAAGGTATACCATGATTGCGAAGGTGCTGACGGAACTCCTGACTCCTTAGGCCGTGTTCAGACCAAACTGACTATACGCCGCTGAATGTGAGCAGGCTCACTGTGAGCCCCAGTGTGAACGTGAAAATCATACAAAATAATACCTATACGGTATCGAATGTCTGCGCCTACGCCTAGCGTAATGGCGTATTGTCCGTTAGGTGTGAACGAAAAAGTGAATATGTATGGAAATACAATAAACTGCGTAACGCTCGCTCACATTCAGCGGCGTATAGTCAGTTTGGTGTGAACACGGCCTTAATCCTTATACATAGATACAAGTTTCGAACGGAAATCATATTATGCTACTGTGCAAATTATATTCATCATCATCATCATCATCACTACATCTAACACCATGCATCATCACATTATGGCCCTATTATTAGTACTTTTCATAATCTTTTAGATCGAGTCTCGCGTTTGAATAACGATTTTGAAAATTATTATGTTGTGTTAAGTACATAATATGACTCCAATTTAGTGCTAGGTACGATTACCAAGGTGGCAATTCGATAATGGGATCCACGTGGTACGTAGGGAACTCCTCAAAACTTATATGGAAACATAATATTATAGTGATTTCGGTTTTATTAGAAGTATTCTAAAACGTCCGTCAAGTCAAGTGACTTGATAGATGTTGTTTGTAGAGTCCACATCCTGAGGATGCTTCGGTGTTGGGGCGAAACGCTCGTCGAGGTTTTCAACTTGCATGGTGGTGAGAGGCCTTGCACGAATTTGCTGACATTATTGCTTGTGTGGTGGTGGTGTTTGCATGCGTCGTGTACGCATAGGTAGTGTGGGGGAGGAGGAAGGTGCTGTACGCATGCCTATGCGTACAGCACGTACACTCACTCATTTACTTACAAGTTACAGGTTGAGGTTTATTTCGCGGAATATTGCTAAAAATACATTCTAGGCCGAAAATCACGTAAAATAAAAACTTACTCATATGGCAAGAAATAACTACTCAGAGTCTAACAACTATTACAAATAATACGTTAGGGTTTTATCATACTCAAAAGTCAAAACCATAGCTAAATACTATAACACATTTAACCACATTCGTACCTAACCCCAAAGGTGTCCCACATTACATACGATAGCATATTCTTATTTTTATTTTGTCGTTTACACATATTCTGAAACACATAATCAAAATAAATAAATCTGTCGTATATAATATACCGAGCATCTGCTAGCTTTCTCAAATTCCATTCCCATGCTAGTTTCTTAGACATTGCCAAACATCTGCCCCTAACTATCCTTACTCATTGTTCTGATAATGTATTGAAATCTTAAAACAATACTTTATTACTTTTCAGAGAAACAGCTTACTCTTTACAAAACTTTAGGGAACACAATAATAATACCTATTTTAACTAATAAACCTAATAGTCAAAGGGACCGTACAATACATGTGGCGATTTCACTATTTAAATAATATCATGGAAATACGCTACTTAACTTTCTAAATGTTCGCTGCGGCCCTCATCATCGTTGTGTCCAGACTCCAGTGTCCACAGCATTTTACGCTATGGATTTCCGCAAAGTAACGTCTGATTCTATTAACTAGAAGTATTCTAAGCATATGCTATCAAAAATGAAACCGACTCCCAAGGTAAAAACATTAATAAAATGAACTAAAAAGTATAAAATAATTCTTACTCTTTATTCTTTAATATAGTGCCTTTTTTTAGAATTCGTCTAAATCTCAACTATTTCTGTACTGTATATTAGTTACTATTTTGAAGTCGGTTGGTTTGGTGGTGTAATGTTGGTGACCCAATTCCACCAACGTCTAGTCAAACTTTGTAAATTAAGTACGTAGTACGTACACCTTAATTTAAGTTACCTTTTGGCTTTTTGGCTGTAAAACTTACATAATATAAAACTTAAAGTACACGTAATTATACTTCTCAATTAGGGCAGTTGCCTTGAGCCTCGATCGGCCCACAGAGTGACTTCACCCGGCGTCGAACCCGCAGTCCGCACCCACTTAGCCGGTTCGCCCACGAACAATGTAGTAAACTCTATAACTTTATGTTTATCGCACATTCACTTAAACAATTGGGTAGGACATGCAATAATATGACGATTATTTAACAATATTATGTTATCTGTCATAATGTTATGTTGTTGTTTTAGGTAATACCTTTATTATAAGTTTGTTCTTCCACACAATAACTTACAAACTTTCCTCAACAGCTGGCCAATTCGCCGTCATCCTTACTTACACCTAAGGGCCTGTCCACGTTACGACGTCGTCAACGTGGAACGATGCGGTAACGTGGCACGGTGCGTTGTCGTGACGTGAAAATTTACGTCAACGTAACGTAAAAATGCACGTCACGATGTAGCAACATTGTACGTCACCATGCCTTGTAAAACTGCTACTGCATTCTTCACTACTTATGATCCAGATATGGACCGCACAGTACGTTATATTCTGCTTCTGCTATTGTTAAGAAGACGGAAAGACAGATTTAAGAAAAAAAAATACGTAAAATGTAACTACACCGCGCCGTGACGTGTATTTTCACGTTACGTTGACGTAAATTTTCACGTCACGTCAACCGTGCGATAACGTGGCACAGTAGTGCCACGTTATCGCACAGTTCCACGTTGACGACGTCGTACGTGGAGATATGGACAGGCCGTAAGTGAAATCAATATCTCAGAAACTTTTGAAAATATGTAATATCAACTTTATGCTGGATTTCCACATATTATATTATTATTTTTTTTGGATTTACAAAATATTTTGTCTACAACCTATCTTTTCTTTTCCGTAATTTTTCATTTTTACTCAGAGAAATAAATTAAAACAAAGTAACAACAATCTACTAGCCGTTGTTGCCAAAACATTAATTATTATTACATAGGCATAGCGTACTGAGATAGCAAATTAGATATTTAGCCCAAAATATCTAAGCCCCCAAAAGCCTGGATGTAACGTGATATAAGTGAATAATGTGTCTGATCATATTACCCCTCCCCAGGCGGGGCTGGGGGGAGTGACGTCATCGGGGGGTGACTCATGCTGAAAACGGGAGACCACGCTGTAGAATAAATTGGGACTAAAAAATCCTTTTCTTACTTTAACCATGAAACAATTTTAATGTTATTTGGTTTGGATACAACTCTAGTAAACTGTACATTATCCTAAGTACAGTAAAAGTAAAAAATTAGCATAAAACAATAATTTGTTTAAGCGTCACGTTGAAATTGTTTTATCATAATATTATAATATGATAAAACAATTTGAGCAAATACAAGTTTTAAAATAAAGTATGTACATATTTGCGTGTAAAAATGTAACAATTATATACCACTTTAAATAATGCATAGATTCTTGTGATGCATTTAAAAATAAAATAATGAACGTAAGAATGTGTTAAACATATTTCATTAAAACATTAGTTTTGTTTTCACCTTTCTAGTTACACTCTCATTGTCAGAATATTGAGTGAAAGCATTACGTATATAAATAAAAGCATACGAATCGTTACGACTTCCGACTCTTACAGGTATTGAGGACACCAAAAGACACGTTGTATCGGCGTCCTGTTTAAAACTCTACCATCTTAGCAAAGTTTCTTATGTCAATGCTTCTTAGTTATTCCCGGTACTCCATTTCTGTAAAAGTTAGGTTAGGTTAGTTCTAGATTTTTTTACTCCACACAATTTAACGTACTTATTTCATGGGTTTTTTTTTTTGTAATATTTATTATAATGAGTTAGTTTTCTACTACGATCCGCGATCGATCGGCCTTGTGGCCCGTATCCTTAGCGATGCCATATTTCAAATAACACATGAATTTCGGATCTCGAGAAAGAATTAATCATTGGATTTTCGGCTAAGGCCTAAGCATGAAGCACTCGTTAATTAAGCCTCTATTGCGACTGTCTAAGGGGACCATTATCTAATCCTATATATTTTAAGTAAGTAAGTATATTATCATAATAATTACTGAAACTTGTCCGCGATGTTCATTACGGTTGGACACCATGGCCTGTGAGTCAGCCGGCGCGTCGCGACTCGCGAGCGACGAATTTCGGTAAATCAATATTCGGGAGGGTAGGGCTTCGCGTATAATATAATAATGTCACGTTCGCGTATATTATACTAATCATACAATTATTATATCTCCAAACATGTTAGAGAAAGTATGAGTATAATTAATTTACATACAACATAATTCGGATTTGCCTATGATACCGACTAATCATACGACGTTTTAAGTTTGTTGCCAGATTCATACTCGTAATAACATAATAATAACAGAATACTGTAAGAAACTAGACTGTCAAGTAAGTTTCTTAGCATTATAGCGTCTGAAAAGCGTTTATATTCTACCAACTTTAGTTAAATACATAGATCTCGATTCCTATCGGCTATCCAGCTACTACTTATGTACTAGCTATCAGAGAAGTTTATTAATGGGTAATGGGTAGATGGTGGATGGTCGCGTTATGTCAAGCCCCACTGACAAGTGACAGACCACTACTAACTTGACATGAATCAACTTCTCTTATGGTAATAGGTACATGGTAATACATAACACTTGTTTCTGTTGTCGGTAATTTGGGGTGTGGTGTGGACTGTGGTGGTTTGGAGGTCACATGGAGGTAGCGGCGACTACCTAGGTCATTCGCCTCGGCCTGAAGCCAGCGATTTTTGGGTCACATAGGAAAAACTACCCTGTGCCAAATTCTCCGTTTATTGATTTGTCAGTTGTCACCAAATATTTTCTTTTACGATTATAGTTATTTCAATTTGTCGTGTTATTTGGACTATTTAGGCTTTTAAGATTGTATATTTTGCATTATTTAGGAAATTTGGATACAAAAATTATATTATGTTCGCCAACTTTAGGTACTGTAGTCTGTAAACTGTATGCTTACAGCTGATGAGATGATGCTGATGATCAACGTATATTTTGCCTTTAAAGATGTCCCTTTTTTTGTTGGTGTCCTGTGTCCTAACCTAACTCGTTTGTCAAATTAAAAGCCTTCTCTCATATAAATCCGAAGAACAAGAGGGCTAAAATAATTTTAAAGATATGATTTCTGTTAACTAAACTGGGTTTAAACGTGGTTTTGAGAACGCGGCTCCGGTATAAATACACACTATTCCAATCCAGTGATCCAACCCAGCTCTGGATTGAATAGAATTATTTATTGCATAAATATGGTACAAAAGGTCTTACAATTTTACTGAAATGGTTCCAACATTCTGCCTATTATGTGGCGTGCAAAATAATTTTAAATACATCATAATAATTATTATAAGAGTTCTAAGATAAATAATAACTCATAAAATTAAACATAAACACAACATTAATTAAATCCATTAAATTATTGAGAATTACTTAGATTGCTATTGGAATTATGTAAACGGTGACTGGAATTCAATCCAGCAGAAATGGGTAGGATCGATGCAGGATTAAATAAACCGGCCATTGAGGAAACCGTTACCTTTGCCACAGAATATAATATATTAGTAGTACCAACCTTTGCTCGGAAACAGCTTCAAGTTAGTACCCAGATGGTAGCAAGTTGTGTACAACTCCTACGCCGTATTGACTGTAGTAATACACACTTTTACTTCTGCTTATTGTATGTAGGCTGAAATTTAATACTGGCGAATTACATACACACTATATACGTCGAGTTTGGCCCCAATATCCACGGATTTCATCTCCAAACATGGAAACCTACTGCTGAATGTACTAAATGATCAATTTCAGACCTTAATAGTAAAGTAATAAAACGCAATATTGCATCTAAACAGCAGAATTATGGGTCTTTTACCCCATTGTATGAATATAATGGAGCTATAAGCGCTGGAGTACTAAAGGGCACTTGAATAGCGCCTACCGCTTATTGTTTGTAGAATAATGACTAAGCCCTAATACTGTCGGAAACTTGACAGGAATCAGGTAACAACATGGTCTTATCTACCTACATCGTTTTTAACATGATATTATTATCATTATTATCTCTATAATCAGTAACATGCATTTTGTACTAAAATAATGTAGAGAACTATCTACATTTCGTTATTAGAGAAATATACTAATACTAATACTACTAATTAATAATATAAAGTTACATAATATAATACTGAAAATTAGTTTAAAAACTGTTTATAATAATAATAAATCACAAAGTATGTTTTCCAATGAGCTATAATTGTTATGCAGCATCTCATTCTAATTCTAAGTTCTAAATCAAACTTTGCGGTCAGTTTCACGGTTAAAACTAAAATTAACTGTGATCAACACTCATCGCTTGACTCACTTAACCACAATGAGAACTAATTACTTATTTTTACGATGAAAACAAAGTATAAGTACTCTACCTAACCTAGGGGCCTTAGAGAATTACCTATTTTAATAAAAGTGCTTCTACATGAAACGAAAATGATAAACCCAATGTTAAATTCCTGAATTCTTAGAATTCGTCACTTTATTAACAGCTCTCAATCGGATCATGAATTTAGATTTTAGACACTACGCTGGATATTTTAGATAAATCTACAAAATCATCACTCTTCCTCTTGACTTCGCATCTTACGGTGTGCACTGACGAGTGACAGAACCGCCGTATAGAACGACTTCCTAACCTAATGCAATAGAAACATGGCCGACTTCCATTAAAAACAAACGAAAGTTATTAAATTTTCAATTTTTGTTATTAAATTTTCAATTGTTGTTATACAGTTAGGCCATGTGGTTAATATGAACGAGCCGTCAATGGCAAAACGCCCCTAATCATAGAGCATATACGCTATTAACACTGTTTTTCCATACAAACGTACTCCCCAATTTACTCCCTGGACAATGCGTCTATAAAATGATATACGTCTATAAATATTGCATAAAATGATTTTTTATGCAATATTGGGATCTGTTAAAACTATGCCTCTACGTTCGATTTTTTTTAATTTTATAATAAATAATAATATATAAAAAAATATGACCATTCAAAAATCCCCAAAAACGAATGCCGCGTATCCCGCTAATCAACCGACCATAAAATAAATTTGAAAGATGTTTACAATAAAATAAAAACGTAGAGGCATAGAGTCATTCTTCCTGAAGATATTTAAAAAAATAATAATTAGACAGACTCTATTTTGAAGGAGGAATCAGAGGAATACGTAACCTCGATTTACTGTATCTGTCTCTATCAAAATACACGTGCAGGCGCAGGGTGAAGCGTGATGAGTGCGATGACTGATGGCAATAGTTTCTTCGTTTAAATTCTACTGTACCCGCGTTCCCTCTTAAGAATTCTTGTAGATGCCGCTGCAGCAGGATTACTACCTATTTACTAAGGGCACTGATTTAAAGGAGCAGTTGTAAATTGCAGTTTTGGTAAGTTAAAAATTATAAATGGCACGTTTAATAACTAGTTTAGCAGTTAAAACTAAGCAGAAAAGTAAACAAAAATGAGTAGTAAAAAATAATGAAATGGATAATTGAAAACATTATTGAACAGTAAAATAATTAAATGGTCAGTAAAAATTAATTAATGAGCGGTTACGTGTGGGCAGTAACAAATCGGAATTTGTCAGTAAGAAATCTCATTCTAAGAAGTTCTTTAAACAATGAGGCGGTAAAATATAATAAAATCGGCCAAGTGCGAGTCGAACTCACCCATGACCCACCCAGGGTTCCGTGCCGTTATAAAGCAAAAGTATAAGACGGTCGCCGGCTGCTGCCGCAGCACGCTCGCTGCGCTCGCTCGGCTCCCTCTGCCGTTGTGGCCTAAGTTCTAACCTAACCTAACCTACTCTTGGACTTTCTGGATTGTGTTTGTTTTTGTTTTGGCGGGGGGCTGCGCCACCCGAGCCCCCCTTACTGGGGGGCTGCGCCACCCCGTCCCCCCGCTTCGGTATCCGTGGTTAAGTAGGCCTTCTGTTAAGTCGTTATCGAACCGCTCGTTCCATCATTTTTACCGCTCATTCATTTATCGAACTGCTCATTCCATCATTTTTACCGCTCATTCCATCATTTTTACCGCTCAATAGTTTTTTATTACTGTCCATGTTTTACAGTCACAATAATTAATCAACCGCCAGAAAAGTAAATAACTGCTCAATATTTTTTTCAACTGATCATAATAACATCTCAAATATTTAAATAACTGATCAAAAAATTAGTTCCCTTTACTAAGTAATTTAATTAGTAACATATTTTGTATGAGAAATACAGGCTACAGCCCTCGGTTGAAGTTTATTCTAAGAACAAGTATTACCTAGTAGACCGACCTTGACACAATGCGTTTTCCTCACGATAACCAAATATAGTATGTGGTTTAGCAAACAACATACAGGTTATGTGTATTTGAATACTAATTGAATATTGTATTTTCAATAGAGTTTATACTTTACAGCAAACTAGCTGTGCCCCGCGGTTTACGTGATAAGTGATAACTGATAAGTATAATAAAAGTCGTTGAACATAAAAAACGAACATAACACCTCCTCCATTTTGAAAGTCGGTTAAAATGGTAGCCTATGTGTTACTCTGATGTATTTAAAGCTATATGTATTATTGTAAAGTTTCATTCAAATCTGTTGAGTAGTTTTTGCGTGAAAGACTAAGAGTAACAAACATCCATACATAATATCTACATCCAAACTTTCGCCTTTATATTGAGATAATATTATATTATCATATAAGTAATGAATTTATAATAGGTTATAGGTATAAGCCCTATAGCTGCAGCTGCTATATGGCCAATAATCTTACTATGATTGTGGCCAGAATTTACATTTAAAACCTACAGATATTCTATTAATCAATGTGCTTAGGTACGGTAATACGGATTAATGATGGACTTCCGACTTCTCTACCACGTCCTTTTCGCTTATAAAATTAAGCAGGTAAGTATTAGTTTCTCAGGTAATTTATCCCACCTTCCTTCAGCCTCCTAAGTCTTGACTCTTAACCACTCCTTTCCAGTCTGCCTGCAGACTGCAGATGTATCTAGATTCTAGACGAAAATGTATGGAAAATAAAATCCTTGAGCGATTGAACCTATGAATAATATACGCGTTTTTATAAATCAATCCAGAAATAGTGCGTGAGTCGGTACACTGAACGATGTATGAACAAAAGAACCAAACGCAACCCTCCAGTTACCCTTCCAAACAAAACTAATTTCGGTGTTAAAAATAATAATGCAGTAATCTCGCCTTATACAGACATCCATACACGATGCATCGGTACGCCATTTTCGTCAGCAATTTTAGGTATACTTATGATCTTAAATGCTAGAATGGCTTGCGGGCTGACTCGTACGGCGCCGCCCGGCGATAAGGCTACCGCGTGAAGTCGGCTGCAAGTGCGCCGGACCAATGGACTCGCGCGAACTGCACGGCGCGGAGGCGAAGCTGTCCTCAAAAAACCTCTCCCATCCAGCCTCTGGTCATATCTCCGAGTAGTGCGGTGTGAGAGCCACGTGTTAGTGTTTAAGTAATTTATTAAATTTTATATAACAAAATGAGGGAAATCGTACACATTCAGGCCGGCCAATGCGGCAACCAGATCGGAGCTAAAGTAAGTTTTAGCATATTTTGTTTTACAATAGTAATTTAAGTTACATAGCGCCGTATGACGCGGCTCGACGCCGGCTCTAACGGTTTTTGTATGTAATTACGCTATGACAGATTACATATCCTAGGAATGTGGAATGCATTTACATTTTATGTATTCAAAGACAAGCAACTTCAATTTTTTTTACTTATTTGGTCCTTAATGCATGCCACCGTCCCCTTTGTTTTGTATTTAACTAGAAATGACGTAAGGGTGAAAATGGGGTGTTATTACTGTCAAAACACCGGCTCTAGGGATGTGCCGCAGTCGGAGCATGCGCGGTGAAAACAACAAAAAAGTAATTTCTTAAATTGCGAATACGTTTACCCCAGCCGGTAATATTTTATTACATAATGCGTGTGGATAATGGTGTTTGGGACAACTTTTCAGGAAATTACTCTTAAATTATGGAGGCTTTTATACAAATTGGTTCGTCACGCCTTTCACAAAGTAAAATATTCTAGGGTCTTTATTTGGTCGCTGTTAAGCATTTGTGTCAGTGATAAGATAATACCTTTCTGATATGTGTATTGTGTACCTATTAACTCACATTTTATTTAGTTATGAATGCAGTTTTGTTATAAATGATCTAAAGAACATGAGTCATGACTGCATTCATAACTCAATACGTAATTTTTTGTGGGATGATAGTACCTACACAATTAAATGCTTAACAGCGTCCATTTTTAAAGTAGGAGCTCTACAATCTGCTTACAACTGTAGCTTTAATTTGTTTCCTACCACAATAATGTCACATAGCAACGAAAACATAAAATAAAAGGTATAAAATAACCGTAACAACTAAATCCGCAAACTCTACATTTCGATACAATTAAAACGGGACACGCTCATTACAATATAACAACAATAAATAAGTTGTCATTTCCGCAAACATGGCAAGCGATAAAAAGTGTTCTGGCTGCTGACTGCTGTGGTATGCTAATGTCTGAGCAGCAGACCGTGGCCGCCTGCAGTCCGCAGTAATGCGGCTCTAATAACGAGAAAAACGGTTACATAAAGTAGCTTTTTACCGATTTAGTCTAGCCTTTAAATTGAGAAGAAACTACACTTGCTAGTTATTCTAAGCATTACAGATTTCTTAAAATTGAAGGCAATGATGACAAACATGTACACGTCTCTACATTTTTAAGACAGACTAACTGGATTACGGATAACTTCTTTTTCAATACATTAACATGAATAAGAATAATCGTATTGCATTTAAATAACCTAAGTAGACTACCTAATACATATAATTAATATGTACGCGACGGTATGAGGTCCCACGACAGTTGCCATACTCTATTGGCTCGGAACCGTTTTCGAACGCGGGTGAAACTGGCTAATTATATGCAATTAGTGATTATCGAAGTCCGTTAATTGGCAACACTATTTAATTGGACCGACTTTCTTCAATCAACTAGGTTTATCACTTTTTCATTGCGGTACGATCACTAAAGTATCGATGAAAGTACCATATTTGGGGATGTTACGTAAATGTACGCTCACTATCACGATTTTGACTATCACTTGACATTTCATCGAACCGATGATACTCAAATGGAATCAAAATGCATAAAATATTTTACATATTAATCCTTGTTATGCATATCAAATTCAACGTTATCTTGGAATCTACCAAAACATTTAATGCCAAGAATTATGATGTACTTACTATTAAATTATAACAATGCGGGTAGGGAACTCTAATAATTAAAATTTATCGAGTGATAAAGTGTACATGATATTATAACCTTCATAAGGTAGGTATGTTGATTGCAATAATGCAAAATAAAATAAATCGATAATGAGGTCATGAGAAATGAGCTGGTGACATCACTATTTATATATAAGTACGGTCATCAGTTTGTTGTTCTAATTTAAAAAATGTAAATATTTTTTTATTTATATTATTACCTCACAATCAGCTTTAATTTGAACTGAACAAAATGTAGAGTTTCGGAAATTATTTGAATGTATGTATTTACAGTTAAAATAGAGCTAAAGTTAGCTTGTTTAAGTACATTTTTATGTACAATTTCTATGTACCTATTATAAATCATAGTAAACAAAAAATATTTTCGTATATTTTGGTTAATTTTATGAGTTTTTACGGCAGTTATAAAGTTTAATGCTTAGTTAAGCTAACTGGTTGTCCTTAAACTCTAGTAGCGATGATGTCATAGGCAATAAATAATTTCCAGTATGATTTAACAAATATAATTTTATAAAACAGCAACACTGTGTATAACTTTGACAAATTAAAAAAAAATGTTTAGCAGTTTTTTTATTGTTAATGGTTAGGTTTTACATAGAGTTGTCTGTTTTCCATGTAGATTTGAATCTACGTGATGAGTACTGAATGATTCATGTTTACACAGTATTGTGAGTAGACGCGTTGGAATTTAGTGCATGCAGAGATCAGCTTCATTATTCATACCTACTTATACAAATAACTTTTATACCTACCTTAGATACTCTATATTTTAAGGCTCATTTACGCCGATCTAGATT
Organism: Polyommatus iphigenia; assembly: GCA_963422495.1. Classification (NCBI taxonomy): domain Eukaryota; kingdom Metazoa; phylum Arthropoda; class Insecta; order Lepidoptera; family Lycaenidae; genus Polyommatus; species Polyommatus iphigenia. The sequence goes on along the minus strand of OY730190.1, from coordinate 16,502,378 downwards.
ATAGTTAGTCATGTTTAGAAATTAGAATAAATACGTACAGGTCAACAAGTACGACAATTCTTAAATCATATCTTAAAAACAATTGAAACATTTATTTTTATTTCAATTCCTTTTCTTCGTTTTTACGAAGGCATGGCCCAGACTGGCGCATGTAAGCCTAAAATGGGAATTATTTTTCATCTCTCGTAAAAACAAACACAATCTGCACCATAATATATGCATTTCGTTGAAAAAAAACCTTTATCATTTGAATATTTAACTTCTAGTAAAATATGTTGGCCCACATTTGCTTTGTCTTAAAACATGTCAACGCAGCCACCCGTGATGTCGGTCGCCACGGACAATTTAACCACATCATTGTCGAAACAATGTGGATCACAGTTTCAGACACCACATCACCTTAATTCTATGGAGTTTATTACATCAGCTATCTGCTGATGTAAAATTGAATCATATTTCAACAAAAAGAAAAACAGAAATATAGAGGTACTTGTAGAGCTACAGACTTTACCATCGAATACGCATCCCAATTCCTAATAAAGTCCAAAACGCGTTTTTTCTTGCGCTACATACCGCGACTCTAGCCCATATTACATTGCATCAAGAATCAAGATGCATACTTTCATCAACTTTACCATCAAATATGCATCCTAATTCCTAATAAAGTCTAAAACGCGTTTTTACTTGCGATACATACCGTCAGGCGACTCGAGCCCATATTATATTACATTGCATCAAGATGCATACGCACCTCTTCAATTCCGTAGACGCGTAACAAACTCGAACACAATTTTTTTTATTCAGAATAAATTTTTTCAAATATTTTCTGAACGTTGATGCTACTAGTGCCTACCACCAGACTAGACCTATAGACTACCATAAAAACACGCCTTCTTGCGAACTCTCCGAGTCTGGTAGTCATGAACCCGTCTATTCAATATTAGCAATAATCCATAACAAAATGGTTAATCTAATCTGGCTGCGAAGTCGCGGGTTCGTCGACCCGCCGGTCGACGGCTTCGGTTAAAAATAACCGCGTTACCATACCGCGCACTGTTATCTCTAACCGTTACCATCTGGATTACTTACCATCTCCGTACTTAACCCATCAAGAGCTGAACTTGAAAGCTTTAATAGGACTCAATAGAATCATAAATCAATCTAACAATCATATATCTTACGAGTAAGTTCCCTGTAACAAGCATGTGCTCCTTCTACTGAGACTCAAGCGGGGATCCGCGTATCTTCTGGAATTTTCGAAGCGAAGAAGCCATTAAAAAATTCTGTTTTTGATCGGTTTCGAAAATTGGCTTTCCTAATAAGCTAGCTTGAAGAAACTTTCTGCATTATGTAAGTCCATCTGCTTCGTACTTTCCCTTTGCTTATTCCACCTGCCTAGCCATAGAAAAACTTGATTTCTTTATAAATCTTGCATCCCTTCTGGCTTCGGTGATAAGAATAACGCTCTTGTAGGTAAGCCCCCTTTTAGCCCACTGCGGCTAGTATTACAATTTACCTGTAATACTAGTCGCAGTGCCTAAACCCTAAATGCCTATTCCTGCCTGTCGCGTGCGAACGAAGCCAGTCACGCCACGGTATCTGGGGTAACGGAAACACGAATTGTACAAATTACATGCCATAACATTTTGAATGGCAAAACTCATGCGAGCCACCCAGTACTTTCGAATTTCGTCTGCCTTTTCTGCATGTTATACGCAAAAATTCACAACATAATAAATGGCTTTTCCATCAGAGCACGCAAAACTATCTTAAAATAGAAGGGTGAGCAAGAGTTTTAGGTAGCGTATTCATAACGTAAGGGAAAATTTTATTAATCGAGAGAACATTTTGCCTGCATCCATATTATATTCGACACTCGATAACATTACAATTGGGTAGCTGCCAAAGTAGATAATATCTGCTCACCAGTTGAAAAAAAAACCCTTTTGCGACGACTCTACTGTGGCTCTCCCAGTAAACATAAAAAATCCATATAAGTCGTTGATTCGTGATGTTCCAAATTATCAGTTATCTAGGAATTTCAAATTGAATGTAAGTACAAGACCTACATCAGTCCGTAGAGAGTTTTCACTCAAAGCGCTGCATTGTGTACGTTCGCACACTTTCATCTGTCTGGGACCTTTCACTTATTACTGATATGAATCTTATGATTGAACAGTAATGGACGTTCGGTAATAATATCTGTTGGAACCTCTCGCAAAAATGAAAGACAGCTTATTGTAGAGGAGACATTAGAAACGACGCGCGAGGGAGGGAGGGAGGGACCTACAAAATGATTGCAAACGAGATTTTTTCTACAAGATTTTCCTGCAAACTATGGAAAATGAATATAACAAGTGATATTGTACATTTTGTGAAGTAATCCTTATATTAGAGGGCCACGCAATTTTTTCAAAGTCATAACAGACAATATACTAAATTCATTAAAAAGACAAATAAGGTCCATAACATTCAGAGTTCGTGGTATCAAGTTATCGCAGATTTTTACTTACAATTTACAAATATTTTATCTAGGAATAAATAATTTTATGAAGGTAATGAAGCTAGGTATTTAGCATCGTTAGTCATATAATTAAGGTCACTACTTAAGCACTAAGGATATCTGAATCTGAAATTTTAATGCCAGTTGTGTGATTTTACTGAGTAACATTTAAAATAATATATTTTAATAGCGTGTTTATAATATTATAAATGTAAAAACTGTACACGTATAATGTATATTTAAATTTAATTTGTGAATAAATATTTGCTGCAGAAACAAAGAACGATACGATGTCGTGATAAAAAGAAATTAAGATTCGATGAAAGATTTTCTTTCCAGGTATTAATTATGTTGATTTAATTAATGAACAGAAAAGTCCAGACGTTTGACATTATTTGACCCCGTGAATATTTTTTTTAATTCAAAGGAAAATTCTGGAGATGAAAAAATATTCTTTGACGTGCTGATGAGAAGTAGTAAGTACATTTACGGCGATTAGCATGAAAAAGTGCGTGTTCCAAGTATAAATCATTTGCACATATAAGGCCGTGTAGGTACCGCCTACTGCCATGACATCATGGCCCACGTAATATGAATTTTAATGCTCGGTCGCCGAGAGACCACATCCAAGGATTTTTTATTTAACATAAACAGTATGATTCAATTTTACTGTGTACCATGACACAAATCGAAAATTGTGCTTGCGTAATAGGTCCATCTATGGAACAACAGGTTTCTCCGCCGTATGCTTGGAAGTTGTTTAAACTCCTGTCTTTAATTCTCACAACACATCAGACTGTATAAACACACAAAATATAATTTGATTTAAATTGAAGTTGATCGTCTTTGAATTTAAAAATAAATAATTTATGTATATTATGTATACTTCTTAATCACACACAACAGGACAAACTTAATAAGTTAATAAATAGCCAATAAGCTCTTTGACCTTTATATTTTTAACATTCAGCATCAATTCCCATTGTTTTGCCACAAGGCGAGATGACATCAGTTTTCCAATTATTTAATCGTCCGAAGCGTTCTTGATTCAAAAACAAATTATGTTACCGCCAAGGTGAAACAGCTCCGACCATATGGCGCGTTGAGTCACAAAAGAGATTCGATAAGTGACTGGAAATGCTAATTAGTTTTGCACAATACATTCACCGACTAATATGGTAAACTCTGGAGATAAACTCAATATGCGCGTGGGCGGCGGCCGTCGCCAAGGCGACATTGTCTGCGAGCTGTGCGGTGTGCCATGTACCGTCGCCGACGGCTTGCGTAATTGACTGTGAATTGCGGTTATTAAAGGCGTATGCATCCTGTACCCTGCAATGGTTCATTGAGTTCTATAGCTGGATACTCCGTCATTTATGAATAGGTTCCTTCTTAGACGTAACCTAGCCGTTATCAGCTATTCGATCTTTGGACATGTTTTAATGGATTGTCTTTTGCTTACAGTTCTGGGAGATCATCTCCGACGAGCACGGCATCGACCCCACCGGCGCCTACCACGGCGACTCGGACTTGCAGTTGGAGCGCATCAACGTCTACTACAATGAGGCCTCCGGCGGCAAGTACGTGCCCCGCGCCATCCTCGTCGACCTGGAGCCCGGCACCATGGACTCTGTCCGCTCCGGACCCTTCGGACAGATCTTCAGACCCGACAACTTCGTCTTCGGTCAGTCCGGCGCCGGCAACAACTGGGCCAAGGGACACTACACAGAGGGAGCCGAGCTCGTCGACTCGGTTCTTGACGTAGTACGCAAAGAATCGGAATCCTGCGATTGCTTGCAGGGCTTCCAACTCACACATTCCCTTGGTGGCGGTACCGGATCCGGTATGGGAACACTCCTCATCTCCAAAATCAGAGAAGAATACCCCGACAGAATCATGAACACATACTCAGTCGTCCCCTCGCCCAAAGTATCAGACACAGTCGTAGAACCCTACAACGCGACTCTTTCAGTGCATCAACTCGTAGAGAACACAGACGAAACCTACTGTATCGATAACGAAGCCCTATATGACATCTGCTTCAGAACTCTGAAACTCTCCACCCCTACATACGGTGATCTCAACCACTTGGTCTCTCTCACTATGTCCGGTGTCACAACTTGCCTCAGGTTCCCCGGTCAGCTCAACGCCGATCTCCGTAAATTAGCCGTCAACATGGTTCCCTTCCCCCGTCTCCACTTCTTCATGCCCGGATTTGCCCCACTGACGTCCCGCGGCAGCAGACAATACCGCGCCCTCACCGTCCCCGAGCTGACCCAGCAGATGTTCGACGCCAAGAACATGATGGCCGCCTGCGACCCCCGCCACGGCCGCTACCTCACCGTCGCCGCCATCTTCCGCGGACGCATGTCCATGAAGGAGGTCGACGAGCAGATGCTCAACATCCAGAACAAGAACTCGTCGTACTTCGTCGAATGGATCCCCAACAACGTGAAGACCGCCGTGTGCGACATCCCACCCCGAGGTCTCAAGATGGCCGCCACCTTTATCGGCAACTCTACCGCCATCCAGGAGCTGTTCAAGCGCATCTCGGAGCAGTTCACCGCCATGTTCAGGCGCAAGGCTTTCTTGCATTGGTACACAGGCGAGGGCATGGACGAGATGGAGTTCACCGAGGCCGAGAGCAACATGAACGACCTGGTGTCGGAGTACCAGCAGTACCAGGAGGCCACCGCCGACGAGGACGCGGAGTTCGACGAGGAACACGAGCAGGACGTCGAAGATAACTAGACAGTCACAGTTGTACCCGCGTACAAGGAGTAACATAATGATTCCTACTGTATTGAAGATATGCTTTCTAACTTTTAACAGATCGCACGGCTAAATTGTCCCCGGTCATGACAAACGTGAGAACATGTAAATTAGATTCCTCGTGATTAGATCGAGTCTCACGGCAAGATCACTAACGTATACAATACGTGTAGATCGTCCGCGGCCATTTTTGTTATGTCGGCTTCAATAACAGATGATGTTTATTATTTAATAATGTTCGAAACATAATTTAATGTATATAATAAAGATTTTTTATTTATTACTCCTTTTTTATTTTTAAAATGTCTATCGTAGGTTTTATCAATAATAATCAATCATCAGTCATCACAATTCACAAACCAAATAAACAACGTATGAAAGTACTTATGGTTTTACACAATAAAATGTATGATATGAAATTAAGAACAAATCCATAACTCGTAAGAAACTTTGAACTATTGAGTAAGTATTACAATATTTTAAACCACGAATACGTGACACTGCATCGTCAACTGATAAAAATGTTCAAGATAAAGAGGTAAATAATATCATAAAGTACATATCATACGTTAAAGATCAGTGAAATATTTTCCAAGAATTAATCAAATTAAGAAACAGTAAGTAGAAAACTGTAATCAAAGTTGCAATTTAGATAAAAACCGTAACATAGGACATGACCGTAACCAGCGCAATAAGCTAGTGCTGCATCTATGATGACTTCTCTAGGATGATGATAATGAAACTTTATTAAATTATAATTTGATCCCTTGACAATATTTACAAATTATTATTGTTGGAATAAAGCGAACTATGGGATTGTAGAGTCCATATTATTTTGGGGACGTTTTAAAATAAATTAATACAGAACAAAATAAAACTAGGAATACTGATGAAACGTTTAACATTTTAACATAATTTGCTGAATTGCTGCATTATCAAAAAAACAAATTACGTAAGTATACATATTCAGGCAACCTACATTAACTGCATGGCCTTAAATACCAAGAAAACATGTACGAGTACTCGTAAGTGTGCTATGACCAAAAGAAGTTATCAGGTAAATTCCAAGATCCTTTTTCGAACACTGTTTATGGCATTGTGGTCACATTATTGTATGTCAACATACATACATAAAGCCAAAAAGATTTTTGATCATTTTTCCTTAAACTTTACTCAATATGTTATGTACTTTCATAATGTAATTTCTCTTCTGATGCTAAATAATAATAATAATAATACAAGACTAAAAATCATTAACTCTGATAAAACTATTGTAACAGATTTTATACCGATACGTAGAGGAATATTTCAAGGGGACTCTTTGAGCCCCTTATGGTTCTGCTTGGCACTTAATCCACTATCACATATTCTCAATAAAAAAAACATAGGATTCAGTATTAAATACAACCAACAGCTTACATTACTTTCACACCTCAAGTACATGGATGACATCAAACTATTCGCAAACACACTGAAAGACATACGTACACTGGCTGATCTAACACAAATATTCTCAGAGGACATACGTATGGAATTTGGGATAGACAAATGCAAAATTCATTCTGTAAAAAAAGGAATAATACAACATACACCTTATAAACTAAACAACGACGAGATAATTGAGCCTGTGGACCCTGTGGATGGTTATAAATATCTGGATACTATCAGACACAGCAAATACATCATAAAGATTCAAAAAGAACACTACAACAAAAATTTAAAGAAAGACTCCACAAAATACTTTACATACAACTTAACGCTAAAAACACAATTAAAGCTATAAACACGTACGCCATCCCCATACTCACCCACTCATTTGGAATCATCCGTTGGACTCAAACCGAATTAAAATCATTACAAAGAATAGTAAACCTGACATCACTCTCCACGACAAACAGAACAGAACCGTCTACTTCATAGATGTAGCAATACCTAACTCCCACAACCTCACTAGTACACACACAACCAAACTCACAAAATACACAGACTTGACTATAGAACTAAAGGCGCAATGGAGAGTAAGCACAGTTAAAACCATACCAATCATCATCTCAACCACAGGCATCAAAACACATCATTCAAAACACTTAATATACGTAGGTCACACTATAAGTTTTGCATAACTTAAAAAAACGACGTACTATAACCAAAATTTTATGTTTATTGCTTTTCAAAATACTCTCCTTTACATTCTAAACATTCTTTTATGCGATCGAACCATTTTTTTAAACAGGAGGATCACAGATCTGAAGGCATGTTTTCTATGTACTGATTGAACGCTATCACTGCCTCTTCGGAGTTGGTAAAAGTGAAACCTCTCATTAAATCTTTAATTTTGGGGAAAATACAGAAATCACAGGGTGCTAGGTCAGAGCTATGCGCAGGATGGGTGACGAGTAGTGCTTTTTTGGAAGCTAAAAATGACATTGTTTTGGAGGCCGTATGTGAAGAGGCGTTGTCATGATGTAGGAGAATGCGGCTTCTTGGTCGTCTTTCGCGAACCTTTTCTAATATCCTGGATAAACAAATGGTAGAATACCACTCAGCATTAACACTCTTATGATCTTCAAGTGGAGTTGTACAGATGGGATCCGTAGCTCAGAAAAAAACGCGATCATTTTCTTACCAACGTTTCTCGCCTGCCTCACTTTTGTTGGCCTGTTCTCATTTTCAAACGTACCCACTCACAAGATTGCTGTTTTTTTCGGGTTCAAAATAACAAATCCACATTTGGTCTTCTGTGACAATGTCATAAACAGCATTAGAATGTCCGTGGTCGTGCTTCAGTAGCATATGTGAGCACCATTCCATGCGAGCCTGCTTCTGCTCCGCTGTCAGTTCATGAGGGATCCAACGACAACAAAGTCTCCGAACTCACAATTCTTCGTGTAATTTTTTTTTAAATTGTCTCATATCAATCCCCAATAGTCCTCGAATTGTCTCATAGGTAATCCGCGGGTTTTCTTCAATTAGCTGATTCACAGTAGCCACATTATTTTCGTTGAGGGCAGTTGAAGGCCGCCCTTCACGAAATTCGTCATCTAAAGAAACTCGACCTCTTTCAAATTCAGCATACCATCTCCTCACGGTGTTCAAACAAGGCGCTTCTCTCCCAAAAGCATTTTGAAGACGAGCAGCACAATCTTGCGGAGAGAGAGAACTTTTAAAATCATAAAAAATCATCGCTCTAAAATCTTTTCGACTTAATTCCAATTTCGTTTTGTACGTAGAACTTTGATGTGTGATAAAAAATTATTGACAAATGATTTTCCGCCAATTTTTTTTTTATATTGCTAAGAAGGTTGCAACGTTAAAAAATATATAACATTCAAAACTAAAATAGTTCCGATTAGCCAGAAGTGCAAAACTTTTAGTGTGCCCCATGTACATCCACTTACATACATAACCTTACAGAAAGCAGTCATCTTAAATACATGCCGAATTGTCCGAAAATTCTTATCCATCACTTAATTTCATATTTACTTGTAGTTGTTTGGCCACAAGCTCGCAACTGCAGTAGCTACCCCGCAAGGGAGAAAAGGAAATTAAAAAAAAAAAACAAATAATAATAATAATAATCATTTATTTCGTACAATAGGTACATCCATAAATATTAGTTATTAGGTTAGTAACAATTTTTCTTAGGCTATGTTAGTAGTGTTAGTGGTAGTGTTAGTATTGTTAGTTACAATTTGTCTTAAAAATTATGTTAGTAAGGTTAGTTGTTTCCATTTTCAATTATTACGATTAAAACACATCGTAATAAAGAATTATTACGATTTGTTTTACTTCTTTTTCATTTTCATTAGTAATACTATTAATCTTATCATACTTTACATCTAGTCTACTACTTCGAAACAGTATAAATAATCAACATAGACTAGATTGCTCAAATATTACAGTAATAATAGCTGCTACAATAGGCAGTTTATCTCAATTCCTCTCAGGATATTGCTGTAAAAGCTTGGACCCCCTTACCACCTGACATCACCAGCCGTCGCTATATATAGCTGGGTAGCTGCACGCACAACCAGTCCTTCTTGACCTCTGGATCCCGTTATGAATTCACGCGAATAGGCTCACGCATTTGATATTGCACATATCCAACATAATATTATGCGAAATTTTTTTCATGCAGTATGCTACTACTACTTACAAGAAATTCCTACAGAAATTCCATCAGGAAAATTACTTTTAATCCTTTCAAAAATTATTTTCAACTTGTATAAAAGCATTATCTGTAACTGTCCTGGGACTTTCAATCATCAGTTTTCTAGTTTGGCTGATTTATGATCAATTGATCATTGTAAAAAGCATCTTTTAGGACCTTGAATTTCTTAAGTACGCCATTATAAATTAAACAGTTGCCTTTGACATTAAATCTTTAATCTCTGGTAGTTTATATAACTGTGTCTTAGCCATAAGCCATTATTTTTCCCTCTTTTAGTGTGGGCGTTTGTTCTCCATTAGCTGCAGTGCAACTATTAGTTCCTGGAGATAAACTTGACAGTCACTTGCCTGTTATAAACAAAGCGCTTATTCTATTACTTATTTATTATTGATAAAGCATCTAGATAAAGATAAACTACTACTGAAGGAATTTTCTTTAATTTGCAAAGTGTACTTCAAGCCTGTTACGATACTTTTAAAATCGCTGCTGTGACCATTCGTGATCGTTTTCAGGAATTTTATTTTATTAGTCACTTTAAAATCACGACGTGTTTTGAGTTGCATTCCACCGCAACCTACATGACGTTGATAGGCCAAGTTATTCTGGTCGCGATAACATGATGTCACTCGTCGCTTATGTCATACCTTAATAGTAAACAAGTTCAAATATTTAGATCGCGCCATTCTCATCCTAAAATGTAGCCCTTCAACACTTTCACAAATAGCTATGGTTCAACAATTTAAAAGGCTTTCAGAGTTGCAAGCTCCTTTCGTCTGTGATTGGCGGTCACGATACAATCGCCTGAGTTTGTCTCGAATCTGAAAGTAGCTATCTTCATAGCACCAATCATTAATTTTGATTAAATCTGACTAATTTATCTTCGTCTCCACATCCACGATCTGATAATAACTTTACGACAAAAATCCATACAGATATGGCGCGTTCAGAGACACTTTTGTAAAAGTGGACATATTATACTGACGACGTAAGGACATCATGACGTGAGGAACACTCATAAAAACTCGAAGGTAAAATAACTCAGAACGCATTGTTGGCATTCAATTATGCTTAGTGACAGGAAAACAGTATAACTGACCAAGAGGTGAGCGGAAACCATTATCCGGATATTATACGAAAGCTTAGATATCATGTCTACAAAATTGCGGATTTTGAGATAAGTATAGTATAATATTATAATTTATATCCATATCAATTAATTATATTACTTACCTATCTAAAATCTACATATCCGATAATCTAAGCCATAATATGATACCACTTTAATATTTCGATAGTGGATACCGGTCAAAGAAAAAGAGTACATTGTAGGTATAGCCGTACTCTCGATACTAGTGGCTTTTAGTTCCGAATGAATATTGACAACATGGAAGTGCTGTCACAGCTTGGCTAATATCGGACGGTTAATTTGTTTATTTTCGTTGCCAATTGCCATAATATTTCACCCCTAGTGAACTCTGAACTCAAAACGAAGCAAAGGCATAATAAAAAAAAAAGAATTCATTAAAACGAACATTTACTCTAGTGACCCGCCTGATATCATCCCTAGACAAGTTAGTAATGCACGTGTTTATAAATGGTAGTCTTCACGCCGACCGCGACAGTGGGAAGACTAATCTAATAAACAGTCGATTGTTTCGCAAGGCAATGGCAATTGTTCAAGTGGCAGATTTGAGGAAATGTCATGAGGGCAGTGGGAGGAATGAGGTCACATGACATACGGACAAACAACTGGAGGACCTTCAATCATAATTCACTGGTAATGAGGCTGTGGATATGTTCATTGATGACATGATACTGTCACTTTAGACAAGCCGGGAATGTAAACGTTGAAGAGTCTGATCTAGTCTAGGTATTCTAGCCTAAAACTACTAGTTGTTCTATGAATAGGGTGCCTCGTTCTTGAGTTATATTGTATGTCTGGTCTCTGGTTATATCTGCCTTTTATAAGAGAGCGTATCCCCTCTTAAAAGGCTTTAATGCAATTGAAAGTTGTTTAAGTTTCGGGTGTCCATGACGTTAGTTCCTTTCTACTCCGATGATATGATTGCCCCCAGTCTCATGAACTTTTTTTCCCAAATGAACTTTTTAAGGTCTCAAGTTGCTGCGTGTTGTAGTGCTGTAGATAGAGCTACGGCTTATGACTTAAGTCAAAATATTATTACAAAGATTTTAAAAATTTCATAACGCATAAAATGTGCCAAATTTGGGCAGAATACAACGGGTTCGGAATAAAAAGTAAAATATGTGCAATCGTGGGGCACAATGGCCATAGCGCCATTTTGAGGTTGTTGCTCGGTTGTATAATGTATGGTGTATCGAACGAGAAAGTCTCTTAGTCATTGCTCTTTGCGAAACTAAGTACATACAAGTAGTAAGTACAGTATATAAGGTCGTGGGTGAACGAAGATTAAGTAGCGACTGTTGTACATTGCCTTTTAGAGTTCAAGATGTTGTGCCAAAACGGGAGGTGCCTACGGGAATCGTACAATTTTAGTAAGATCGGTTTAGTGGCATTTTATTAAAAAAAAACACTTCTAACACAAATCTGAGTAGGAGTTAGGCAATTTCCTTTAGAGATTGTGAGATGGAAAGAAACTATCGTCAGCCGTCACCCGTGGATATCGGAATACCGAAGAAGTCGCAAGTGCATAAGAAGCGGCTGAAGAGCACTTGCCTCGGTTCACAAAATGTCACGGCAAAGAAATGAGCACTGACGAAATGACATCCAAACTTTTATAAAGCTCAGTAGAAAATCAACGGCAAAACGTTAGATGGGGGACTGCCCAAGCCAGTGTCACTCAGTGACTGATGAGTCATTAGTGGTATGTCAGTTTGAGAGCTAAGCTCTTCGTAAGCTCTTAGAGCTTACGTATCCAGCATTGTATTACGTCCACTGCAAAAATATCGCCAGACGTAAGGCGCCATCGAACTTCGGACTACGGAGAAACTCTCCGATGATCCGATCGAACGTAATATGGTCCTTCGAGCCATGTCAATTACGTGATATGCCGAATTCGATGGAGTCACGTTTTTTCATCGGTCATCGACCATCTGCTGCTAGGCTTTTGCAATTCGGTTGTGGATACGAAAAGAAGTACAGCTATTTAAAAAAACATTAAGACAGGCGACCGACAGTCCTGTCGACTCTCGCTGATTGCATTGTGATAAAATAAGCCTAATGAGCTGTTATAAACACATATTTTTATAGTCTAGAGGCAGGGATGGAGAACCAATGGCACAAAATTAATTCATGAAGCCCCAAGCGGCCACATCTGGCCGCGATAACAATGAAAAAGCTATTGTGTCTCGTTTTGCCACGACTGATGGGTTAAGAGCACGCCACTGGTCACAAAACTAGTATCGAAAATATTTTAACCAACAATAAAGGTTGTAGCTAATACAACTCCGCTTAGTGGGAACCAAATTAGGCTGAAATACGCATCGGATCACAAAAAAATATTGAATGGCACATTTTACGACTTAATAAAAGATTTCTTCAGAAAAAGGGCACATTAATACGAAAAGTTTCACCATCCCGTCTATAGGAACTACTACTGCTCTCCATCCCTCTAGTCATGATTTAGGCACAATTCAGGACTTTCATCTTAGGTCCTTTCTACCAGTACCTGTAGTAGCAAATGTTTCTTAATTCTTTTGCCACTGAACTTCATCAAATGAATGCAGCAGAATTTTAGTAATAAGTTTATAACCCCTTTTTTTTAGCGGGCTTTGGCTCACCACACATTCCCACCACTGTATCTCCTGTGTCCCAGGATCGACAGTGGTATCCAACCACGAAAACCCTTTGATATGATCTCAGGGAGCCCGAGGGACATGCTAAAACTGTCTTGGGACCCGCAACAAAATTAATCAGAAGAAAATAGGAGGAGTAGGAAGATTCCAATTTCCCTCCCCATAAAAGCGGGAGACAGCACAAAGTTGCAATGACCGAAAGTCAAAGAACTTAAGGGGGAGCACCACGGAATTATTAATACCCCTTATTTATGACAATAATTATTAAAGAAAATATTACTTATTTACTTTTTTTTTTTCATAATTTTGTTAAGTTAACTAGTTACTCATAAATCCGACTTATTATTAAATTTAATAAAATCGAAAACCAATAATAATTTTTGTATTTGCCAATAGATGGCAGTGGATTCATCATTCAACATTAATGTTTAATATTTTTAAATAACTTTTCGTATATTATGTCGAGATAAGTATTACTTTATACAGCTACATTGTATTTTTAGAGTTCCAACTTCCATACCCACGGGTTAAAACGGGATCCTTCATCCTGTCACCAGATAATGTTATGAATTATTCGTTGTTTGTCCATCTGTCTGTAATCTGTATGTCTGTCTCCAGGCTGTATCTCAAGAACCGCTATTGCTAAACTTCTGAAATTTTACTATATACATATTTGTAAAATAGTAAAAACTAAAAACTTAATATTAAGCTGGGCTCCCATACAAAAAATTTTTGCCCAATTTTTGCTCTATACCTAACGGTACGGAAGACGGAACCCTTAGGGCCGATTCACACCGGAATGGCAGCGGCCGGCAGCGGCGCGAAGAGCACTTTTAGTGTGAAATAATTTTAAACTTTATTTACATACTTATAACTACTAGTATCGCTTGAAAACTTCTAAAAGGCGCCGCGAGGCGCCGCGCGTCCGTCGGCGGAAAGTGCTCGCGGCTGCCCGCGTCCGCGCGCGTCGCCGCGAGGCGCCTCGAGGCGCCACGAGGTGCCGCGCGCTCCTTGCGTTGGCTCCCCCCGCCGTACCCGCTAGTTTTCTGTGTTCTAGCGACAGGATACGACGTTGTGTCAGAAATTATATTAATTAAACGAAAATATCGTATTGCAAACAAAAGATGGAAACTGTGGAGAAACCGAATATAGAATCTAAACTGAAAGGCACGCATGCTCTGGAGGTGGCGCGCGGCCGCCAGCGGCCGCGAGCGTCCGCCCGCGGCGACGCGAGCCGCCTCTGCCGGCCTCGCCGCGCCTCTGCCGACCGCTGCCGACCGCTGCCGGCCGCTGCCGTTCCGGTGTGAATCGGCCCTTAACTTGCGCGTGACTCACACTTGGCCGATTATTTTTTATATTCAATGCAATGGTATTATAATATTATATTAAGTATATGTATTTTATTAAATTTTTCCTCTTAGGTAGGTACTTGTTCCAATACTACGAGCACATTAGAAATGAGCAACCGAGTATCAAACTAGTATCACTCATAAAGTTACTTACTTATTAGTTATTATTATTACCAAATACCTGTAAGTGTCACCTGCCTTTACATTTTGTTCAAAATTCCAGCATCGAAATGACCCTAGAAAGACCCTGGTTTCAAAACTAAAGTCTAGGTCATGGACTAAAAATCAAAAATGGCCGCCTGCTTCTACACTTTGCGCCCGCCGGCCGGCGATCAATACCAACCTTACTATCTGAAACGTCTGGAAGAAAATTTATAAAAGTATTTGACGATACATAATGAAACAAAAAAATATTTATTTATTTCAATTTCAGTAATATAAAAAATTAAATTTAATTTATGTTTCTGCTTTAATTCACATAGGTTTATAAAAATAAGTAGCTAAACGATTACTCAATAATCAATTCTTCATGTTGGCAGAACTGAAATAGGCGCGATGATTCGGACCAATCAGCGTTTTGCTTGAATTACTAGGGATGTCGAAAGTCTTATCGATACCTTTACGCGGAACAACTAGTTGTTTCATACAACTTTGCCAGTAGTTTGACTAAATGGCATAATAACAATTAAGCATTATAGATTTTTGCAATAATGTCAATTATCGCAAAAATACTACAACTTTTAAAACTTACACACAACTTAAAGATCGTTCAAGGAAAATGGGTAAAGAATCATAGAATGTGCAGTGTTTTAGTTTTAATTCTTTCCGTATTTTAAATATTATTATATTATATAACTCAAAGGTGACTGACTGACTGATATAGTGATCTATCAACGCCCAGCCTAAACCACTGAACGGATCGGGCTGAAATTTGGCATGCAGATAGATGTTATGACGTAGGCATCCACTAAGAAAGAATTTTGATCAATTTAACCCTCAAGGGATTAAAATAGGGGATGAAAGTATGAAATTTTGTCAATAATTTTAAACCGATTGAACTGAAATTTTGCATGCATAAAGCTTCTATGACGTAGGCATTCCCTAAGAAAGTATTTTCTTTGGTAAATCCTACCTCTAAGGGGGATAAAATAGGGGATGAAAGATTGTACATAATAATACTTCTTAACGCGAACGAAGCTGCGGTAAAAGCTAATACCTAATATAAATGAATTCAATAGATATCATTTAAACTGAAAATGTAGGTATTTTTGTGAATTGAGTTAAGTGGAGTAGTAAACACACAAATAGTAGTATTATGTACCTTAGTTATAAGTATGTATTAACAGTAAAAGACGTACCTATATAAAATAGGGTAATAATATAAAGGGTGTAATAAAATGATAATACTTCCTAGTTCCTAAAATATGGGATATGTACACACCCTACTCTCTAGTCACTAGTTTGTACCTGTTCCTTATATTGAGTTTACAGAGTGCCCCAACGCTGAAAGAGGAGTCTATCTCTTGGTTTCTTTGTAATTCTGCTTGTACAATATATTTTTTGTTTGGGAATGCCTCCGCTGCCGGCGCCGGCTCCCAAAAATATCAGTAATGGGAACCGGCGGTAAGTATACTGCCGGCAGCCGAGTTATAAAACAACGGCTGCCGGCGCTGGCACTCAAAATGGGAGCCGGTGATAATGCGTAAAACGCTAGGTTCCAGTGCCGATACACAAATTTTAAAAAGAAATAATTATAATCATATTATAATCTCAAATATATTCGACTTTACCGACTTCAAAAGGTGAAGGCTAGGTACCTATTTGTTCGGCTGTAGATATATTAGTTTTTTGTGATGCATTTTCTCACCTGTTTTCAGCTACCAAAAAGTAAGATTATGCACCACAGCTACAGTTATAAGCCCCGTGGTATACTTCCGAAGGTACTGAACAGAACTTCAGATTCCTTATTACATGTGAGAGTTTCAGCGTTGTTTAAAGAAGCAAATATATTGTATTATGCTATTATGCAGATCACATTTATCAGCATCATCATCATCACCACCATTAACCCTTCAAGATTCAAGCAAGCCCCATACGAGCACCGGTGATCGCGACAACAATAGAATACAATAGCATTTCCAAGAATCCCCGATCGAAGGATTCAAATATGCATCCTTACAATATGACTATTTATGACCGTAGTGATTATAATATTCTCTTTGTTTATGACCTTATTATTTGTACTTTTCATAGTCCTTTAGCTCAAGACTGATGTTTTTGATCATTATTCTGTCATTTGACAAGCGATGTTTGCCGAATAGGCGCCGGCAGCCTATTCGGCAAACATCGCGTGACTTCGGCAAACTTCGGAGTTCGGAAAACGGCGCCGGCAGCCATTTCAGCAACCGGCGCCGGCAGCCATTTCGGCAACCGGCGCCGGCAGCCATTTCGGCAACCGGCGCCAGCAGCGGAGGCACTCCCTTTTTGTTTTCTCTTTATTTTGTTGACTTTAAATTAGTGTTAACGTTGACTTCAACAATATTATGATTATAATATTTAAAATTTACACTTAAAACATCAGTACATTAAGATACTGCTATTAAATAACTATTATAATTTTTAACCACTTGTATTTTAAGTTATCATAAATTTTTAAGTATGTCGCAATGCGCCAATTTTATCGATAGCGCGCAATACGCATGTACAACACTAAGCACAGCTCTATTCGTGCGACCGGTTCCGAAGTCGACTATTCTTCAAGCAACCACGAAAGTACGTGGTGCGTGCGGAGCAGAAAAATTTTAGTGTTAAGTAATTTATTAAGTTCACATTGACAAAATGAGGGAAATCGTGCATATCCAAGCTGGCCAATGCGGCAACCAAATCGGTGCTAAGGTAATATTTAACTTTCTTTTGTTACTTTTAAGATTTTGAAAATGGAATGAAGTGAGTTGTGCGGCCGGCATTTTGTGACGCCCATATTCGCTGTGCGATAGAGGAATTTAATCGCTCTACTCGCTTCTTTCTCGCTAAATCCCAGTAAAAATGAGTTTAATTCTTGTATTGTATTATTAAAAATCGGTAATATAGCAGTTGGAAGTCGACGTGTCGATGAATTTCAAAATGGAGGATAAGCGAATGATTCATAAATTGCCAGCACCAAAAGTTAATTATAATATCTCGGTCATTTCAAAAAGTAAGATCTGCCACACCTAATGGGTATCGATCGCACCGGGCCGGGTTTCCACGTGTTTAGTTCGCCATTTTCTAGTTTTGCTCGAACAATTGGTGGGACTTCTCACCGTCCCGCGGTCGCATGATTAAAATGATTTTGGAGATGAACTAATTTCGAACACGAACAATAGATTGTTTAGCATTTCAGTGAGCTAATGACGCATAGGTTTTTGCATCCGTTTGCCGCCATAAGGTGACCGTTAAAAATAAGGGCACGCAGCTTGAACCCCGCTCAAGGCCTTTTCGTCCGTTGGACGTAGATAAAGGGCGGCCAATCAGGCGACGCTATTTGTAACGAACTTTTGTACAATAACAACAACCCAGGTGTTTGGCTATTCAAATGATAAGTTGTGAAAAAAATCAAATTTCGAACTAATAGCTCGGTTAGATAATTTTATAACAAAATAATGTTGAAATTTCGAACATGTTTTTTTATTATAATAGCTTATTATTTTCTTTACTAATCCGTGTAAGTAAAGAAATGGCAAAAAATCGATTATCATAATCAAGGAAGGGAAAAGCGGATAGCGCATGTCCGAGTTCGATGACCGCTACATTCTTCCGTGTTAGCTAAAATAGCGTTTTATGACGAAACATTGCTCTAATAATGTTGTAAATCTCTTCAGAAGTTTTCGGAGCACGTTACTGACAAGTGCAGCTTTTAGGAAGTAGACTTATCTAGGTTGAGTGAAATGTCGGTGCACTGAAAATAAACTCGGCTATAAATAATGTACCTATTCTATGTCTAATTAATAAAAATAATTATCCAAGTGCGAGTCGGACTCACGCACGAAGGGTTCCATACCGGTATAGAGCGAAAGTAGACAAAAAATTGTGTTTTTTTGTATGGGAGCCCCCCTTAAATATGTACTTTATTTTAATTTTATTATTAATTATTAAATTACAAATATAGTTAAGGATTTTGGAAAAATTTCAAGTGCCTAGCTATTACCATTATTGATTACTAGCAAAAAAGGCCAAAAAAACACATTCCTTTTATGGGAGCCCCCCTTAAATATTAACTTTATTTTATTTTTAGTATTTTTTGTTATAGCGGTAACAGATGTACACAATCTGTGAAAATTTCAGAAGTCTAGCTATCGCTCTTGAGATACAGCCTGGAGACAGACAGACGAACAGACAGACATCGAAGTCTCAGTAATAGGGTCCCGTTTTTACCCTTTAGGTACGGAACCCTAAAAAGGGATCTTTAATCCGGGATCCGATTTGGTTCATTTTAGTAATCGTGGACGTCCAGAAAAGGTTTTAAACTGACACAAAGTTCACCGGCACATCTAGTCTAGTCTTAAATAAAAATAGGATTCAATAATTCTAAATTCGGCCTATTATGATTTATCAATTAAACAAGGAAATGATATCATATCAACAAAGAAAGCCAAGGGATCACCTGATGAAAAGGACTTGAGAGCTTGCCATTAACCAAAGTCCAGGAAAGGTTTAAAAGTTTAAACTGACACAAAGTTCACCGGCACATAATATAGTCTAGTCTTAAATAAAAATAGGATTCAATAATTCTAAATTCGGCCTAAGATTTATCAAATAAACAAGGAAATGATCTCGTATCAACAAAAACAGCCAAGGCATTGACTGATGAAAAGAACTTGCAAACTTACCATAAACCATCCCGTCCATGGGCATCTAAAGCACCAAAGGAGTTGCAAATGCATTGCGACTTTAAAATAAAAATTAGTTTTGGACTAAGATCTTTGTATTCATATCTGCTCTAGTAGTTTCAGAAATTCATATTGAGTATGTATTATTATGGGATATAGGAACATATTATTTTCTACTAGTAACCGGGTAGCAATTCTACAATTTAATTTGGTTAGCTAGAGAATTTAAAACACTTTTAGTATTAACACAAACTTATATTGCAGTATCATAGTTTCACCTATGATACAGTAGGATATAATTTTGTATAAGTGAAGCAACTTGATGACAATTTTATTTACACCTATAATTCCCATAAAGTTGAAGATGGAAACATCTGAAATAGTAAAATTTAGTTTCCTTTAAATAAATCTATCAAAATGCAACCTAAAGCTTAGCGCAAACCTACGCGACCAAAGCGACTGCGAAGCGGTAGCGTCTACCGCGCGGCGGACGCTGCCCATGTAATCTTATGGCGCTGTGCACACCAGCACGACCGCGACGCGAAATGTTCGCGTCGGCAAGCGGAACGAGCGCGTCAAGTTGTCAGACGCGTGTTTCGAAGTTTACATAACTAGACTTCTTTTTTAAAACCTTTTTTATATTATTTTGTACTACTCTTTAGTTTATGATTTCTTGATTTGTTTACGTTCTTATAGATTGTGTCATGAATCAAATTGCCCGATGTATTATTTTTCTCTATGATCATGATATTAGTAGTCGCGCAGGTGTGCACGCCAAGTTTCGCGTTGCAGACGCTCCCGATTCGCGTACCGCGTCCCCTGTCACTGACGCGTAGGTTTGTTTTAAGACATCTAAAAAAAACAATTCCTATTTTCCGTATATCCCATAACATAAATCTCCACTTAAAAATTAATTCTGAATGAAAAAACACTTGGAAGTAGGAGACTTGGCGTAGTTCCAAACTCGAAAGTCGCTGACGAGAGAAATGCATTTTATGTTTTGAAGATGTTGTACAGCCTATTTTTATACCAGCCTATCATCCATGTTACATCCTCTTAAACATAATATCTGATATGGTTAAATAATATAACAAAGGTAATCAAGGAATTAAAGGACAGAAAACATTTCTTATACTTACTGTTGAAATTATGTTTGATGACTTGTGCTGTGTGCAAAACGTGTGTATATTTTATAATATTATCATCATTAGTCATTACTCATTACTAGACATCGGATTATATGCACGATCAAAGTGCCGAAATATGCATGCAAGTATGCACGATAAATGATCGAAATATGCACAATCAAAAGTCACTTATAACTAAAATTTATAATTTTTGTGAAGAGCTTTCCGGTGGTGCCGTTAATAAAAGCATAAATTTTATAATTTCATCAAATTCTGGATTTTTAATATTTTATACAACACCAATAATAATTTTGTACCAACATTTTCCGATTGCAATATTAATGCCCATGGAAGTTTAAGAAATCGGTAACTACTTCATTCCAATTTTTAACTAATATTGCCAACTACAAAGAAAAATTTTGTTTCTAGAAAGATATTGTACCTATTGGATGTATTGCATGCCACATATTTGAAGTGTTTTGATCTATCGTACCTCTGTTTTGTGGCCTCGGTGTGTGTCATGATAGCTAGTTTGGAGACTACGAGGGCATAAAACTACCGAAATATGCACTATCAACGAAAAATTGCCAAAATATGCACTAGCGCCTAAAAAGTGCCATTATATGCATTTGCATATGCAAGTATGCAAATGCATATAATCCGATGTCTACTCATTACTTCATACAACATAACATGCCTATCAAAATGATTAAACTCATCTATGTAAAACAAGAGAAAGTTTTTTGAATCGGCTAATAAAAGGCATTGCTGTATTCAGTAAATATGAAGAAAACAGTTATGCACTTTAATATAATAATACATAGTGACTATTTCAGTAAATTGGAACAATAAAACGATGCGAAAAAAATACTATAGAATCTAACTTTAGAATTCTAAGTACCAAGGTCCAAGTTCCGAATACATAATAATTCACGAGTGTTGACGGCCTACCATAGAAATGTATACTTAAGGCGACGCCTTGATAATTTGGCTGTAGCGATGCCGATTTTTCTCAGCAATGACTAAAGCTAAGAAATTGAAGTTCATTGTCAGTATTCATCATGTCTTTGTCTTTGAATTGCCCATAGCATAACACGATTGGACAACTTTTATAGCACAGAATAATCAATCGAAAAGACCTCTGTAAAAAAGGGATTCCTATTTTTCCAACAGAGGAGAGTGATTTAAGGTTCCAAAATTTGTACATAAATTGGTTCAAGCATGCACTTTAATTTGTGCATAGCTTATATGAAATGTATTTATGGTTTTTAAATTATGCGACAAAAACCATTTTGTCGCTTACGCCCTTTCCATTTTTTGCTGTTCCATTGCTTGTTTTCTATGAGAGGCCGGGCCGGCCTCTCATAGAAAACAAGCAATCTAAAACATATCCAACACGGTTTCTTACTTTAACGCTGCGTCACCTTAAAACAAGTTTACTTGAACCAGTTTAGATTAGAAATCAATGAGCCCTGCTGGCAAGTTTCTATTCATTATTGTCTCCTGCCGACAGATTTCTCAGTATTATCTCGTAAACAGGCAGCCATTGTAAAATAATAGAATAGCCTCAGTCCACCTACTGCAAGATTTGTTACCTACCTACTTGAAAAATATGCAAGCCTCAATCCAGTTCAATTCTGTTGGAGCATATTTTTTTGGCAACAATCTATTATGATTCAACACGGCTGTAGCGCCTGTAGCTATACAATGCCGTGTACGTCAGACGACCAAAATCATCGATCCATAAAAAAGATAATGAATCATCAAAATTGGTCTGACCATCTACTAGTCGCCGTTCGCTGTATAATCTCAGGGTTCTTGAACTGTAATACTACTTACTGTCTGTCTACTTAATACTCAGATACAATAATTATTACACTAGCCATTGTCTCGGATCTCTTAGCCTCTTTCTTTTCAATTGCGCTTTATCATTTTCTCCGCATCCATTTTGATGTTATCAAATTCGTTTCTCAAACAATTTATCTAGAAAAGTATGACTGCAAGTAGCGACCAATTTCGATAAAGGAGGACAGTATTTTTTAAGTCCATAAATGTCGTACGCCTACATCCGTTAATGCGACCAGTGCTGAGATTAAACGTGTCTCCATTTATGGAAGAGGCTGTAAATAAAAACGGTGTCTTGTGCGATTTCACTGCAGCAGCGGGCCCGATCGATTACATTACGGAGTAGGGCAACCTCGTAAATATTACAGTTGAGCCACGCAAAGGTTTGTTTCTAATTTAGTCGCGTTGGTAACGACACAGGATGTCTGAGTCATCCTGTCGCCGACTAGTACCGCTTATCGGTACATTTACAAAGAGATTATAATAGGAAGTCACGCAACTAACGAAAGCTCTATAACGTATTTTTCTTTGTTACAGTTCTGGGAGATCATCTCCGACGAGCACGGCATCGACCCCACCGGCGCCTACCACGGCGACTCGGACTTGCAGTTAGAGCGCATCAACGTCTACTACAATGAGGCCTCCGGCGGCAAGTACGTGCCCCGCGCTATCCTCGTCGACCTGGAGCCCGGCACCATGGACTCTGTCCGCTCCGGACCCTTCGGACAGATCTTCAGACCCGACAACTTCGTCTTCGGTCAGTCCGGCGCCGGCAACAACTGGGCCAAGGGACACTACACAGAGGGAGCCGAGCTCGTCGACTCCGTCTTAGACGTTGTTAGGAAAGAAGCTGAATCGTGTGACTGTCTCCAAGGTTTCCAACTTACACACTCACTCGGAGGTGGTACCGGATCCGGTATGGGAACACTCCTCATCTCCAAAATCAGAGAAGAGTACCCCGACAGAATCATGAACACATACTCAGTAGTCCCCTCGCCCAAAGTATCAGACACAGTCGTTGAACCTTACAATGCCACATTATCAGTCCACCAGCTGGTAGAAAACACCGACGAAACCTATTGCATTGACAACGAAGCCCTCTACGACATCTGCTTCCGTACGCTGAAACTATCCACACCCACGTACGGCGACCTCAACCACCTAGTGTCGCTCACCATGTCCGGCGTCACCACCTGCCTCAGGTTCCCCGGTCAGCTGAATGCGGATCTCCGCAAATTGGCCGTCAACATGGTTCCCTTCCCCCGTCTCCACTTCTTCATGCCCGGCTTCGCGCCCCTCACCTCCCGCGGCAGCCAGCAGTACCGCGCCCTCACAGTGCCCGAGCTGACCCAGCAGATGTTCGACGCCAAGAACATGATGGCCGCCTGCGACCCCCGCCACGGCCGCTACCTCACCGTCGCCGCCATCTTCCGCGGGCGCATGTCCATGAAGGAGGTCGACGAGCAGATGCTCAACATCCAGAACAAGAACTCGTCGTACTTCGTCGAATGGATCCCCAACAACGTGAAGACCGCCGTGTGCGACATCCCACCCCGAGGTCTCAAGATGGCCGCCACCTTCATCGGCAACTCCACCGCCATCCAGGAGCTGTTCAAGCGCATCTCGGAGCAGTTCACCGCCATGTTCAGGCGCAAGGCTTTCCTGCATTGGTACACAGGCGAGGGCATGGACGAGATGGAGTTCACCGAGGCCGAGAGCAACATGAACGACCTGGTATCGGAGTACCAGCAGTACCAGGAGGCCACCGCCGACGAGGACGCGGAGTTCGACGAGGAGCAGGAGCAGGAAATCGAAGACAACTAAACGGTTGCTCTCCCCTCACGTACCTAACACCATTTTTATCAGAACTTCGCATTATTTGCTTCTGTAGTTTTTTACAATTTTGAACAATAATGGATGTAAGTCCTCCTGTGGGAGGACGTGTCTGTCGTGTACATTCCCAGTGTATGACGGAAGGGCGCTCTCTGGTATGTTTATATCTGTAAACGACTCCTATCGACGTGACCCCCCTTCATCTTCAGAGTATTGAATGATGACACAAAGGAAAGATCTTTTGTTTGATAAGGCTGAACTTGATTTTTGTATAAGTTAATTTTTATTCTTTATAACCGGTGTGATTGAGACGTTTTTTTGTCAACTCAAAATATAAAAAATTATGTCGTACAATTTGAAGTTTTCAGCTGGTTAATAAATATAATAATTTTATATCTATCTTTTATTTTTACTAAGTAGCTTCGTTTATTGAGTTGGACTAGGACTGCCACACAAAACTGCAAATTCGCATGGCATGGCAATGTCATATTTTTTAGTATAAGTTTTGTTGCAGATTTTTGCGATGCGGATTCGCATGTTTTGTGTGGGAGCCCTAAACAAAAATGGAGTGGCTGGCAAGTTCCTTCATCTTATCTCGATAAGAACTGCATTCATTATTATCTCGATAAGGTCAGATAACAAAATGATAATAACATCATGATAATTGATACATTTGCATAGTATTCTGTGGTATTCTTCCTATAAAACAGCGTATACAATTATTGGTGAATATAAAATATAGAAATATTTTTACAAGTGAACTGACAATATAAGAAACCGGCCAAGTGCGAGTTGGACTCGCCCATGAAGGGTTCCGCAGCAGCAATAAGGTTTATTTTTATGAATTTAAAAGGTTTTTGATTTATTTTTATATTAAAATTGATTTAATGAAAGTTAAATTAAGGTTTACCATTTATGACGTATAAAAAAAACTACTAGCTAGATCTCGTTCAAACCAATTTTCGTTGGTAGTTTTTATAGTAATGTACATCATAAATTTTTTTTAGACTTATCATGCACCTACTTTAGAAGTTAGAGGGGGGGGACACACATTTTACCACTTTGGAAGAGTCTCTCTCGCAAACTATTCAAGTTAGAAAAAAATTATTTTAGAAACCTTAATATAATTTTTGAAGACCTATCCATACTCGTAGATACCCCACATGCATAGGTTAGATGAAAATTTTTTTTTTGTTTCCGTTGTACCCCTAAAATTTTTGATAATTTTTCCATTTTTGTATCAAAATCTTAAAGCAGTTCACAGACTACATCTACTTACCAAGTTTCAATAGTATAGCTCTTATAGTTTCGGAGAAAAGTGGCTGTGACATACGGACGGACAGACAGACAGACATGACGAATCTTTAAGGGTTCCGTTTTTTGCCATTTGGCTACGGAACCCTAAAAAATGCACCACTGAAAGCTGATGAACTTTAAAAAATTTAATTTAAAATCGGTTGGAAGCCTAACAGTATTCTGAGGTTGGAAGTTACGATGTTTCGTGGACCCATGGCGTGGCAGCAGTCACCACTCATGGTCATCGCACATTAGACCGATTCGACGCCAACCCAACTCACAGCATGGCATGGAAATGTAAGCTACGGTACCTATATTGACAAAAGAGCATAATAATTTGCCTAACTCACCGCGTTAAGGGCCCTCTCGCCCTAAATTAGCAGGTCGATTGTCTGTCAGTGCGAATATCGACGTAAATGACATTAAAATAACATTCATAACAGCGCGCCTTGTACGGCGGCGGTTACGACGCTCGCCGCGTCCATGATAGGGCGAAATAGGAGAAAAAACCTTTTTAAGGCTTAATATAATACATATTTCAAAAAAGTAACAAAACCAAATTATTAACTTATGTATTGCAAAGCAGTAGATATTTTTTATAAATTCTTTTGATAAATAATGAAGGAGTAAAGTGGTTTCATTCAACGATTTGGAGGTGATTTGGTTTTTTATTTCTTTATTATGTGATACCGATAGAAAAAATATGGCAAAATCAAATTACGTATCATATCATGTAGATTACTAATTATTTTTTTCAGATATAATTTCTCTGTAAATGCCGATGAAAAGTGGTTTCATCTGCACGCTTTTTTCGAGAGAGCGGCCTTAACGACGAGTCGCCAACTCGACGTCGCTTGTTAGTAAATTAACTTCTAAATAAGTACTACCTACAATAAAGGCATATAGTAACCAGTACTATAGATGCCGTATACGGTATAGTGCTAATTATAACGAATTTGCATGCACTGGACACAGTTCCCCGCGTAACGGCAACGCCGTTGTTAAACTGAGCTTAATAACTCGTCGAATTAACTGGCACTAGTAGTAATTCATAAAGTTATTATGTAGTAGTTACATCAAAATACGCTTAAGTTATTAAACTAACTAATTAAATACCTTAGATTGTACTTACTACTTAGTTTTACGTAAGCCAAAGACAGAGGCTTGATCAATGATTGGTCTTCGCGCGCGGCGCTACGACGTACCTACGCTACGTCGCGACTCGCGTCGTAACGCCGCGCGCGAAGACCAATCATAATCTAAGGGCTGGTTTACACGTATTAAGTAGATAAGTAGTTAACTAAATTTTAACTTAATTTTAAGTTACTTATTGTATGTAAACACAAAATTTAGTAGCAAGTAGCAAGTTAAAATTTAGTTAAGTACTAAACAAGGAAATTAGAATTTTGACTATTTTCTGTTAAGTTGGCAGGCTGGGCTTGTCACTTGACAAATTTCGGGCAGGCACTTCAAATTAAGTTAAAATTTAGTTACTACTTATCTACTTAATACGTGTAAACCAGCCATTAGGACAGAGGTCATTTTGAAATTGTTGTAGAGTAGAGCCAAGTGTAGAGATGACCAAAAAGTTATTCTACACTTTTCCATTTAAAAATTTAAACAGGCTGCGCCAACACATATAATAACTGCGCGGCCACGCCCGCATTTAACCTTTTTTGCTTTTAAAGAATAATTCAGAATAACCAAAAATCCCTTTGGCGTATTTTTAACCTAACATGGATTGATGACGATAGCGTGCAAGTAATGTTGATGAATCATGAATCTTCTCTTTGCCACGACTCACGAGATGTTGACTTGACGCTATCCGAGAAATATCGTGTCTGGAATGGATGTGGAATGGAATGATGTTTACGCGCCGATTCACACCCGAACATAATATACCTAATCAATTTATTTTCAATTAAGTAAGTTTGTAACTATCCTGTGATTTTATCCACAAACTGCTTGTGCCGACAAACTTCGTTTACATGGTATGGTAAGCATTTTAGTCACAGTCTCACAGAACACATTAAAAGAGGAGAGGTAAACCTCTTTTAATGTGTTAGCTGTGATTTTAGTTAGTAGATTGAACATCCGCAGCCAAAAAAAAGGATGTGTATTGTGTAATCCGTCACCGGTCACCCGTCACCGGATATACCCCGATCCGGGCCAATTCGGATGGAGAAGATCGAAAATGTTATGACTATTCTGTATGTAACTCCTAATCTGCAGGACTATGCAGAGAGATCGGAAGCGCAGGTTATTAATTGATAACAATAATAAATAATTATTATTATTCATCTCGATTCTCATTTCTCGTGTTGTCGGTTGGATCAATGTGCTCATACCGCGCTCATCACATGGTAGAGAAGTATTCAGTAGGTAGAGTTATAAATTACAAATAAGTAATGTGAAACTAAAATTAAATATTTTTTAATTAAGTAAGTACCTAGGTAATGTTTAAAAAAAATGAAACCAACTTCCATGAGATACTTATTTAAAACTTAAAACAATAATAATTTACTTACTTATTATGAAATAAAAAGTAAATTTAATAATTCTTTTTTTCAGAATTCGTCTAAATCTCAATAAGAAAAATATTCAGTCAGAATATCTAAGATTTTTGGAAATACGTTGGAAATAAGTACCTAGTCTCAGACCAAATAAAAAGTCTTTCTATTTGGTCTGAGCTGGTAGTTAGTACCTACGTACAGACTTCATACATTACAGTCATCTTAAAATAAGGTGAGTGCCTCTGCTGCCGGCGCCGGTTGCCGAAATGGCTGCCGGCGCCGGTTGCTGAAATGGCTGCCGGCGCCGTTTTCCGAACTCCGAAGTTCGCCGAAGTCACGCGATGTTTGCCGAATAGGCTGCCGGCGCCTATTCGGCAAACATCGCTTGTCAAATGACAGAATAATGATCAAAAACATCAGTCTTAACCCATTAACCGCCAAAATGAAACCAATAGTATTTTTTTAACAAAACTTGAATTTATCTGCAGTTTATATGTTAAATAAATGAAAAATTAAAGAAAAATTAAAAAAAAAATTAAAATCCTCCCCTTTAGGGGGGTGTACCCAGATAGGTACAACGGCGCGTTATGTGGTGCTTAGGTGTGATAAGGTTTAGAACTAACTTTTTTGATACATACTTTTTTATTTCATTTTTTGCACTGACAACGAACTCCTGCGTGATGTTTTACATTTTGAAACTATTTAGAAACATTTTTGGGGTAGTGATCGATACTGTTTTGAGGTAAACTAGAGACTGACGAGGAGGATAACCTCGTTTTTCATTATATTTTCTGACACAAGTAAAATGTTACGATGTTTCATCGAAAGAGAATATAAACCATGCTATCATCAAGAGACGTAAGTGGTCAATGCAAACGCTAATCATTAACAATCACAAAAGAAAAAACATAATTCAAATAAGTAAATAAAATCCATCATCATCTTTACCCAAAGAGGTGATTTGCGTTCCGTCTTTTCTCATAATTAGTAGTGGTATCTGTAGCTGAAGCTAGTAAACTTTCGTTCTTGATATCCACTAATAGGTATAAGAAGTAAAAAGTATACAGGGTGATTTCAGGAGTCATATTTCTTACTTACGAAGGAATGTATATTAGCTTATGTTACCATAACACTTTGCAAATGACAATTTGTTGTTACTAGCTTCATTTTTACTGACAAAATATATTCCTCTTACAAGGTTTAGCTACTGTCAAATCTTTTAGCTGCTATTTTACCTGCGTTTTTCTGTCTACAACGTCTGTAATTTCAGGACACAGAAATGTATAAGAGAGCGGACATTTTCACTATGTTATGAGTTTTCTGAAAGTATATGATAATTTTTATTTACAAAAGGAGCACAAAATAGCTTTTCCTTAATATTCACAACGATATAAGATGTTAAAATTAATCAAACGCAATATTTAAAAATTCTGAAAAAAAGGAAAAATTTGCTAGTGGATTCGGCCATTGTACCCAAATAGGTACAGTAGTGTTTGAATCACAATTTTTCCGTCTATTTCAATAATCTACCACTAACTTGTTATTTATTATATAGATAACAATGTATTGAATAAAAAAACAAACACAAAGTGGTTGAATATTATGCGATTAAAATAAAGAGAGAATTTATGAGCTTACTCCTGCAGGTCGCCAAACTGTTAGTTTCAAACCTACCTTATGACTAAAAATATTTGTTTCCAGTATAAATTTGCTAAAACAAGTTAAAGCTTTATCTTTAATTAAATATATAAAATAAAAAACTGAGATGTGATACCACAAAATTTTGAACTATCCTTAATTTTGTAGGTGTACCCAATTGAGTACAGCGGCGGTAAATGGGTTAAGCTAAAGGACTATGAAAAGTACAAATAAATAATAAGGTCATAAATAGTCATATTGTAAGGATGCATATTCGAATCCTTCGATCGGGGATTCTTGGAAATGCTATTGTATTTTATTGTTGTCGCGATCACCGGTGCTCGTATGGGGCTTGAATCTTCATGGGTTAATGGTGGTGATGATGATGCTGATAAATGTGATCTGCATAGTAGCATAATACAATATCTTTGCTTCTTTAAACAACGCTGAAACTCTCTAACATGTATAAGGAATCTGAAGTTCTCTGCAGTACCTTCGGAAGTATACCACGGGGTTTATAATTACTGTAGCTGAGGTGCAAAATTTTACTTTTTGGTAGCTGAAAAAGGGTAGCTAAGGTAAAGCTAAGCTAAGAAAATGCATCACAAAAAACTAAAATATCCACAGCCGAACAAATAGGTACCTAACCTTCACCTTTTGAAGTCGGTAAAGTCGAATATATTTGAGATTATAATTATTTCTTTTTAAAATTTGTGTATCGGCACTGAAACGCTTTACGCATTATCACCGGCTCCCATTTTGAGTGTCAGCGCCGGCAGCCGTTGTTTTATATCTCGGCTGCCGGCAGTGTACTTACCGCCGGTTCCCGTTACTGATATTTTTGGGAGCCGGCGCCGGCAGCGGAGGCACTCCCTAAACTAAGCATAATGTGTGCTCATAATAATCATAAGATTCATAACCCAATAATTTGAAATAGGAAAATAAGGGTAGAGTAATAAAATATTAGCATTTTAGGGGTAAGCATTTCATAATTTTTATTGTGCTCAAATTCTATACCTATGTATATTACATTATAGACTATAGTTAGCTGCTCAAAGCTCAAAAGTTTAAAGTCTACGTTACAAGTTACAATTACTATTTACTATAAGTACCTTATTTAAGATTAAAGCGCATCACACACGGTGAAGATAATATAATATTTTATCTTAAGATGCCCAAATATAAAATATTATAGTATCTTAAGCTATCACACACGGCTAAGATACGATAATATTAAAAATCTGTTCATTTCCTTACGAGTCTGCGTTGGTGCCACACGTATTCCTTGTTAGAGTTCTATATACAGGGTGATTGACTATGAGTGATAACTGATACTGCCTTACTTCTTGATTTGTTAGACAACTCCTC
Organism: Polyommatus iphigenia; assembly: GCA_963422495.1. Lineage (NCBI taxonomy): Eukaryota > Metazoa > Arthropoda > Insecta > Lepidoptera > Lycaenidae > Polyommatus > Polyommatus iphigenia. Next base: position 16,471,321 of record OY730190.1, on the reverse strand, counting down.
AGACGATGATTCTAATATAGAATGTGAAATGCAGATTGCAGTAGCACATTCCAAAAGGAGAAACATTTGGATAGAGCCTCACATAAAAAAGAGAAAAACCTGCGGCGAATTTAACCTTTATCAATATATTCTGTCAACGAAGAAGTTTCAGGAGTATTTCAGAAATTCAAGAGAAACATTCATTTCGATTCATGAGCTTTTTAAGCTAGCAATAAATTATAAGTCAATTTTATTTAAAATTATCCGAAATGTTACTTTTTCCCTCAAAATGTTACTTTTCGAATGAGACTTGAGAGTAGGTATGTAACTTTCTAACATACATCACTGGCAACACTGCATCCACTAGTGCGTCCGATCACCGATGAGCCCGCTGCCCGACACAAAAACACCCTGTATTCATAAAGATGTATATATTTCGCATCTTAAGATAACATATTAAGATACAAAATATATATTTCGTATCTTAAGATAACATCTTAAGATACGAAATATATATTTCCATATCGCTCGGTATCTTAAGATACAAAATATAAAATATAAATTAACTTCGTCGTGTGTGACGGTTCATAGGAATTGTATGGTGAGCGATATTCTAAAATATGCTCTAAGATAATATATATATTTTATATTATCTTCACCGTCTGTGATGTGCTTAAAGGAGGTGAACAAACTTAAGTAATACAGAATAATAATTATTGTTATTTTAGTAAAGTAATTAGTACATTATACCTATTACCTATCATAATAACTAATACTTAATTTGATAAATTGAATATAAATCTTTAAGATTGAATAATTTATTATACTTGGCATTATGACTTCTTATGATTCTACTAACCAATTACCAATGTAACTTGCACGTGAACATAAGTCAGCCAACTATAATAGCCCATCAATCCCCAAGCGGCAGCCGGCTGCCGTCTGGGGTCTGAACTCTGGAGTCTGGACTAAGGAATACTTTATAGACATCGGCGTATTCCGGTCCCCAAAATCGGGTAGGCCAGCCCAGTCCCAAGAATGGTTCGGATCTGAAGTTGCTCCGGAATTATTGTTCTTCAAATGGGGTCCTAGAACACAGACACACCTGACACCAGTGAGTCCTATACATACTCTACTACCTTGCATACATAATAAATAATATTGTAAGATATTTAAAAACACTCTACTAGTAAGTAGTAAGTACCTATGGTATATAAGGTAATAAAATTATAAATTACTTACTTACTTAATTATAAATAAGTAATTAATGTAATTAAATACTAACATAAACATGAAAACATGTTTTGATTTTAAAATATACTTACTTAATTGTACCTAAGTATATGAATAGAATATAATAATATATATTGTAATTATTGTTCATGATGTCACTAAGGTAAAATTTAAATTTAAATAATAATTTTATAAGTAAATTAATTAAATAAAATATGGAATTACAGTACAGTAGACGTAGGTCTACTTATACCTTGAATAATAACTTGCTAGGCAAAAATTTACCGAGAGATTATTCGAGATTATCCTTCATTCCGAACTGGCATTCCTTGATGTGGTCGAAAACCAATTCGACCACGTCGTCGGTTATTCTTTTCGCTTTTCGTAAAATTTGAACCAGCTCGGTCATAGTGAAAATGGATTTCACTTCGATGCCGTTCGCTTTGAGTACACTAGCGCCACCTTGTTCGCGGTCTATGACAACCACGGCGTGAGTGACGCGCAGGCCTTCGTCGCGGAGCGTGCGAGCGGTTTCCAGCAGGCTGCCGCCAGATGTCACCACGTCCTCGACTACGAGGCAATTCTGCCCCCGCTGGAACACGCCTTCGAGAATCTTCTTGGTGGCGTAGAGCTTGGTCTCCCGCCGGCGCATGATCATGGGCGTGTCGGTGTTGACGGACATGACGGCGGCGAAGGGCAACGCGGCGTACGGGACGCCGCACAAGATGTCGTAGTCTATTTCCGACGCCATGCTCGACAGCTGCTTCGACACCGCCGTCTGGAATTCGTTAAAAATGCTGTTGAAATCAACGATATCAAAACGATTGAAATAAACTACGTTTGTGTTGCAACTTGCTACATTAGGTTGTTCTAAATGAATTTGGTAGGACATTGGTACGCCGAGAATCTTTGTAAGCTCAGACTTGAAACTCGTTTTTTTCCCATCATTTCGATATAATATGTTTTTAATCAGACTAGACGAGTTCTGAATCTTAAGAATTTAAGATTTGTCTCTCCATTGCTGTCTGCTAGGTACTGTGAATAAGTAAATTAGCGGTGACATTGCTCCATCAGACACTCTTCTGAAGTGCTCAGCAAGGGGTAATAGAGTTAGAAGTCTCCACCCACCATGAGGCGCGGATGTGAGACCGCCACTCGGAGGTCGAAGTAGATAGGGGTCCGACGGCCGACCATCGCCTCAATGTCTCCGAACCTCACCGCCCCGGCATCGTACAGCTGCACCGCAAGCTCCTCCAGGGCTGACATCTGGAAGTTACAAGTTGATGGATATTAAGAACTTCTACGTCTGGAAGTTACAAGTTGCTATATTTGGAAGTTATACACGCTACTCGTACACGAGTTAAACGTGTAGTAGGCAGCTAAAATTGAGAGATAAGTATAATATACTACTATCTTGCTTCATGTACTGGCAATATCCAAAAACATGTTACTTGCTTGTTGTAGCAGAAAAGAGTTATCAACAGACAGCAGTTACGTTAAACGGCGCTCAACGTGTTGAGTGAACTTGACATTTAAGGCGACGCCTTGATAATTTGGCTGTAGCGATGCCGATTTTTCTCAGCAATGACTAAAGCTAAGAAATTGAAGTTCATTGTCAGTATTCATCATGTCTTTGTCTTTGAATTGCCCATAGCATAACACGATTGGACAACTTTTATAGCACAGAATAATCAATCGAAAAGACCTCTGTAAAAAAAGGGATTCCTATTTTTCCAACAGAGGAGAGTGATTTAAGGTTCCAAAATTTGTACATAAATCGGTTCAAGCATGCACTTTAATTTGTGCATAGCTTATATGAAATGTATTTATGGTTTTTAAATTATGCGACAAAAACCATTTTGTCGCTTACGCCCTTTCCATTTTTTGCTGTTCCATTGCTTGTTTTCTATGAGAGGCCGGGCCGGCCTCTCATAGAAAACAAGCAATCTAAAACATATCCAACACGGTTTCTTACCTTAACGCTGGGTCACTTTAATAGTAATAGCAGTAATCATAGTAAATGTGTTATCATGTGCCAAAAGAGCTACCTCTTTTATCTAGGCTAAAAACGTGCCGTAGTGGTTAAGATAATTAGGATTACTAGGTCTAATCCGTGATAAGTAGAATCATCAGGGTCACGTAAGTCATAATCTGGGTCATAGGTCGTCGTCAGTGCGATAAGTCCTAGCTATTTCTAGATCTAACACTTTCACGACTAGGTTTAACTACCGTGACTTGAGGTACTAATTATATATTCTGTGGTTTAACTTTAAACTTTGAAGATAAACATTCACTTAGACTGGGATATATACGGTCTACAGGGTGTAACAAATTAAGGGTGGGTTGCACCAGAGGCGTGGTTATAGTTACAGTTATGGTCAAAGTTATGGTTAAATAGACTATAGTTAAGGCTGCTGGTCCGACAAGGCTTTAAATGAACGTGGGTGGGGGCGCTGCTGGTAAAGGAGAACTGTCAAAAATGGCGTTATACACACCCTAAAGTATTATCACTTAGTTTTGTGACATTCTGTATAAGTAATATATTATATTACGATCCGGAAATCCGGAATAGCATGGAGAATTATTCAAAACTCTGAAAATGGCTTCTATTGATGATGGAGACATGAAGGTAGCTCGAACCATCGCACTGGTTCTCTCAATAGCTCGGTGTGAGACGACCCTTATGTTTAAAAATATTTGGAATGTCACCAGACGAATTTTTATCACTTTAATTAATTCAAAAGATAAGATTCACACAGATGACGATATTATGGTCGCTAGACTAACTTGGTGCTAATATAATATAAGATATATTTTATAGGCACAACTTGTTAAAGAGGTCACATTCTGACGATATTATGATGAATTATTGATGAGTCAGATATTTTGTAGCTATGGCAAAGAATATATGTATATGTCGCAGTCATCTGGCTTAATCTGCGATTCGATTATACGACTAGCGCATTCATTGAAAGGCACCATTCAATTGAATGACTAAAGCACAACTCGTCAAGACGTTGACTGTGACGTTTAACGTTCTGAATAAAAGTAGATTAGTGAAGTCGTTAAATGGGATGCAACAATTTTTTTAAGTAGTCGTTGACGAATGACGGGGTAGTTATACTAATAGTTAAAGTCACGCTGTCATATTATTTCAAATATTATCAATACAGTGCTGTAAGCTGTGCGAGCTGTTTGACGCCATATTCGTTTTAGTGACTAATAGCGCCGCAGAGGGAAAAAAGTGAAATACGTTCAATTACCTGACTGATTTCATGTCCGCTATCTTCAAAGGGCTATGTTACAAATCGCTAACTAGTTGAACGTTGAGTAACGATCGTTCAATCAACGTTCGGCCGAGTCATTCAATTGAATAGTGTCATTCAATGAATGCGCTAGTCATTCAATTAAATCGCAGATTGAACCATATGACGGCGACATACGCGAATATGGGCTATGGCTATGGCTTATTAGTTATTATTACTTATTAGTTTACTTAGGTATTAGAATATAATATTAAGCTATGAATGCTGTGAGTGATAAAATTTTCCAGCAAACTTTTATAAAAATTCAAAAGTAGACGCCAATCTCGTCATGATAAAACAACTAATGATAAAAATAATTATTTAATTAAGGAAGGGAAAAATCAAAAATATAGGCTTAATTTAAATAAAATATTCTAACACCTTGTGGTTGAAGGCTGCTTGTTATTCTGTCAGTCTGGGGTTTTCTCACAAACAAAACTATTGCATCATTTATCGCTATAATTTATATTTCAGAGTCAAGAGGAAACGCCTGATTTCCTCTGCCAGCAGAAATAGACACAAATTATGTTAATAAGTAAAATAATAAGATTAAATTAAATTAAGTAAGTATTATTATTGTAAGGTTTTATAATTATTATTATACCGACATTGTACCTCGTTTTACTTATGGTCTAGAGTAGTCTAGAGTCTAGACTCTAGAGCCGCTATCCCCAACCCGCGGCCCGAGCCGCAAAAAAGGCCAAAGCGAGCAAAAAAGGCCAAAAAAATCACGTTTGTTGTATGGGAGCCTGCATCAGCCTCTCTTAAAATATGTTATTTTTTTTGTATTTAATATTTATTGTTATAGAGGCAACAGAAATACGCAATCTGTAAAATCTGGAGAGTGGAGACGGGCATAAAAAAGACCTTTCTAAAAAAGAGGTCCTTTAAAATATAATCCTTTTTTATCATTTGGCCTTTGGGTACGGAACTCTAAAAAGAAATATTAGCAATTCTAGGTTTTGATTTGACTTTTCGTGAGTTTTTGCAGAACATTTTTATCAGATATGATGGATTGAGGTGTTTCTTAACTTTTATTAATTATTATTTAAATATATTCAAAACGGTAAAAATATTTGGACTACTAAGTAGGTTGGTAAGTATGTTATTTTTATCGGAAAAAAACTAGTCAAGACTCAAGTCAATAATAGACTTCCACAATTATTGCTTCCACACCAATTTTTATGGTTTTGAAATTTGAATAATATTACTAGCTGACCCGGCAAATGTTGTTTTGCCATATAAAGTATATCGATGGCCCCAACGAATAAACGTGCAATCGAAAAAAGACAACTTTTCAGGAAGACAAAAAAACGTTTGGAACCACATAACTTTGACTACATAATAAATAGACAAATATAATGTATAATCAAATTAAAGGTAAAAAAAATATCTTTCAGCTCATATATTCATTAAAAATCAAATATTAACGGTTTACTATATATTTAAGAAAAACCATATTAAATTATTATTCTAGTGAATAATATGTGACTTGTTTACACTATTGTATCAATGCACGTTTATTCGTGTCATAAATGAAGTTTTAACAAGTGCAGTGAAATGTTGCATGGTTATTCCACGTATATTTTTTTTCCTCCTGAGCCATGCTCTGGTCATTTACACGCTTATTCTTGTATATTTTGTTGCTTTTACATGTTTGTAAAGATAAAAGCCCGTATATTAGTGTTAAGAAGTTGATTCATTATTTATGTAATACGACCTTATTAGTGTATGGTATAAAATGTAAATTTATACAAATATTATAAAGTAGAAGAGTTTGTTTGTTTGAACGCGCCAATCTCAGGAACTACTGGTCCGATTTGAAAAATTCTTTCGTTGTTAGATGGTTCATTTATCGAGGAAGGCTATAAACTATAAATTATCACTCTAAGACGAATAGAAGCGAAGAAACATAGGAAAATGTAGAAAAAACCGGGAAAATTATTTGAAGGCGCTTATCTCGCGAACTACTGGATGAATTTTTAAGTTATTCGGCTCAGATGTAGAGGAGACCATTATGTGAAAGAACATAGGCTATTTTTTGCGGGAAAATGTACGGTTTCCGTAAAATTTCTCATTTATGCGGGCAAGGCCGCGTGGAACGTCTAGTTAGCTAATAGTTTCTTATTGACGGTTCAGTAAAAAATATTGTTGACCTAATGTTGTTGTTCATAAATATTGACCTACCTCGCGTCTATGCGTGGACACATACATATAAAATGGAGTACAACTTTGCCTATAGACCTTTCAAGAGAGTGATCAATCGGGCATAGAAACAGCACGTCAATAGTATTGGTGAGAGACTCGAGTGCCTTCCTTTGGGAACCCGTCAATTCTGGTCTCTTGCCTAAGCTATTGAAGGGTATTTTTGAAAGCCATCCTACCATCCCTACAAGTAGGAAATGGATCGTTGGCTCACGACGCAAAATACAAAGACAAACTTCTGGGTAAGCTCCTTGCGTCAAACTCGACCCTTGATGACCTTAGGATAAAAACCGCCGACCATACCACGATGCAGGGGCATCATGTCGGATATTAGGTTACATCAGCGCTCAGTGTGAATAGCCCTGCGTGCCCTTGATATCCAAAAGTCGAGTAGGCCTGACGGAATCCCTCCTATAATTGTGTTGAAAAAGTGTGCTCCAGAGTTAGCTTCGGTCTTAACGCGTCGTTTTTGGTTCTCCTACTCTTCTGGTATTGTTCCGGCTTCTAAGAAGGCAGCCTTAGTGTACTTGATCCCCAAAAAAGGTGACCGCTCAAATCCTTCCAATTACAGACCAATTGCTAAAACCTCCGTCATCTTGAAGATAATGGAATCCATTATCAGCTCTTTCGATACTTGGGCGGCCAGACATTACAAAGCGACAAACACAACAAACAGTACGGGTCGCTTGGCTGGTTATCTCTTGGCGTACCAAACTCATCGTTGGGCTCAGGTGATTGTGTGAAGAGGAGAGGCATTGGCTGTTAGTTTCGACATTGCGAAGGCCTTTGATCGGGTTTGGCTCAAAGCGCTACTATCAAAGCTTCCATCAGAATATTGGCTTCCCAAGAATTTATGCAAATAGGTCACAAGTTTTTTGGCAGATCAATGACATGTTACATTCCAATGGCATTTATTGCTATGCGGATGATAGGCCGGTAGATAGGGCATCACCTGTACGGTGATGCCCTATCTACCGGCTTCCACCATATTTCTCGGCTAAATGTCATCGAGAGTCGAAACGAACTTAGTATGTATAAATAATAGAGAATTCACAGGAGAAAGTCTCTGAATGGGGTAGACGATACTTTTCTGATTCGGTTCTTAACAGGACGAGACGGTATTTCAGTCTGGACCAATGCCTGCAACTTTACAAGGTGCAGGTTCGGCCTCATATGGAATACTGTTCTCATATCTGGGCAGGGACCCCAAAATACCAACAAATCCCTTTGGATCGTATTCAACGAAGGGCCGCTCGAATTGTTGACTGCCATAATGTTTCAAACAGGCTGGACCCCTTGGAATTACGCCGAGATGTAAATAGCTTCACTCTGCATCCTCAATCGGTTGTATCACGGGGAGTGCTCTGAGGAATTGTTCGGAATCATACCTCCTGCAACTTTTCGCCATCGTTCCACGTTAAAAATATACCATCCTCATAACCTTGATGAGTGGCAGTCTTCCACCGTGCTTTTTTCGCGTAACTTTCTGCCGCGCACTGTAAAATTTGGAATGAACTGTCAGCAGCAGTATTTCCGGACCTATACGACCTGCAAACCTTCAAGGAGAGAGCTTATTCCCTCTTAAAAAGACCGCCAACTCACCAGCAGCTCTTGTGATAAACTTTACAATAGCTCTTTGAATAACCTTTACAAAAGCAGAAAAGACAAGAGAAGTTAGTAAAAGATAATAGAATAGCTGTGATTATTACATTCAATGTTTCGCCATCTGCAATGAAGCATTAGTGATAGAAGTCACTTGCATTTTTACACGAATACTCGTGCAAGAGTTATAACCCAAAGGAAAAGATAGACACGAGCGCCAGATTGTTTTAACACGTTTATTCTGGTGAACTCAAATAAACAAATAATCTGCAATAAGTGCATGTTTTATTATTAATGTGATATATGTTATTATTTTTTCCGTACAATATAGGTTTACATTGCTATAAAATCGTTATTTTCAATTAAAAAATTCAAATAAAATTACATAGGTGTATCATAGTCCATGCAAATGAAAAATCAAAAAAAAATTGTTTTGGGTAAGAGCTCTTGCACGTTTATTCGTTGAGGCCATCGATATTTTCTAGTAGGTACTTATCAAACCTAATCTCAGGCCTTAAGAATGTAAATACATACATAAGTACAAAATTTCGTTTCGTTTGAGTCGATTTGGAGTGATATACTTAATACAAAATTCTCGTGTCACAAACACTGTGACACGAGAATTTTGTATTAAGTACCTACTTATATTGTATTGTAATTTGTAGGTAAGTAATTTGTATTAGGTAATTTAAAGTAGAGGGATCTGTTGAGCAGTGGCGTCAGTGGCCCAGAAAAAGTTTGAAAGCTCATAACTTCACCAAGAGTGATTATAATCGTGATGTTTTTGATATCGACGGTTAAAAGGAAGTAGGGTATAAGCGCCAAAAAGTAAAATGTTCAGGAGAGTCGTTTAAAGTTTTGAGTTTAAGAAAAACTGACGTATCTCTGTTATTTATTGACGTATCGTGATAATTTACACAGTTATAAAATGATAAAAAAATGGGCCTCTTACCGGTATTGTTAGTTTTAAGGATTTGGTGCTATTTAAAGTGTTTTTTGTCGCTTATAACAATTACTTTAAAATTTTGAATGAGGTAATATGGCATAAGAGACAAATGACAAAAAAAATATTAGAGGATAAGAAGCCTAAACAACATTCTGATTTCTTACATCGCAAAGTAAAAGGGTATACGAGACTACACGATTCAGTAAGTGTTATAGGAAAAGAAGGATAACGTACTTTTTACAGGTCGTGTTATGGTCGTTTATTAGTTAACCCATCAGTCGTGGCAAAACGAGACACAATAGCTTTTTCATTGTTATCGCGGCCGGATGTGGCCGCTTGGGGCTTCATGAATTAATAGAACACAAGTAACAGTAGACTTTCACAGAAACTAGTATTATAAGACTTAAGTGACACACATGTGACACACAATGTCGTTTGAAAGTGAAGGAAAAGAAGAATAATCAACATTTGGCGACTGGCATTGCGTGAGTCTATGGAAATATGGTTGAAAAAGGTTTTAGGGTATAACCGACAGAGTAATATGAAAAAAATGTTTGGATATATAGGGTACAAGCGCCAAAGCTATGATCAATCACGAAATGGAAGAAGGCTATAAACGACGTTTCTAATTTTTGAGAGAATTGCTTAAAAGATATAAGCAGTCAAAAGCTGTAGACAAATATTTTTTGCAGGGGTACAAGCACCTTTACAGACAAACTGACCTGAATTTTTGTCGGTTACAAAAAATACTACTAGGAAATTGCTTTTTTTGCTAGGGCATAAACGCCAAAAAACTCATCGTAGAGCTATGAGAGTCAGCGCATTCGAAAGAGCGGGAAATTTTAAGTAAGATGGCATTTAAAACTCATTTTTGACAAAAATGTCGCTTATGCCCTATTACCTTTTAACCGTCGATATGTATTATTTGTTGTTTATTAAACTTTGAATTTGCATTAAAATTTCAGCTTTAAGTCTATTGTAAATTTAACAGTTACTGTTTTTTTTAAAGTCGGGAAATGGTTCACTGTGTACTACCATATTATGTACACACTGAACCAGGGGGTTAGCCTACAGTGAACCAACGCCTAAATTTTATTAATTTGGAGGTGATATAATTTGTTTAATAAAATTATTAGTGATATAATTTGTTATAGTAAAATTATTAATAATTAAAACATCAGTTATATATATGGAAATAAATGTTTTATTTGCGTAAAAATTAAACAACATTAAAATTAACATATTTTTAAACAATTTAAAATCAAACATTTAACAATAACATAAAACAAATATAAATGTTGTGCTTAGAATGTTTTTATTATAATTAAAGCATTTTTTTAGTGGCTCAAAATAGGGCGGTACCCGTCTACACACTTACACAGTTCACTGTGTACCGCCCTATTTTGAGCCACTGTGCACGACTATGATTTATTTTCTTTGAAGTTCAAATAATATTATATTAATGAAGTAAACGCTTTTAATAATTATTAATAATTATGCGTCAATAGTCAGTCTATAAGCGTGTAATATGTAGGTAATGAAAAACAATAACAAAAATGCACTAGAAATCAAAATAATTGTACTTACGTAATTTTCAAGTTTTTCGTATGCAAAACAATTATTATAGTCTCCTTTCGCGACTGTTTACGGCGGGAACGCACCGTCGATTGGGCATTGAAGATTGAGTCGAGAAACAAGTTTATTCGCGTTTACGGCACGAATTTTCAACGTCGCATTCGAAAGATATGAATGGTGGGCCACTGTATATTACTGGTTCACTGTACAACATCTGACCCCTAATATGTACTTACCACCTATTATTACTTTTAGTACCGTAAGGTACTATTGTCTATCATGTATTCTGTGCTTTTAGGTCTTTTCGAAACCAGAAAACTGAGATTATTAATATTTTATATTATGTGATTATGAAATATGTATAGGTAATGTATAAGTACAAATATGTACATACTGTCTGCGAGATTTTTGTACCCAGAAATGAAAATTGAATTCCACGTATTCTCATTTTTGAAACCTCTGGGAAAACCTCTCTAACTGTGTATAATATATATAATAATTTATATTCTATTGCCTCAATCCATACTATTATTATAAATGTGAAAGTCTATCTGTCTGTAGTTATTAAGCAGTCTACGCGTGCATTGAGGAAAAAGAAGCACGTCTTGACTCTTGATGTCGTGGACCGTGGTCCGTGGTTCATCGTTTAGTCCTTAATTTTGTTTAAAAAAAAAGACGGGTTGCACTCCGGGAGTGCCGGCAGAAGTGAAAACTTGATTATTAACGTTGTGCATTATTTTTTTAACCCATTTTTTATGAAAATCGACTAAAAAAAAACGATCGTTTTTATTAATTAATCGAAACCCTAACAATCGATTAAAAAATATCGACAATAAAAAAAAAAGCTGCTGTCAGACACTTCTCGCGACGTTTGTCTTGCAGGTGGAAACACGGCCTTAATCAGCGCGTCTGCTAAAGAACTCATTTCCCCGACTGTACATTTCTGCTTAGCACAATTTTCCCCGACTGTACATTTCTGCTAAGCAACTCATTTCCCCGACTGTACATTTCCGCTAAACAACTCATTTCCCCGACTGTACATTTCTGCTAAACAACTCATTTCCCCGACTGTACATTTCTGCTAAACAACTCATTTCCCCGACTGTACATTTCTGCTAAACAACTCATTTCCCCGACTGTACATTTCTGCTTAGCACAATTTTCCCCAACTGTACATTTCTGCTAAACAACTCATTTCCCCGACTGTACATTTCTGCTTAGCACAATTTTCCCCGACTGTACATTTCTGCTAAACAACTCATTTCCCCGACTGTACATTTCTGCTTAGCACAATTTTCCCCGACTGTACATTTCTGCTAAACAACTCATTTTCCCGACTGTACATTTCTGCTTAGCACAATTTTCCCCGACTGTACATTTCTGCTAAACAACTCATTTCCCCGACTGTACATTTCTGCTTAGCACAATTTTCCCCGACTGTACATTTCTGCTAAACAACTCATTTCCCCGACTGTACATTTCTGCTTAGCACAATTTTCCCCGACTGTACATTTCTGCTAAACAACTCATATCCCCGACTGTACATTTCTGCTTAGCACAATTTTCCCCGACTGTACATTTCTGCTAAACAACTCATTTCCCCGACTGTACATTTCGATCGAGTTCGAGTTCGACACAAAAACACTACCACTACTCTCCAACCGTCACGCGTTTTCTATGGTTTTCTAACACGAAAATCTGACGCGAGTTTCACAGTTTTTACCCATCCCACAAAAGTGCTCAACGCCGCGCGCCGCTAAAGAAGTTTTCACTTCAAAAACATAAATATTTTAATTTACCTACCATAATAATTGCCAATTATAATAGTTGTGCTATTATTTATTTGGTAATATACATAATACTGCCTTAGATATAATCACAAAAATCTGATCATTTGAATTTCGAAGGGCTACCATCCATTTTGAATTGATAGGACATGTCCTTGATGATTGGCATCAAAGTTGCTCACTCAGTAATCACTATAATATTTTTAGTTTTTTTTAATTAATTATTGTATTTCAGAAATGAGAAATGTGATATTCAGAAAAGTTGTATCTTGTAAAGAATATAAATTAATGCAATTTATAAAATATATCAAATTACGCAATCTATTGAAAAATATTGATCATATTTATTTTACTTTTTTAAATTAATTTTTACCCAATAATTAATTTAAAACATGCTAATTTCTAACCTTCTGACAAAATTATAATTAACTAAAGCAAAATTAGCAATAATTATAGTTAACAACTCGTCGGCCTAGAGTCTAGACTCTAGACTATATATCTAACTATACATCTATATATATATAATACAATTTTACTTATTTGTACAAGTGCCATAATAGGGGTATTTTACTACTGTATAATCTATACTTATAAAATTACATGTCCTGACTGACTGACTGACTGATTGATTCATCATCGCTGAGCAAAAACTGTTAAAGTTACAGCCACGAAATTTGGTGAGTAGGGTTGTTTCATTAAGTAGACACCCACCAAGGAAGGAATTTTGAAAATTTTACCCCGAAGGGGGTGAAATAGGGGTTGAAAGTTTGAATGAAAGTCCGTCATTTCTTGAGTTAGAAACATGAAACTTTATTTTTGGGTTACTGATTAAAAATGAATGGATATGTATTTAAGCCTTTTTAGAAATTCTACCCCCAAGGGGGTGAAATTGGGGTTGAAAGTTTGAATGAAAGTCCGTTATTTCTTGAGTTACAAACATGAAATCTTATGTTTCGGCTACTGATTAAAAATGATTGGATACGTGCTTAAGCGTTTTTGGAAATTCTACCCCCGAGGGGGTGAAATAGGGGTTGAAAGTTTAAATGAAAGTCCGTAATTTCTTAAGAGGCCGGGTACACTTGGAATTTCTCATACATACGTAATTCCAAAATCATTTTCTCATACGAAAATATTTAACATGTTTGAGTTGTTTTTCAGTTTAAAATAGTAATTACCGAGGTTCCTGCACAAAAATTTACTTCAAAATATTTAAACACAATTTTTTTTTTGCTTTTAAATTTTTTTTAGTAAATTTACTACTAAATATTTAAACACTAAAAAATAGAGTAAAACACTTAAAAATATATAAATAAATAGTTAATTTACTACTAAATATTTAAACTCTAAAAAATATTTTTTAGTATTTAAATATTTTGTAGTAAATTTACTATTTATTTATATATTTTTTAGTGTTTTACTCTATTTTTTAGTGTTTAAATATTAAGTACTAAATTTACTAAAAAAAAAATTAAAAACAAAAAAAAAATTTTAATGTTTAAATATTTTGAAGTAAATTTTTGTGCAGGAACCTAGATAATTACTATTTTAAACTGAAAAACAACTCAAACATGTTAAATATTTTCGTATGAGAAAATGATTTTGGAATTACGCATGTATGAGAATTTCGAGGGTACCCGGCCCCTTAAGTTAGGAACATGAAAGTTTATTTTTGAACTGCTGATTAAAAATGAATGGATAGGTATTTAAGCGTTTTTGGAAATTTTACCCCAAGGGGGTGAAATTGGGGTTGAAAGTTTGAATGAAAGTCCGTCATTTCTTGATTTAGAAACATGAAAGTTTATTGACGTTTGCGTTTGACGTTTTCTTAAATAGCGTCCCGTTTTAACCTTTGTATAAGGAACCACATAAAGGGGAAAACTATCGATCTTTGTCATTATACTATGTTAACGCGGACGAAGTCGCGGGCAACAGCTAGTTAATAATATTATATGAACATAGGTGAACCGTGCACCTTGGACCTCCAAACGTAATCTATAACATCCAACCTTGAAAACTGTACCGGTTTATAAAATAAGTTCAAGTTTCGTTAAAGTATACAAATTATTGTTCTATTTAGTAAATTGATTTTCATGGTGATATCCGAAAAGTAGATTGCCTCTAAAAGCTAATAATATTATTGATAGGTATCTAGTTCGATAGCTGTTAGTCAAGCAATTCAGAAGCTTTTGAGCGATCATCGACTAGGATGATTAAAATAATCATTGTTTGTTCATTAGATATATCTAGAAATAAAATATTCTACATTATTAACGAATAAAAAGAGTAATACCAATCATTATTATTGGTCAAAGACAGTGCCGTACTTAATAAATAGGGCGGTGCCACCGGTGCCCAGGCACACGGCGTAGACTCTGGGGGGCGCAAGAATGACCAGACCAAGGAGGACTATTATTTTTTAGGGTTCCGTACCCAAAGGGTAAAAACGGGACCCTATTCATGAGACTTCGATGTCTGTCTGTCCGTCTGTCTGTCCGTCTGTCTGTCCGTCTGTCTGTCCGTCTGTCTGTCTGTCTCCAGGCTGTATCTCAAGAACCGCTATAGCTAGAGTTCTGAAATTTTCACAGATTGTGTATTTCCGGTGCCACTATAACAACAAATACTAAAATAAAAATTAAATTAATATTTAAGGGGGGCTCCCATACAACAAACGTGACTTTTTGGCCTTTTTGCTCGTAATCAATAATGATAAGAGGTAGGCACTTTAAACTTTCACGAAGGCCTTAAATATAATTGTACTTTAATAATTAATAATAATATTTAAATAAAATAAAAAATAAGGGGGGCTGCCATACAAAAAACACAATTTTTGGCCTATTTTTGCTCTATAACGATACGGAACCCTTCGTGTGCGAGTCCGACTCGCTCTTGGCCGATTATTTCTATTTTCTCCCGATAAGTTCCCGCACAAGGGGATTGGTAGACCAATTACAATAATTATTGTGATTGGTGCACCAACACCAAGTTTTGTTTTATCACCCTGAATGGAAGAAAATAGGCCTAAACATAGCTTTGCTCTCGGTACCTATAATATCTAAAAAAAACAAGGGCGTTGTTATAGAAGCTCGCACAGGGTGCAGTTATAGAAGCTCGCACGGGGCACAAAAAAGCCTATTTACAGCACTGGTCAAAGAAAGACTTTCTGTCATCGTAGTACTGATATGTGATAACACAGAAGAAACAACATTTTATACAACATTACAGTTAGCCACAAATTGGAAATCTCTTTTAGCACTACACAGCTTCTTCTGCCTAAGTACATTTTTTATCGACAGCGCACTTGTGAGTTGTGACTCTTTAGTCCTTGATTGTCTAAATTAAGATGTATTACTAGTCGTTTGCATTTGCAACATCGCTTTGCTTTTTTTGGGTTCCGTACCCAAAGGGTAAAAACGGGACCCTTTTACTAAGACTTCGATGTCTGTCTGTCCGTCTGTCTGTCTCCACTCTCCAGGCTGTATCTCAAGGTGAAATTTTCACAGATTATGTATATCTGTTGCCGCTATAACAACAATTAATACTAAAAACAAAATAAATTAAATATTTATAGGGGGCTCCCATAAAACAAACGTTTTTTTTACTATTTTTTGCTCGATATCAATAATGGCAATAGGTACAGGTAGGCACTTGATATGTTCACAAAATACTCAGTTGTATTTATAATTTAAAAATTAATAATAATATTTTTAAATAAAATAAATAAGTAAGGGGGGCTCCCATACAAAAAAAAACACATTTTTTACCTATTTTTGCTCTATAATGGTACGGAACCCTTCGTGGCTCGTGCGCGAGTCGATCTCGCACTTGGCTGATTTTTCCAAAAATATTAATTACAGTTTCAATGCATGTATGGTTTATTTTATTCCCATAAAATAAATTAGCTTATAGCACAGAATATAGTTATAAATATTAGTAGTACCAAGTACCAACTTATAGTAGTCATTGTTGAGACAAGTACGGTGTGGTTTATTATACTAGACAGGTTATAAGTAATAACTTATAATTAGTCTAGAGCTAGACTCTAGAGTCTAGTATAACAATATCAAATTATCATTATCACCACATCATCAGGGCCGTCTTTATTATAATTGACTTCCAGGGCTTAATTAAACTTATTTCTCTAAGATTTTATTTGTACTATTTCTATTATTAGGTACACCAAGTGAAACAAATGAATAATTTGTTTGAGAGAGAGATAACAATATAGTCGTATCATTAGTTTAAGTTTGGCCATTACAGGGACTCATAAAATGTTATTAAGATTCTTCCTCAATGGAAAAATTCGGTCCGGTTGACACGATCGCTCGTTAGAACGTATTAGAAATTACAGCTGATGAAGTTGCTAGACCACAGCCGGACTGACTCATATTACTTCCAAATAGAATGTCTAGCAATCATATTCGTAAGTATATTTGAATATTCGCGAAATAAAAACTAACACATACTTTTTTAACCCTAAGGTATGTAACCTTGATTCCAGTTTTCCATTAAACTTTAATTAAAATTCATTGACTACGTTCATTTATTAATCGATTTATCGTATCCACGTGTAATCAAAAACACACAAAATTACTTACGTTGCGTTATGAAATATTAAATAACTATTTAATAACTAATTAATGTTTTTCTACACTTTATCACATTGATGCACTTCACTGTAATTTCTTTTTAATGATTGTATCGTTTTTATTGGTAATACTGTCTGAGCACATCGGAGAATAACCGCTGAATGTAAACAACTCGCATTTTATTATACAGTAAAATGACACAAGGTGGATATGCTTTACGTTTTTCATGGACAGTTGACAGTTTTAACTTTTACCATACAATGCTTTTTACTCACTACGTGGTTAATTTGTGCAATTTCTTTAAAATTGTACAGTGGTAAATGTGGCATTTATTTTAGTTTTAAGACTTAATACTGCGTAGACCGTAGTGCTTGCCACTAGGCAGTGTCATGTAAAATATTTCAAAAGTTTTATACTTATAGTAGGATAATAATCAGTTAAATAACAATTAAAGTCAAAAGGACTATATTGAATTAGTGTTTTTTTTATATTTACTTAATAAATTGAATCGATTTTTTTTTTGTTATTGTCTCTGAATTAGTTGGTCACCCTAACATCTCAATAGAGACAGCCAGACCAATCAGCGGCGTAAGTGTATGAAAACTTAGACCTTGGGGGATCTCTTTGATAATATGTTACAAACACTAAACTATTACTTAATCTAATTAATCGTTAATTTAGTACAAGGTTTAATAAAAATAATAAAATACCAAACAGATTTATGTTTTTTATTGTTTTATCATTTACGATGATTGTAAAAATATTTGTCATAAGTAAATCGAAAGTAATAAATAATGTTAAAACTAGTTTCTTAAAGCGCCTCATAAAAGAAATTAGCACTTTGAGTTATATTTTTACAGGCGCAAATAACAAAATCTTTTAGTCATCTTTCTTAGCTGAGCGTCGATAAAATCTCACGAAGTACTCAAAACTTTTGCGTTTGGCTTTTAGTATTAGATTATTAACGTAATAAGCCATTTTTACATAAAAGTTAAGTAAGTAAATATTTTAAAATTTGACATCAACACTGCTATGCCCCACATATAGCGCTTGTTATAAATCTGAAAAGAGCTTATTAATTAGCAATTAACCCTGTGATAACATTAACAACTGTATTAAAATGTAATAAAACAGCTGATATAAATAACATGCGTCATTTTAACGGATGCGATAGTCTTGAACTTCTCGTCGTGATAAAAGTGACGGCTCTTTTTCCTTTTATCTATAAAATATGACAATCCCTATGCATACCCGTATGTATACCCGTAATTGGCCGTTTTTGTTTCATTAATATTTAATGCTGTATAGCTTTAAATATTAATGAAACATCAAAACATAGCAAGTAGCAATACTGATGTCGATCGCAATATTTTAAAATATCCCGAATTTTACGAGTCATAAAACGTGTCCTAATCGCAAACTAATTAAAAATTCATTTTTAACTAGCTGCCTGAACTGTAGCGATTTATACTGGAACATGAAACTTCGAGGTCGTTTACCTTTTGAGCGTTATTTTCACAGTTTAGATTTTAGATACAGATTAACGTAAACAACCTGGACTTGTTTCTAAACAATTTCTTACAGTAAAGTTTTTATAGAAATATTACTTTAAATATTGTATTGATTGACTTTTTGGCGTTTCTGTAAAAAAAGACATGTCCTATCAAAGTCTGTATGTTTGGTGAGTCTACTCATTAATAGATTTTTTAATTTATATGATTGATGACAATTTACACTGTAAATTATTGTAATTTACTAATTGAAAATAATATTATTTATTTTATTAAATACACAACAATCACACATGACACACGTTACAGTCATACAGTATAATTTACACAGAGCCAGTACTGGCTGCCAATAAGACTGACAGCCAGTATTGGCTTCACATATGCCGCATGTGAACAGTTTGGCCTGGCTTGAAAAACTGTTCACACGCGGCATATACCAAGCCAATACTGGCTGCCAGTCTTATTGGCAGCCAGTACTGGCTCTGTGTAAATTATCACCTAGAATGAGCCCCTGAATGTGGATGTTTATTAGTTTAGTAAAAAAATCCGATTACGTTGTATTTTAAAGTACCCATAAGCATAACCCAGTGTAGTGTCACTCTCTTAAAAGAATCTAAGTCTAGGGTTACATCAGTTTCCATCAGTCTTCGACTGACCGAAACTGATGTTTCCGTCAGACCGAATTATGGCTGAAAAGTATTAATTATAGAGAGTGTGGCAAAGTGCGCCATTCAGGCAAGTGCGCCATAATATAGCTATAATTCCATACTGCTGATTGGAAACATGGTGAGTGTGGCAAAGCGCGCCACCCCGGCAAGTGCGCCCAGCGCCATATGCTGTATCCAGTATCCACACATGCCGCCGGCTTATACCCGCGGCACGGTCGGCGGCCCGGCCGCCGGCTAACCAGTAACCACACATGCCGCCGGCTTCGGTGGCAAGGCAGGCTGAAAGCCGGCGGCAAACCCGGCGGTATAAGCCGGCGGCATGTGTGGATGCGCCATTAGATATAGCTTTGCCACACTCATTATAATAAAAAAAATATTATCAGTCCGTCAATCGACCGGTTAGACGATAATTATTCCTGAGTCCTGACCAAACTAATAGACTGAACTGATGTCAGACTGGTAGCTGCAGGGGGTCTTCCGGATCTAGTCTAGCAAAATGTTTAAAGTGGTCTATGAGAAAAAAGTTTGGGAACCTCTGGTATAGACAAATACTGTCTACACACTACACTTCTATCGCTTGTATTGGTTCATACAATATTATGATACAGCATACTCCATAATGCCCAACATGAAGATTGGAGAGACCGCACAACATTTCCAAGTTCTAAGAAAATGTTGGTCCGTTTGATTACATATAATTATATGAGCGACGCATTGTGTACATCTCTGTTCTCTGAATTTTTCCTTCCTGATGTATCTAGCACAGTTCGGCTATTCCACAATTTACGAGCTAACAGAACGACCGACCTGCTGAAAATGTTCATTTTGATACATTTTATGTTAGTTCTTTTTAACTAGGAATTAGGACAATCTGTAACTTTTGTTGTTTCCGGTGGTGTCAGATCCTACTGAAATATCGAAGGCTGATCGTTTACGTATTTTGGGACAGGTAAGCAATTTCTTTGATTGTTAAGTTAACCGAGGTGTTTGTGGCTCCGGCTTGGTACAATTACTAATATATATTATGTGCTCCGGCCCTGGCATAGTACCTAGTAGCAAAACGAATTATTGTTGCCACTTGCCACCGTTTTTGACGTAACAACGTCTTATAATTCGATATGGGCTGCGCGCACGAAAAAACATGACGCAATATGCGGCGTTACCTTGCTCTGAGGCATTCCATTTGAGTTGTTTAGCAGAAATGTACAGTCGGGGAAAATTGTGCTAAGCAGAAATGTACAGTCGGGGAAATGAGTTGTTTAGCAGAAATGTACAGTCGGGGAAAATTGTGCTAAGCAGAAATGTACAGTCGGGGAAATGAGTTGTTTAGCAGAAATGTACAGTCGGGGAAATGAGTTTTGACGTGACAACGTCTTATAATTCGATGGAGCCGGCTGCACGCACGAAAAAACATGACTCATGCGGCGTTACCTCGCTCTGAGGCGTTCCATTTAAGGCTTGAAGTGCAAGCGAGAGCGCGGAACGAGCGACAAAGAGGCACGTTGTCACGTTCAACTATCGTCAGAATCGACTATCGACTTTACAGACAACCGTTTTTTTCAATAGGAAATAAGTAGTACAAAATATTAAATAATAGTTATAGTCTTCCCCTATCAATAGGTAATTATCTTAAATGAGTATTATGTAATCATATTTTTAAAAATTGTTAAGCCGAGTATTGGTTTTACTATTATGAAGGAATATCAGCAAGCCCTCGTAGAAAAAGTATATTAGCCATATAAATTAAGCCGTAGATTTTCCAGCGAGATTGCATAAAAAGGTGTTATTAAAATTCCGTTGCCGTCTCGCGGCGTCGCGTGGCGTCGCGTGGAGTCAATGACATTTTTGGCGCGCGGCCAGCTAGAGATATCCTTTTAGAGAACACCGATATAGCACTAGGAATGTAGACAGAAAGTGAAGAACGTGGCTTCGATGCGAGCTGTGAGCCTGTGACTGCAGTCCGAACTGAACAAACCTTCAAGAGAACAAAATTTTGAAAGACCCCCACGCGCTCGCGACTTTTTCTGTCACCTAGGGGCTAGGGCTGAGGGCACCCGCAACTCCGGTGGTGTTGCAAGATGTTAATAAGATCCAGGATCACGAGTTAACGGAAAAATCTTAAATTCATAATAAGTTTAGGTCTTTAGCTGTGTCCTCTAGCGCCCGTATCCTCTAAGATTTGCGTTCTTAGGGCCTTAGAACGTTGGTAAAACCTAATTTTTGTTGTCAAAAACAATGATGTCAATACTGGTTATATTCTAAAGGTTATAGTATAAGAGACACACAACTCTAAAAGACCGCTAGACTGGCGTCTAGATTGTGTATTTCTTAGTCTAGCGGTCTTCTAGGGCTAAGACTAGGGCTAGTGCTCTAGGGCATCAAGGGGACACTAATACGTTACGGGGCAGGTTGGTGAAAAGGGGGATGATTCTTTAACTACCTTCAGGCGCTGGGTTCATGCGTTTCCCTTTAGTAAGAGTTAAGACAGACATACAGACAGCGTCATTAGGCAAAGTAAATAAGTAAATAACTCAGACTGTAAATATAACAAGACTTGTCCTTTGTTGTCTGGAATCTGGATATTTATAAAACTGGTATAATATGTGAGTGATGGGGTCCCATTTCAAGGTTTCTCCATTTTTTTTACATCTTCTGTACTCCTAAGTCCTAATAAATTGGGCAAACATTTTGTTGGTGTATACTTACTGTACCTATATTTTTCATACAACAATGAACAAGTAACTTACACTTACCATTATATGGAGCAAGTTTATAAATAGGCACTCAAACTTGATAAGTGATAAGTGATAACATAAAAATACATAAGTATGTACTTATATTATTTCTTAAACAAATTAATTTCTATTTTAACGGCATTGTTAGTTGTTTGGGAGAGTTTTATTGTTTGTTTTCTCCCAAACTAAATAGAGAGATATTCGCCGGAGAAATTGAGGGCAAGAAATAAAAGAGATGCTAATTGCGTGTTACCTTATTAATATTAATTAATGGAGTTAATTCATCATTTACATTGGAAACCAATAGGGAGCTGAAACTGGGTCTACCGGTACTTGGCGTTAAGAGGACAGAGGTTCTCAAACAGTGAGATTGCCCTTTGGTAACTACTAACTGCGAGTGAAGCAAACGAAAATATTGACGAAATTAATTAATGTTTTAATTGTCAATTCTTGCAACATTTTTAACAAAATAGTGATGAAAATAATATGTACTGCAGTAAGCAAAGTAGGTTATGAAGATAATAATTATTAATAAGTTTTTTCATAATAATTCCAATAATTCAGAAATCAGAACGCATCAATTTCTCCAAGAAAATTATAACTTCCCGTTTCATAATAAAGCCAATATGGTCATTATGGCGTCATAATTTGGTGTTAAAGGTGTAAACTCAAAATAGCACCCACATTCCAGACTCACCCCAGGAGCGGCAGTTTCATGGCGCCACAGATGACACACTACACGGAGCTAAATACTTTTTAGGGTTCCGTAGCCAAAGGGTAAAAACGGGACCCTATTACTGAGAGTTCGTTGTCTGTCCGTCTGTCTGTCTCCAGGCTGTAGCCTGTATCTCAAGAACCGCTATAGCTAGACTTTTTCAAAGATTTTGCATTTCTATTGCCGCTGTAACAACAAATAAGTACCTACTAAAATCGTAAAAATTAAGTAAATAAAAATTTAAGGGGGCTCCCATACAAAAAACACTATGTATTTTTGGCCTATTTTTGCTCTATAACGGTACCGTACCGAACCCTTCGTGCGCGAGTCCGACTCGCACTTGGGCAATTTTTTTTAAAGGGGTACCTAATAAATGTTCCTCAGCAACTATCGTATAATTTTACAGCCACAGAAACACTAGTTCAAAGCTAACATACATATATTAACCTAAATTCTAAATACCATAGGCATTTTGCAAACAAAGAATTAAGTAAGTATTACAATTTGCAATAGAAAGTTTCCAGAAATAACGTCAGTTTGAGAAACTTAGCAACTTGCTAAATGGCAATTATTAAATGGATCATTTTTAATTCATTAATTTATGTTTATTTATTTAGTTAATTGTTGTAAAATCTTGTAAGTTGTAACAGTAAATTGGAGGATCATTATGGGACGAGTATTTAAACAAGTTTGCTGACTGGTGTTACGCATCTTCGATGATGAAGCTGTTGTAAAAGTGGGGTAAAATTTTTTAAGAGGTTGTTTGTGAATGTGTTAGATCTTGAGTCTTCGCAAAAAGTACTTTCGCAAGTAGTAACTTTGGCATGGTGTTATAGATTATTTAGGATATAATATTATTATTATATCTGGATTTCTGGATAATGGCAGATGCCAGATAATGGACTAGATGACGTCCGAACTCCGTTCGTACTATGTTCGTACCCAAAGGGTAAAAACGGGACCCTATTATTACTGAGACTTCGATGTCTGTCTGTCTCCAGGCTATATCTCAAGAACCGCTTTTGAAGAAGACTTCTGAAATTTTCACAGATTGTGTATTTCTGTTGCCACTATAACAACAAAATATACTAAAAACAAAATAAAATTAATATTTACGGGGCTCCCGTACAACAAAGGTGATTTTTATTACCTTTTTTGCTCCGTAATCAATAATGACAACAGGTAGGCACTTGAAATACTCACAAAATACTTAATTATAGTGTAATAAATTATTATAAAATGAATAATATTTAAGGGGGGCTTCCATACAAAAAACACATTTTTTTTACCAACTTTCGCTCCATGACGGTACGGAACCCTTCGTGCGCGAGTCCGACTCGCACTTGGCCGATTTTTTATTTTCGCTTCACGCGGGAATCGTACATTATTCTGGAGTAAAAAGTATCCTAGATGTCCTTGAATATAAATTTTATGCTATTTTTATAAAAAAATACTTGATTAGATTTTGCCCATTATTTGGGCCCACCCCTCCTCGGCTGGCCTCTATTGACTATTCAGGCCAATGGGTGACCTAGCCTTCACAATGATAACAAATCACGCAAAATCACTAGTTACCAACAATCAAACTTTTTTAATCTTGAGTTCAATGAACTTTAAATGCATTAAACTCGGCTGCTTCCTTCTTTTTATCTCATTGACTTCTGAGTTCTGATGTAAATTCCTAACCTTGTTGTGATAAAATGTAGACAAACTTTTAACTTCACTACTTCAGTCTTCAAGTCCCTGACTAGTCCCCACTCCCAACTTGTTAAGTCCTTGAATAGCCGGGGATCAGCTGCGTGAACTCGCGGTGAATCACTGCTCGGTGTTGCCAGCCTTTAAAATAATTTCCCCATATTGCTAAAATTAAGTGATCAGTGATCACTGATCAATCAATAATCTTACTTTTGAATAAATATTTTACTCCATCAAGAGGTTATCTTTTAAGTTAAAAGGCAGTTAAACGGGTACTGGACATTTTAAAAAGGTACTGGAGACATTTTTGGTCGAAAATTCGAAATAGTATACTTAGAACACAAAAGACAGAAATCCAAAGTTGCGGGTAAGCAACTAGTGCGGTAAAATATCAAGTTTAATGAATAAAATTCAAAGTTAATTTTATAACGTAATTCAGAAGTTGGGCCCTGTCCCGCATTTACCATAGAGCGCGGGTAATTTTTGGCCTGTCCACATTCTCACCCCGAGCCGTCTTCCCGTCGCGCGCCTTCACAAACACCGCACCGCGCACGCCAGCTCACTCGAGCATCAGCCATCCACGAGGCGGGCTGTGCGGCTGTGATACAAAATATATAAATATTAATATTATTTAGTTAAATATAAACAAATAGACATGAGGGAAATAGTGCACCTACAGGCGGGACAGTGCGGGAACCAGATTGGCGCTAAAGTAAGTGACATTTCCAAATTCAAATCTGACGGCCGGCTGCAAAGTTTTTGCAAGTTTTAAAACTTTTTTAGTTTAAAGTGTGTTTTAAATTAAATATCAAGTAATTAATTATGCTTTTTTGTCATAATTATTATATTTTAAATCATATTTAAAAAAAGGGATATCATGTGACATTTGAGCTTTAAATAAAGAGGAAATACTGCGACCGTATAATTGTGATACGGTGAGAATTTTTCTGTTACGCCGGTTAAAAGTGGGGTGCGCTCTGTCTACTATTGAGTATTGTGATTTAAAATTATTATGTTTGTGCTTTTCAAATGAATTCTCCTAATAGTATTTTGTTGTGTTTGAAATATTTTATATTTGCTAAGTATAGTTTAAGTACAAATTTTTAATCATCTAATTCTAAGCTATAGACAGCATGTCCAGCATAGCAGCTTAAAAATAAGATCTTGTTTACGCATGAAACAATTTTGGAATAATTAGATTTTTGTGACGGTCGCGGTAGAAATAAAATCAAAAGAAATTAAAAAAAGACAATAAAAAGAGATAACTTACACAAAAGCCGAGCAACTTCAAACAGCTAGGCGCTTTGAAGTAACTTTATGAATAATAAGTATGGAGTGTAGATAGAGGAGAACTATCTTATATGGGGGACATTTGAAAAAGTGTCCAGCATTACGCAGTAAAAAACAGTTGAAAAATCCTCCGAGAGTGGCGCTAGCTGCAGCAAAGGGTATGGAATGAATTATGGAGTGTAGGAATGAATGTAGCCGTTGGTAACAAAATATAAATTATTACTGGAATATAAATTATTACTAGAATTACTGGGTTAATACCAATATATTTTGAAAAATATAACCTAAAATAGCTGAAATAAAAGTTGCTAAAATATGATTTAAAATTTACCTTGTTGCTACTGTAGCGCCACCTTAGGGTGAATTAGTTTCACCCTGATTTAACGCATTTCCGCGGACACTTTTTACATACAGAGATAGTTCTCCTCTATCTACACTCCATAATAATAAGTTATTAATTATATGAATAACAGTTTGTCTGCAGCAATAGCAAAGTATTCGGCTTTGACTGAATTTGCTTCATGAGTGAACACAGAACTGAATACTAATCAGATTTTATAGAAACATTGCCAAAATAATTAATATATTATGTATTACATATTTATACAAAAATTGAAAATGTATTAGTCGCAAAATAGCATTAAAAGTAGTAAAATAATATATCAGTCGAGTTGGTAATATTGATAGTAAAAAAAATGAAAACACACTCAAAATGGGAAAAAATGTTCAATTTGGTAGAATTGAGGCTGAATAATTATACGAATGAGGAAGTTTTAAATTTAAAACATAGTAGTCTCAAAACTTCTTGTGAGTTAAAATTAAGTCTTGTTTTGTTTCAATTAAAAAAACTAAAATGAGATAATGTGTAACGAATGGACTAAATTACTTTATTCCAATTTTTTTTTCTTTGTTTAAAAGTATTAAAGAGGGTTTTTTCGCTTTGCGAGCATGTCACCCTCATCTCATAGGAACATACAGAATAATTTATGCCCTAAACTTAATGCCTAACTTAACTAATTTATATTTTATTCCAAATTGTTCCACATTGTCTTGTAAACCTAAATGATGATCATCATGAAATGTATGACCCAATTGCAATTTGCAGCACTCTTCCTCTGAAAAATTGTCAGTCTTTGATGAAATCTAAAATTCGTTTCCCTCATCGAGAGTCGAGACGTCTGACCTCTCGTCGCGATTTTTTGTCTAATCTTTAATATCGACTTTCATTTGCCAGTGTAAGTGTAACGGGCGTGATTGTACGGTTATTTCTTTTTTATTGGAGCAAAGCAAATGATATGCTTTCTAACAACAGACTGAGGATTTTGGTCTATCTATATTTAATACGTTATAATCTGGTTATAGATAGCAATTTTGCATTAAGTATTTATGCGGGCGGTAATGTGTGTATTTCATAAAATATTTTTTGTATAATTACTTTTCAAAAGAGTGATTAAACCTTTAAGTGATTTGATGAATATGTAGTTCACGAGTCACGATCACTTAAAAACATTAACCTTTTCATTGTTATCTCAGTTAAGTTCATGATAATTCGTCAAAGCTTTAGAATGTTACGCTATAAGCCATTATCATTTGTGGACCGTTAACGCACTTTAGCTTTTACCAAATACCAAATGGAACTCGAAGTACAGGTCAATGGTAAAAGTTATCTAACAAATGAGAAGAAGATAAGATAGAGTTACCAAAAGGAAATGAAAGACTACTACAGCTCTTTTGTTTCAAAATAAGTAAAAAATAACATCTTTCGCATATATTAGATTAGAATAGATAGATTTCGCTTCAAATATTTTCTTTATAAATTATCAATAGGTTATCTATTTTTAATACAATGGATAGGCTCGTTGTTTACTTTTGAAACTTAAAAGAGAACATAACCGTTAGTAGCGACCGTTATAACTTTATCATTAAGTTAGTGCGCACAAATAATGAGTGCTGAATGAAATAATAAGTATGAACATTGTAGATAAAATTTGGTTCGCAATTAATTATTAAAAGAGAACTTGCTTAAAACGTCAGCGTTAATAGTTTTGAATTAAAAATAATTGGCGAAAATAAAATACATAACCACAGCAAGAAATTATCACGAGTGGTTAATGGTACTGCTACATAATTAATATTTTCAAATGAGACTTTCTCTCCAATAAAAAAAAAAAACACAAATCTTTTCAATATATTGTATTTAAAGTATCAAAGACGTTAGGTTAGAGTTGATAAGATAAAGAAGAGTTGATAAGAGAAGATGAAGAAGATGAAAGTGCCAATGTAAATTTATTATGAATTTTTAAGTTTTCAAGACTATGTACTACTAATTTTATCAATTTTGATGATTGCTATCATGATAAGCCACGACTGCTGACGAGTGACGACTCATTCTTTATTGTTGTTGATTGTTAAGCTTATCTGATGAATAAGCTACTTTTTCTTGTAGTCATTGTGAATCATTTTCATTAGAAAGAGGCGAAGTGTAAGGAGTTCTAGAAATACCATAAAATTGATGAGTCTGAATTTATTTACAGGTCTAATGTAACAAACTTTACTTAATCAAATTTTACTTGCTTTAATTTAGCTTGGGACAATC
Organism: Polyommatus iphigenia; assembly: GCA_963422495.1. Lineage (NCBI taxonomy): Eukaryota > Metazoa > Arthropoda > Insecta > Lepidoptera > Lycaenidae > Polyommatus > Polyommatus iphigenia. The sequence goes on along the minus strand of OY730190.1, from coordinate 16,442,893 downwards.
CAATTTTTATTGTTATTGTTTATTATTTCCTTCAATAATGTTCAACTCGGTCCATCTAAATTCCAATTATTGCGTAAAGTGACACTAATGTGTCATGGAAATAAATAGTTTTCCTTAATCGTTTGCTACATCAACCGCGCGCTTCAACGTAGTGAGTTAGTGGCTAGTGAAATATGCAAGAAATAAATTCGAAATTCATCTAGCATGCAATCTGTCAAATTATTTAGACGCATCAGACATTTAGTTTTTTGCATGTGCATGATTTCACATTTTAACGCATACCAAGGTTGTCACGTTCTTTAATTAAAAACAAAAATGGTCGTCGTGAATCACGCATGGAAGTCGGCAGCCGCGGCGTGCACCGAATATGTCATTAGGGACATGGCAGCCATTGTGCCTTGGTTTGTGACGAATATCCTGCCGCCATTCGGTTTTTGACGTCTTTAATTAACAATTAAGCTGGAAAAGGAGCCAATTGTGAGTAATTCTCTTGTTATATTATGGTGTTGTGTGTTGCTCGAGTATTTGACGTTTTTATCCGCTTTGATGTATAAGGAAAAACAGCTACTGTTGTTTACCGTAAATGTAACATCTAAAATGGATTAATTTTGTGCGACGTTAGACGTATCACGTAAATATAACAACACTAAAATGTTGTACTTCCTTTTTTTAAAGCCACCTTGATACTTGAATTTATCCGTGCCCTGAATGTGGTTTTTCTTTGTACTCTTGGTAAATGGTAATTACTTAAGTTAGGGCCTGTTTCACCACTTCCTGATAATGTGCCGGATAGGATATCCACAACTTATATGACAGATTAAGTTGTGGATAGACTATCCGCCACTTAACTTGACAGATAAAGTATGGAGAATCTGTCAAAAAAGTTGTGAATAGTCAATAGCCTATTCAGCACTTTATCAGAAAGTGGTGAAACGGCCCTTAAGGGCCTGTTTCACCACTTCCTGATAAGTGGCGGATAGTATATCCACAACTTAATCTGTCAAATAAACAAATAATCTGCCCCCTCAAGTCTTGTAAGTTGTAACTTAAACAAGATCACGTGATCGTGATACAAATGATGACATTATATTTATGAAACATCAGAAACGATTAAACAGCATCAAATATCTATACTTATAAAATTACATGTCCTGACTGACTGACTGACTGACTGATTCATCATCGCTGAGCAAAAACTGTTAAAGTTACAGCCACGAAATTTGGTGAGTAGGGTTGTTTTATTAAGTAGACACCCACTAAGGAATTTTTAAAATTTTACCCTGAAGGGGGTGAAATAGGGGTTGAAAGTGTGAATGAAAGTCCGTCATTTCTTGAGTTAGAAACATGAAACCTTATTTTTGGGTTATTGATTAAAAATGAATGGATACGTATTTAAGCGTTTTTGGAAATTCTACCCCCAAAGGGGTGAAATTGGGGTTGAAAGTTTGAATGAAAGTCCGTTATTTCTTAAGTTAGAAACTTGAAATTTTCTGTTTGGGCTACTGATTAAAAATGATTGGATACGTGTTTAAGCGTTTCTGGTAATTCTACCCCTAAGGGGGTGAAATTGGGGTAGAAAGTTTCAATGAAAGTCCGTCATTTCTTGAGTTAGAAACATGAAAGTTGAATGACGTTTGCGTTTGACGTTTGCTTAAATAGGGTCCCGTTTTTACCCTTTGTATAAGGAACCACAAAAAGGGGAAAACTATCCATCTTTGTTATTATACTATGTTAACGCGAACGAAGTCGCGGGCAACAGCTAGTTTACTTATAAATAAATCCAAGAGGCAAGAATAGACGATTACAAGTTTTTACGTCAATTACAATTCACAATGCAGACCGTACCTAAGATGCAGTAAAGTGTGACGAGCACAAATGAAACAAAAGAAGGATAATCAAATAAAATAATAGGGTCCCGTTTTTACCCTTTGGGTACGGAACCCTAAAAACAAAATACTTACTGTAGGTACTAGAAAAGTCATTAAATCTAGATTCTGGGCCTAATAACAAAACTATTTATTTCTCAATAAACATTATTATGGTACTATCAGAATTCAGAATTATATACTATATATAACTCTAAAAAATATATAAATATTTTTTAGAGTTTAAATATTTTGTAGTAAATTAACTATTTATTTATATATTTTTTAGTGTTTTACTCTATTTTTAGTGTTTAAATATTTAGTAGTAAATTTACTAAAAAAAATTTTAAAACAAAAAAAGAAATTGTGTTTAAATATTTTGAAGTAAATTTTTGTGCAGGAACCTAGGTAATTACTATTTTAAACTGAAAAACAACTCAAATATGTTAAATATTTTCGTATGAGAAAATTATTTTGGAATTACGTATGTATGAGAAATTCCAAGTGTACCCGGCCTCTTAATAAGCTTGCTATAGTTGCTAAACGTCATTGCTCTACCATACTAATCTTACTGCCGAATTAAATGAATCAGCTACATTATTTCAGCAATGAATCATCGTTTCTAAAATTCAAGTCGTTATTTACAGTTTAGTTTCGATTACAAAAATTTGCTGGAATGGGTTTCTTTTAACTTGATTTCAATCTAATCCGCTTACTGTCCTAAACTCCTAACTTATTCCTATCATAATCATAATATAAATAAAATTTTAAAATATTATTAAAATAATGCTTCGTAAATACAAATATAGTATTATGTAGATTCGATTGCAAATTCTGTTCAAGTTTCTTTCAATATTCTCAAACGATATAGACAAATCGTTAAATAGATTTCTTTAGTGCTTGTTTAAAGCACTGCATCGTACCTCTACATTATTTGTCTGCAAACTGACAGGTCGTCGAACTCGTCTGGCAGTTTTTTGTTTGTACAAATTGCATTTTTCCTCTAGCGGTTTTGTCCGCAACCGCAGCCGTGGGTCGTCCTGTTTTATTGCGACTTCAGTGGCCCATATTGTTTTCGCCATTTTAGTTAAATTTTTTACATAAGGATTAAGGGATTCTTTAAATGGTCCGTTAAAACGTGGTTCACGACATGTCACGTAGGGTTACTGCGTTAGTGAAACGTGGCCTGGATATTTGGCCTCGTTCTTCCTATTTCGATTTTTAAACGCCTGTCTGATCAGCTCGATGGTCCTTATTGAGAGGAGGGTGTGAAGGATGTTTTTTCAATAATGAATTTTAATTTATTATAGTCCTGCAGGTGTGGTGGCGCTCAATGGTCCAAATTGAGTGGTGTAAGCGTGTTTGTTCATTAGTATTTAATATTATATTTTAAGCAATTATTTCCAATTAAAATCGGTTGAGTCGTGACTCGTGTAGTGTGCGTCGTAGTTACTACAGCCTGTGGTTTTTGGCCTGTAAATGATCTCATAGGCCTCATACCCGTTCACATTTTACCTGCTAATGTCAGCATAAAGGAAAAATTAATTGAGGAAGTTGGCAATTCAGTATTTTAGCTCGCGAGATATAGGAATAACGGTGTCAAGTCGGATATAGGTATCATTGCCATTTCGTAGCACCGGTCAACATACCATACATACATATTATGATAAGTAACATAAATTTTCTAAGTCTCTGCAACACCAGATTTTTTAAGATTAACTTGATTTTTTATTTCGCCTTGAGATTTCGTCGTTTGAATAGTCATTATGGACTTAACTCAATATCAAATATTGTCTCTTATGACATGACTATTTTTGAGCCTAGCCTCAGCCCTCAACTGATTGAAGTGTGTTGAAGGTGTAACCATCAACACACTTCAGTCCCACTTTTACCCAGTTCAAAACACGTCGGTCCTAACTCCTATCACTCCTACAGTACTTTTGGCCCTCTTAGTATACTGTAACGCCACTTTTTAACGAAGATTCCACTTATTAAGCAGGATACATATCCGGGATCTCCATCTTTAACATCTCGTAAACCATGAACTTATTTTTAACCGAGTGTGGATGGAACGAGGCAAATGTAAACAGTTTTATATATTAAGAAGGGCCGAGTATTTTTAAATGTAGAGTCTATACGAGAAAATATTGTAGCCTCCACGCTTTTCCAAAGGTCTATTCAGGCGTCCTTTCCGATCGAAGAAGGAAAGAAGTAAACGTTATTGAGTATTGGCGTCAATCAGTATGTAACTAAGTAACGTGACATACGGTATCTAGTCTGTATTTGTACTGTGGACCAGTCGAAATAACTGTGGTACTGTGGTAGAGGGATTCTCAAACTGTGTTCTATATTTCTTTCTTTACTTGTATTCAAACCATCAGTTAAATTTAGAAAGTGAATGAAAAAATAACTATGAACCTTCAGTTAGACTGGTCTGTATAAGATTTATACGGTTTCTTCTGTCTCCAGCGTTGCATTACGAATGCACTTAAATATGGCAACTCTGTGGGAGATTCCGAAAATAATGCACTCGGATGTCGACGTCCAAACCGTAATGCAATAAGAAAAAAACAAAGACGTTCTATTTTCAAATTGCAGCGCCAACGGAGCCGTCATGGCCGACCAAAAAGGAAAACTTCCTTTGGTTTTTAAAAATATATCGCTTTTGGACCAATGCTGATTTGATGTCCTTCAGAAAAACAACTGGGTGTGGAACGATTCCTCATTGTTTTAATTTTTGAAATCGTTTTATCAATATTTAACTTTAAAGTAAAACGAATTCAATAATCTGCACTGCAGATATTAATGATACGGGTACTTAGACTATGTCACTTACCCTGCCTAAGAAAAGAGCGACGGTCCCTACGTATAAAAGGTTATGTCCAAAATAGCAAATTTTTTTTATTGCATCATGCATTTCCGTATAATGAGACGCATATTCCTACATTATTATTATTTTTGTATCACAAGTAATTCCAAAGATAAAAAGACGTAAATGAGGACAAGTTGGGCGTTGTATTAGATTTTACTGTTGTATATACGGACATCTATACTTACCGTCTTGTACCGCGTTGGAAATTACGCGCCATTCCGCGTCATGTCGTACATGCCCGTTTCTACCTCTAAGGTAGCGAATTATTTATATACTTGTTACCATTTACGTTCAGTTATTATGAGACTTTAGTTCTTTTTCAGTGGGACTCGTGGCACAAATTCAATTAATTTCAAACCAAATCTGAGTGTTATAAATAATCAGGAACGTGAAATAATAGTTGCAACGGAGGCTGAGGCTTCTTTTCATGATGAAAAACCATCTGGACCTTACCGTTATCGATATAGAGCTGTATATAATAATCAACTCAGAAATATATTTTTATTGTCCAGACTTGTCCACCGTAGAAGTTATAACGAAGCCTCAAAGAATTTACTCATGTAAGATGCAATAAAAGTCTAAGGTCGTGAATGGTCACCTAGGTCTCAAAATTGGAAAAGGAATTGACCTTGCTCAAGTATCCGAAATGACCAAGAAGAAGAAAAAGGCAAAGTATCTGGGCATTCGTTATCTTCAACAATATGTAAAATATGTTAAAAGTTTTTTTCTACATTATATCCATATACAAGTATCATTGACAAATTTTCAAAAATATTATATAAAAAATCTAAATCATAGCAACGATGCATTTTGTTACAAATAAAGTCAGTCTTCTTCATCTTCAACATTATTATGTTTATGCTTTACCCTTTAGTAAAACAGAATTAATTAATACATAGATACTAAACTTTGTAGACTTTTTAAAACTAAACAGTTTAATTTATAAAATAATCACATTTTATTACAATTTTTCATTATGGACATAAGTAATTGATGACATGTCCTTTTATTCTTTCATTATAACATAGAAAAAACTACTTAAATTAGCAGCGTATAAAAAGATGTCTGTGTTTTTTAGTTTTTCGCACTGAAGAGCCAGAATTTGTATTCCTTATATGTTATAAACTTATAAATTATGATAATACGAATCATTTTATATAGTGCTGAATGAATTTAGGACCTTATATAATATTTTAATTCTTCCAAAGTAAAAACGGACACATGTCCGTTTTTACTTTGGAACGACTTAACCGTTATGGGCAGTCTTGAATTGTCACCGTAAAAACGGTCATCTTGCAATTTTGGCGAAAATACAGTAAATATTTAAAATTGTGTTATATCATGACAAACTGCCTAGATTAAGCTTTACAGATCAACAAAAATAATTGTGTTTATGTTTTATGGTAATCTACAGTAACAATTTGAATCTTAAAAACGCTCTCCTGAAAACCACTTCTTTTGACATGTCGCTTTATACGTAGGGACCGTCGGCTGAGGATCTATTGGATGCCATAATACGCTTCAAGTCTCAACAACAACTGACTCACGAGAGGGGAACACAAATTAACTTCCTATTTCTAGGGCGCCAATATGTCTAAGCACTTGCCTATCACATATTCCGACTTCCGAGACCCCTAACTGTTATAAATAAGTTTAAACAAACTAGCGCCTTCTGACTTTGACTTAGGCCTAATTTCACCTGAACGACTGTTAAAGATATAATGCTCGAAAGTCGAATTAGTATCACGTTACCTCTTTTGTTTTTCTTGTGAATGAAAAATAAGACAATATTATGACATTTTAACAAGCCGTTAAGACTAGCAGACGTTGGTGAAATTGGGCCTTAGCCTAGGCCCTAGGGCACTGCAGGTCGTAAAAAGATAAAAGTATTTTTGTAGGAGACCAAAACGGGACAAAATCCTATCGAATTTTCTAAAGATAATTTATGCAAGTGCTGAAAGGCGTGGGTGAAAAACAGTGGACTTCAGCATAGTATGGACTACGGAGTACTACCTATACCTAATTATACAGGGTTAACAAAACTAATGATAATACTTTAGGGCGTGTACGTGTCCCTTGTTGAGAGTTCACTGTGAAAGTAGCAGCGCTTTAAGACAAAAAAAAATCACTTTTGTATGGGCAAGAGACCGAGCGTCACGAGTTTCCCCATACGAAAGTGATTTTTGAAGTGAAAACTTCTTTAGCGGCGTTGAGCACTTTTGTGGGATAGGTAAAAACTGTGAAACTCGCGTCAGATTCTCGTGCAGATCGAAAAACCGTAAGACGGTTGGAGAGTAGTGTTGTAACATCGAAATCGATTAATCGAACAATCGATTGTTTTTTTTCGATTGTCGATATTTTTTAATCAATTGTAAGGGTTTCGATTAATTAAAGAAATCGATTTTTTTAAATCGATTTTCATAAAAAATAGGTTAAAAAAATTGTAAGGGTTTCGATTAATTAAAAAAAACGATTTTTTTTAATCGATTTTCATAAAAAATGGGTTAAAAATTTAATCGATTGTAAGGGTTTCGATTAATGAAAAAAATCAATTTTTTAAAAATCGATTTACATTAAAAATGGGTTAAAAAAATAATGCACAACATTAATAATCAAGTTTTCGCTTCTGCCGGCACTCCCGGAGTGCAACCCGTCTTTTTTTTTGTCTTTCAGCGCTGCTACTTTTACAGTGTATCTACTCTCTACAAGGAACACGTACACACCCTTAAGTATTATCACTTAGTTTTGTTACACCCTGTATATTCTGTGGCATGGTTCGCTCACATTCCTTCTTGAGATCTTCCTTTGGGGTTTCCACTCATATTGCCAGTGTGCAGTTGCCATATTCTCTGGCAGGTCCTTCAAAGTTAGTTTCACTCTATGCTAACGACTTATGCATCATTGTCATAGAAATTTCGAGGTAATTGTACGAACTACAGGGGAAATCGATTTAAAAATGTCAATCGTCCGTGGAGACAACGTGGCGCCAGCCGCCAGGCCGTAATTAGGGAAGCCCAGAGGTCACCCCCATACCCGGAACACGATCGATAAGTTTACAGACGGACACTGGACAGTCCGCAGACTGACGGACAGGACTATCTTTCCAGCTACACGTACACAATAACACAACCTACTAAAGTAAAATGTTATAAACTAGATGAAGCCTGCAACTCCATTGCGCCAAAATTCCATTATCGCGTGGGAAGTTGGCAACCTACATTTTTCCGGGATAAAAAGTATCCTAATGTTCTTTCCCGGGACTCAGTATCACCATACCAAACAGAAAAATCGGTTTAGCGGTTTGGGTGTGAAGTTAAAGTACACTTTGCAGTTTGCACATAAATGCACATAAATAACGTAGGTAAGTATGCAAAATTTTTAAAATATTACGCGTTTAAAATTTTTATTTATTCAAAACCGTTTTTACGATCATTGTAATTTTAAGATAAAGGTATATTAGCACTGTATATTTTATTATTTTTGAGGTAAGTAGTAAAATTAAATTAAACTACATGTACATTAAAAATCTAATTATTCATTTTAATCATACCGAATAATGAGTAGGTACACCCATTTGGATTTTGGATGATTCACGCAAACTTGCAAAACAACCTCCAAAAATACCATTAAAACCTTTGATTATGTACACCTACCTAAATAATCAAAGTTAATAACTAAAAACTGCAAACTTAAAAAATTAAATCGTTCTCCTATAATTTGTATTTAGGTAAATTAATAGTATAATATAATATTATGTAACATAATATTATTGTTACTTTCTTGAAAATAAAAAATCTATATAGGTAAGTAAACGCAAGCTTCTTCCTGCATCAATCAGAAATTGGAAATGGACATTCGATTCTAAATGATTCTTCACTTGAATCAGAATTGATTCAATTGGAGTTAAGTTGTTGAATCATGAATGGGCTAGTCCAGACATCACCAGTCTTCAATCTGAGGTCTTCGAACTCTAATATAACGAGAAGATTGGTCCAATACAGGGATTAACTGACTCAGATTATTACAACCGTATGTAACTTACGGTTCTTTTATAAATTGATGGGCACCAAACTACCAATACCAGTGAAACCTGTAATTATTTGCTATTATCTTTTTTGCCGCTTGCCAATTAGGTTTCGAAGTTCAATTAAGATGTTACCTAGTCAGACTTTAGGAGTTTTGAAATAGACTACAGTACATTGCTTGGCTGATTGTTATTTAACGCCAATACTGTTTGATCGGAAGAATAAAAAAGTATAACAGGAAGTGACAGCTGGGTCCTGTCATAACGGTGCAGTGGCGACTGGCGGGAAACACTTATTGCCTACTTGATAATTGATATCCTTCATCAGGCCTCTAAAGACTACCGACCAGGCGACCACCGTAGGCATTTACATGGCTACTTTTTCTGGCATGAAACATGAAAGTACCTATGCCATAAATCCGAAGGGAATCCATTGAAAAAAATTCGGGAAACCCTTCGCTGGGCTACACACCAAACTATTGTTTGGTTTCATTAATTACGTTTTTGAAGTGAAAGCTTCTTTAGCGGCGTTGAGCACTTTTGTGTGATGGGTAAAAACTGTGAAACTCGCGTCAGATTTTCGTGTTGATCGAAAAACCATAGAAAAACCGTAAGACGGTTGGAGAGTAGTGTTTTGTGTCGAACTCGAACTCGAAAACTCGAAAACTCGAAATCTCGAAAACTCGAAAACTCGAAAACTCGAACTCGAAAACTCGAAAACCGTAAGACGGTTGGAGAGTAGTGTTTTGTGTCGAACTCGAAAACTCGAACTCGAATTGTGAGGGTTTCGATTAATTAAAAAAAATCGATTTTTTAAAAATCGATTTTCATAAAAAATGGGTTAAAATTTAATCGATTGTAAGGGTTTCGATTAATTAAAAAAATCGTTTTTTTTAATAATCGATTTCATAAAAAATGGGTTAAAAAAATGCACAACGTTAATAATCAAGTTTTCACTTCTGCCGGCTCTCCCGGAGTGCAATCCGTCTTTTTAACCGACTTCCAAAAAACGAGGAGGTTATACGTTCGGCTATATGTATATATATATATATATATATATATATATATATATATATATATATATATATATATAAAAACAATGACACAAACAGCGGTTGTTGACCCTTTATTTACAAAGATCTAATCGATCTAGTTCTACCTATCTATGCCTATAAATTTTAAATAATAACTATACATAAAGCAGTTCACACGCGAGGGTTCAAACAGCTTGTAACGATTATCACCAGATTTTATCGAATAATAAGTTTATGACTCACAAAATTACTATAGTTACAAAAATATATTACTTACTATGCTTGTTAAAAGACTATGCGAGTTGCGGAATAATCTAGACCAGGGGTTCTCAAACTTTTTTGGTGGCGAAACCCTTTTGAAAATTGTAATATTGATGGAACCCTAAAATATAAGAATCCCATAAGTCTTGAATCTTATTTTTTAAAATCGTGCCTAAAACTTAAGGGTGCAGCTAGGGTTGCCAACATTTCTCCGGCGAAATATAGTATTTTTCAAAGTAAACTATAAAAAATATAGTACACTCCTAAAAAATATAGTATTTTATGGAAAAATTAAAAAATGTTCAATGAAATATTTAAGTATTATTAATTATATTTTATAAAAACTATATTTTTTTGCATTTCTTGCATTTTTTAACAATGTTTTGTCTAAAATAAAAGTGCCATAATATGCTTTATGTCATTCAATTTTAAGGTTAATGTAAATTAAAAGCTCATTTTTTGATGAGAGACTACTTCTGTTTTTCTTCCCGCCATTTCAAATTCATAACCGAAAATACCCTTTCTATGAATGCCGAAGTGGCGGGAATAGAGAGCAAGAATGAGATAATTTTAGTGTTGAAAATATAGTATTTTTGCGTACTATATAATAGTTCAACAGTATATAGTACGCAGGCTCGAAATATAGTACAATACTATATATTATAGTACGGTTTTTTTTAGTATGGAAGTCGCGCTGCAGTCGCACTACTCTCGACCTAATGTGAAGGGCTGAAGCCTGAAGGCACCCTAAAATTATACCAACGAGTACCCAATTAACCAGCGTGGTATTGTTCCAGTTCTGGGAGATAATATCTGAGGAGCACGGCATAGACCCCAACGGCGTATACTGCGGCACCAGCGACCTTCAGCTCGAGCGGATCTCCGTCTACTACAATGAGGCCTCTGGTGAGTTTAGGGCGGTTACTGCAAGTGTAGCAGCTATCGTCCATCATCTATGTCGCCGGTTAGGCGGTCAAATTTTCATCAATATGATCCATCAATCTGATTGACGGAATATATTGATGGTTATAAAAAGTTCATAGAAATATGACAAATCAATCAATCAATGATTCATAAATATTATGATCAATCCATCAATCCGTGGGTTAGACGATCAAATTTTCGTCAATCTTTACCGGATTAATGGATCAGATTGATGAAAATTTGACCGTCTAACCGGCGACTATAATTGACTAGGTGTAACAACTGTGAACATGGCGCCGGATTTTAGCACTGCCAGCACCCTTAGGGCCTAAGAAATCTCGCTCAGGGCGCTGGTAGTGTTAAAACCGGCACTGACTGTGAAGTAGGAAAAATGTGACTCTACTCCCCTACGTCTCGACTCTCGATATTGAAGATTTTCAGGAATAAGTCTTAAAACTTTGCGAATCATTTGGGAGTTTTGGCGAAACGTGTGTTGTAACGAGACCACATCGAAACAATATCGAAGCTGTATGAATGTTAGATTAATATATTAGAATCGAGGATCGGGTGTAGGTCTTTGGTGGAAGTCTTTTCCCCTTTTTGGAAGTCCCTTTTGAGGTAGACGAGGCGCGCGCGAGCCGGTTTCGGAGGGAGTCCTGTCACCTGTGTTAGACAGATCCAGGACATCCCTCCGTATACAGCTGAAGGCAAACCGCAGGTGGTTTTAGTGGGTAAGAGTCCCACATATCCCCGGGGTGCTTCAGCTAACTGAGGCACATCCCCAACACGGGGCACCCATGATAGGTTTCCCCTGCGCATAAAAAAGGGATCGGGTGTAGGTACCACATTTCGACTTTAATCCGGGTGCTTGGGAGCAGTCTTGTCTGACTGTTTTAAACGAGTTACGAGTTCTTTGTCCAGCATTCATTAGTAGGTATGATTTCACAACAATCAACACGTTGCCAGTTGTGGTTAGAACTGTGGGGGTCTGATAATGATACGGCACAGCGTAATGAGCTAGCAACTGCGTTTGCGCAGCCAGCGGAACGAGCAAGAACCCATGCGCTGCCGTTTACGAGACGATTAGCAACAAACGTAATATACATATATTATACATAGTCGTGTGTCATATCTATCATGGTTAAGCTTGGTGTTTGCAAGATGCCTCCCAAGTATCCAGGCTTCTAGACATAAGTCATAACTTATTAGGTACATAGACTATCCCAACTCCCACACAAGTAGTAGACTAGTAGTAGTGCCCGTGCCAAACATTTTAAGTTTAGACAAGTAAATCTACATAATGTTACAAGACTTACAACTTGTGCCGTAAATAGGGCAGTGGCACCGGTGCCCAGGCACAGGGCGTAGACTCTGGGGGGCGCAAGAATGACCAAACCAGGCTGGACATATAATATTATTTTTAGGGTTCCGTACCCAAAGGGTAAAAACGGGACCCTATTACTAAGACTTCGATGTCTGTTCGTCTGTCTGTCACCAGGCTGTAACTCGAGAACTGCTATAGCTAGACTTCTGAAATTTTCACAGATTGTGTATATCTGTTGCCGCTATAACAACAAATACTAAAAATAAAATAAATTAAATATTTTAGGGGGGCTCCCATACAACAAACGTGATTTTTTTGCTATTTTTGGCTCTTAATCAATAACGGCAACACATAGGCAATTGAAATATTCACAAAATACTTAATTGTATTTGTGCTTTAATAATTAATAATAAAATTTTAATAAATTATAAAATGAAGGGGGGCTCCCATACAAAAAACACAATTTTTTGCATACTTTCACTCTATACTGGTACGGAACCCTTCGTGCGCGAGTCCGACTCGCACTTGGCCAATTTTTTCTGTTTTCTCCCGATAAGTTCCCGCTGCGCTCCTAGTACCCCAATTATAATTGCAGGTGCACTAAGTTTTGTTTTATCACCCAGAATGGAAGAAAATAGCCAAGGCCTAAACATAGCGTTGCTCTCGGTACCTAATATAATATCTAAAAAAACCAGGGGCGTTATTATAGAAGGTCGCACATGGCGCAAAAAGGCTGTTTACGGGCTACGGCACTACTTACAAGGCTGGTTTTCAATATCTCTAATGAAAGTCCATAGAAATTAGAAATCTACTGCCTGTATCTAGTTACTGCCCATGCTAATAAGTAATAACACAAATTGCCAACAAATTACAATCAATAAACTAGAATTAATGTAGCATGGTGCGACCACCGCGTGCCGTAACACTTAACAAAATTACAAAATAGTCTATTACCATCGTTACCTAAATGTAATTACCGTGTGTAATCATGAAGCTCTCCGGGTGAAGCAGGCGCCAAACTGGTGCAATTACCGCCTAGGTCAATGACCACTGATTCATGATGGTGTCTGGCTTTGGCTAGGCTGAGGGGGAGGGGAATAGAATTGTTCTTTTAATGGGCATACGCGTCTTTGTTTCAGTTCATTTTCAACTGAAAAATCTACGTAATTGTTTCAGTTGAAAATGGTAAATTATTTTATTGTGAGACTAATTTTACTAAAACTTTAACACGTCGTCATGCGTTAATTCTGCTGGTTATTTTGATATCATTAATTTCATTATTGATTATTATCAAGAGATCTTATTTGGATTAGTGTTACTTATTCTGTTAATTTTCAAAGCAACTCGACGGAAAACAGGCGATATTTCCTGACATAGCCCCATTATGGTTTTCGGCCAATAAATCCCAATTTTTGATGAAAGCGTAGGCGTCAATAAGGATCTTTGGCAGGCCACAAGTGGTCGTAATCTTATAATTAAAGTTCACAAGACACGCATTGTCGGATGAGCCGAGTGAAAAATGTTGACCCCTGCGCACATGTGGTGAAGGTCAAACGGCTGACGATATAATCCCCAATTCCATAATTTGTTCTCCACATGGCCACATGGCATCAGACATCTCTCGCTGTCACTTTTTGTGTCTGAAACCAAATGTGATATAATAACATACCTAAATTTCATGAGTCAGCCTCAAAGATTCGTTTAAAATGTTGCTGGGTGCCGAGTGGAGTGCGGATTCAATTCCGATTGCTTGGAGCTCGTTCTTAAAGCACATACCTACTTATTTAATTATATATAATGATATAATATCAACCAGTTAGACTAATTAGGATTTAACCTACTGACAAAATGTCGTTATTTCAGTTGCGACGGCGGAGAACGGTGGCAAGTACGTCCCCCGCGCCATCCTGCTCGACCTGGAGCCCGGCACCATGGACGCCGTGCGCTCCGGCGTCTACGGCCAGCTGTTCCGCCCCGACAACTTCGTGTTCGGCCAGTCCGGCGCCGGCAACAACTGGGCCAAGGGCCACTACACCGAGGGCGCCGAGCTCGTGGACGCCGTGCTAGACGTCGTGCGCAAGGAGTGCGAGAACTGCGACTGCCTGCAGGGCTTCCAGCTCACGCACTCGCTCGGCGGCGGCACCGGCTCCGGCATGGGCACGCTGCTCATCTCCAAGATCCGCGAGGAGTACCCCGACCGCATCATGAACACGTACTCGGTCGTGCCCTCGCCCAAGGTGTCCGACACGGTAGTCGAGCCCTACAACGCGGTGCTCTCCATCCACCAGCTCGTCGAGAACACCGACGAGACCTACTGCATAGACAACGAGGCCCTCTACGACATCTGCTACCGGACGCTCAAGGTGCCCAACCCCACGTACGGCGACCTCAACCACCTCGTGTCGCTCACCATGTCCGGCGTCACCACCTGCCTCAGGTTCCCCGGTCAGCTGAATGCGGATCTCCGCAAATTGGCCGTCAACATGGTTCCCTTCCCCCGTCTCCACTTCTTCATGCCCGGCTTCGCGCCCCTCACCTCCCGCGGCAGCCAGCAGTACCGCGCCCTCACAGTGCCCGAGCTGACCCAGCAGATGTTCGACGCCAAGAACATGATGGCCGCCTGCGACCCCCGCCACGGCCGCTACCTCACCGTCGCCGCCATCTTCCGCGGGCGCATGTCCATGAAGGAGGTCGACGAGCAGATGCTGTCGATCCAGAACAAGAACAGCAGCTTCTTCGTCGAGTGGATCCCGAACAACGTGAAGACGGCCGTGTGCGACATCCCGCCGAAGGGGCTGAAGATGTCATCGACGTTCATCGGCAACACGACGGCCATCCAGGAGCTGTTCAAGCGTATCTCGGAGCAGTTCACCGCCATGTTCAGGCGCAAGGCTTTTCTGCATTGGTACACCGGCGAGGGCATGGACGAGATGGAGTTCAACGAGGCGGAGAGCAACGTCAACGACCTCGTGTCTGAGTACCAGCAGTACCAGGAGGCCACCGCCGAGGACGACACAGAGTTCGACCAGGAGGACATGGAGGAACTGGGCGCGGACGACCAGCACGACTGAGGGAGGGGCGGGGCTGCGCGGTGCGCCACCCCGGCGGCGATAAACCCTGGCCCCGGCTGCGGGGTCGGACATCTCAGCGTCGGCGCGGGGTGGCGCACCGTATAACGATCTAGAACGTAAGGGAGTGTATGTTTTAACCAAAGTCCTTGTGAGAGCGCGCTGGGGGCCGTCCGGCGGCGGACGGGGCCCCGAGCGGTATATATTTATGAAATTTTAACTGAGTTCAGTGCATTTTTATATTATAATAATAATTTATAAATAAAAATAAATGTTTTAAAATGCTAGTGTTTTCTTTGGATTGGTGATATTTTGTGGTTACACAGTACACTATAATAATACGAGGTCATTAAGGACATAACAAAAGTTTTCCTGTGAGCTGTGATTCAGAAGACCGAGGATAAAAGACTATAATGTCATGTTAGGCATTTATTATTAAAATTATTTTCATAACATTTCATACATATCTTAGTAATTATATCTATAGTAATATTACACTTAAGAACAAAATCTAAATACAAAAATATAATATTATACGTGTTCGAAAATAAAAAATGCAATTGCAAAACGTTATTTTTTGGCTAAAAACATAGCCTTTGCTTCTGGGAATCTGCAATATTACCCAGATTGCTTCAAATAGTCGAAGAAGCACCTCTTTCAACAGGCACTGTTTAAGGCAACTCGGTAAGGTAAGGAAATGCGTGAACCGAATTTTTTTATAATAATCTGCAATTGCGAGTACAAATATTATACAAAATCATAAGTAACCTCCAGACATACAATGGCACTAAACAATGAGTATCCCAGATTACTAATGATAATACTAGAGCTAAAAATATTGCATAGCTAAGTTAGCAGTACTTGAGTACAGAGACCTACATAATATGTAGTTATTTGATTCTTGGGTTCCCAAAAATAATACGCAGCAAAACAGATACAAAACAATGCTTGCAAAAGAATTTATAATTTATACAAAAGTTCAACTGCATTTTCTTCTACTTAGAGCGAAGCTACACTGTTCAGTTGCATTCGAATAACGCATCGTATGCGGTATGCCACATCAGCGTTGCGACGACGCGCGGCAATACAATACGAGAAGGTGACAACTGATAACGCAGCGCGTTGTAGATAAACTACGATAACATGGCGCGCCCCTCCAAATTACTGTTTCAATGTGTGTAGTCACATCCTTATGGAAAGAGTTTGTATGTAGTAAGTATTCAACCAATCAACCAGTACTCGTAATATTTCACTTAATGTCACTTATTACCAAGATTTGTTGGTCAACTAATCATAACTAGCCGACCGCGCAAGACAACGCACTTCAAACGTTTTGAATTTTGGAGGGGCGCGCCATGTTATCGTAGTTTATTTCTATCAGCTTCCCACTTAGTTTCCTGTTCGTCGTTCCAACGCACCAATGTGGCACATGATAAAATAATAATGTAAAAACTCAAACATCGGAGCATCAACGGTTCGACAACACTTCGCAACGAAACAGAGTAATGTAATGGAGGCACTTCACATGGCTATTTGTATTTGCTATTTGTTGCATTTGGCAAAATTATTGACGTATACACAAACAAGCAAATAAAGGCAAATACGGCCTTCCAGACATGGACATACCGTCATACACATGGTGATTGTTTGGCGAATACATCAAATACGCAAATACAAATAGCCATGTGAATTGCCTCCATAACATACACACCAGTTTATCATAACTCGAGTATTATCGTTAGTTCACTAAATAAATGCACATAAATTCTCAAATATCTATTAGTAAATTCTGTTATAAATTATATTCTATCCTATTCCTAGTGTATCATTAACGAGTGTTTTTGGAGATTCTATGTACACTTTTAGAGACTTTATACATGCCAATAAAATAAAGTAGCCGTAATAAAATAACAACTAGAATAATTAAGTATTTTATGTTACACTATTTTAATTGACTTTATTATTATTGGATGGTAAATCAGTATTATGGTTGTCAGGCAGTTTGTGTAGAATATTCTAATAATAAATATATTAGGAAACACTATATGGACGGTTGCAAATATTAAAATATTACTATTTTCATTGTGCTCAAAACATTTGTAAAAAAGATCCCGTAAGAAGGCATACTGTTGCAAATAGCTGTGAGGAACGTATACTATGCATATTACATAATACGTATATGATTAATTTTTATGCATATTTTAATTTAGGTTTGCATGATTATTATAATTAATATTAAATTATGCTATTATAAAAGAGCCTCAATGTAAATCATACTAAAAACTTCGTAAAATTAAATACATATAGTATACGCTATTGTAAATGAATAATTATACTAAGCTAGGAATTATTATAAAGCATCTGTTAAGACTCATAAAGAAGGATGATTACATTTTATAATTTAATCTATATTTACAATACAATATTATATACATGGCGCGTTGATGCGTGTGTCAAAGAAAAACTAACTGAAACTATTGTGGTCGGTCAAATTACGCCTCTCACCAGTCTTAGCACTGTCTAAACACACGAGGCCGAAGTTACGCGGCGTAAATTCCGCATGATTACGCCCGCAATGTATTTTAAATTGCCGACGACACACTATTCCGTCGCGTTCCGTCCGTATTTTGTATGCGTTTGGCATTGCGGACGTAATTTACGCCGCGTAACTTCGGCCTAGTGTGTTTAGACACTCACACAAACAAAACTACGCCGTACTTATAATGCAAGAGCTGTGAATGTTAAAATTTGTATGAAAGTGCTTTTATTATAGTATATAGCTGGCCGCAATATACACGTTTTCAGTATTCGATCTCCGAATCCGGAAAACCGAATGCATGGAATCAATAGAAAATACATTAATTGGCACACACGTTCGCTTTTTCCGAACGGAAAGAATTCCGCACGTACGTTTCAAGTGCAAGCCGGCGCGTTCTCGCGTGAAATAAACGAACGTTTGCCCTAGTCTGAAGTCTCACAGAATTCCAAATCGTAATTCCACATTACGAAATCGAATACGGAAAACGTGTGTATGCGGCCAGCCTAAGTCTGTATACAGTATCAATGTTTCTTTAACACACACACCCACACCTCAGTTACAATACTAGTCGGCACTTGTTGTTACATCTAGTTATCTATACACTTATCTACATTACACTTACACCTATTTGGACAGCAACATTATTATTATTATTAAGATTCGTCATTATTTTCCTAATTTTGTTCAACCAATACGTAACTGCCTATTTGTTACAGTATTACCAGTATATTTCTTGGAAGAAGTATGCCAAAAATGTTGCCGTCCGCCATTATAATATTTGGCAAAACTCACTGGCTAACAAATAATATTTGTATTAAATAAACTCATCTAGTTGTACTATATAGTCATGAGATTGAGTTTTGCATTACACACCTACTCTCAAAACTCTATATTTCTTGAAGGTTCTTGTCAAGCCGGATTACTATAGCCAATAATAGGCTATTAATAGCCAAACGCCATTCAATCTCACTAATAACAAAAGGCTTAAGTTTGATGTGGAAAGGAATGGCGCTTAACTTTTTTTTGAACTCATTATGGTCCAAAGAATGAGACGAGTCACAAAACTTCATAAATCATAATATTATTATACAGGGTGCAATTAAACCTTCCTGCCAAATTTTGATAGTTATCCTAAAAAACACTACAATTAATGGACACGATACGTCGGCCGCGCGTGACGTGCCCCCGCGCGCGCGTCTCATCCCGTGTCACCCCCTCTCATTCCCCCGCGCCGCGAGTGACCATTCTGTAACGATTTTAAATGGGATAAAATATTTCATTGAAAAAAAAAAATAACACCCAATTTTTTTTGTTAAATGGACTCTCCTAATGATACCTAAGCCCTGGAAAAAATTTGGCAGGAAGGTTTAATTGCACCCTGTATGTCGAAATTTGTTTGTGTGACTATGCTTATTGTTGTGACCATCACATGAGTTAGCTGCAACATATTAATAGTTTGAGTGGAAAGTTCCTACTTACTTCACTACCAAAACCACTGAGTCACTGAACACAAAGATTGACAGTTATAGTTATACACATATTTACCTAGATTTTCCAAAAGTCCTGTTACACATGTAGCAAAACTTCTTTCATTAAAGAAATATTTTAGATATATTTTTTAAACTTCATGAACGCTTTGGATGTTGGTTTGATATTTTATGTTAATACCATTTTGAGACTATATTGAAGCTATCATTATAATATAGCAGAAAAGACGCTGTTGTCTATTCTTTGAAAAATACAGGCATAGTCTATTGATGTCCATACAGACCATCCATCTACTTTAGCTACATTACAAGCTGATCTCGTTGTCATCATTGAGTGTGATGCTGTTGTCGTTGGCGGCCAGTTTGAGCAGCGTCTTCTTTATCCTCAACATCGGCAGCCGCACGTCAGCGTTCTGGTGCCAGCACTCCTTCATGAGGTTCGTCAGACCGACCATCGTCTGAAAATATTATACATATGAGTATTTACAAGTACTAATTACAAAAATAAATAGTTATTCTGTGCATAACATGTGCTCTACAGTCATCTTTTTTTATACATAATCATCATAATATTTTGGGTGGAGAAACGCAAATTTTTCTATTCTTGTTTTCAAAACGATTTTCTACAGAAAAACAACAATCATCGACGCTATTAGCTTTTTATTAGTAAAGTTTACCGACACAGCGGACAACGAAAAAGTGTTCCAGACCAGCTGCTTATTTAGTTAATTTCCGGTAGAAGAGAGTCCGGACTCCGGAGCCTCGGATGGACGGCAGAGGCCGCGCGGATGGTTCTGTTGCTAGAGCAGATGCCACTGACTGGGCACTTGAGTTTTCGCCTCAGGCGGGTCCGGCGGCCCAGCGACTCGCGGAGAGGAGGCACCGTTGGGTTTTAGTGGGTAATCATCGGTGCTCAACCGAACCACATATCCAGGAGAACTTTCGGTTTTTTTGTTGCTAATTTACTACGCTTTTTACATACCGGGTGGGTGTGTAGCGGGGGTTCCGGGCGGGCGCGCATCTCGCACACCACCTTCCGCATGTCGTCGAAGCTGGGGTCCGGCGGCACGAGGTCGTGGTAGGGCGGCCAGGCCTCGTGCGCGGGCTGCGCGCGCCGGCACACCTCCCACAGCACGAGCGCCAGCGCGTACGTGTCGCACTTGCGGTACGACTCGAAGCATTTGAGGTTCATGCTGAAATGGTGAAGTTTTTAAGGCTGGCCGCATACCCGTTTTCTGTGTTCGATTTCTGAATTCGTTTACTGTATTCGGAATTCCGAATGCATGGAATCAGTAGATCATACTGTAAACTGTAACTATATAACTTGTAAACTGTAACTGTAAAAAGTAAACTGGCGCACACGTTGGCCTTTTTCCGAACGGATTGATTTCCGCACGTTTGAAGTGCAAGCCGGCGCGTTCGCGCGTGAAAAAACGAGGGTTTGCGCGCTAGTCTAACGAAATTCCAAATCATGATTCCACATTAGGAACTCGAATACGGAAAACGTGTGTATGCGGTCAGCCTTGCGCAGTTGCTGAGATTTTGACACGAGTTTATGTTTCACGCTTTTGATATAATGTTTGTGTCACTATACTATAACGTATCCATTGTGTACCTTTCTAAGAGGGTTAATGTTTAGTATTTCATTTCCTAACTCCAGCAGCTTACCTCTGATCCAACATCTCGGGGCTCATGTATCTCTTGGTCCCCTGTCGTGGGTTGTGTATCTGGTCTGTGGCGACGTGCTGCCGGGTCACCGCTAGCCCCAGGTCCGCTATACAGCACTCCCCGTTCACCTTCACCAGGATATTCTTGGACTTGATATCGCGGTGAGCTATTGCCGGCTTACCCTGAAATTCGTAGATGAAAATTAAAAATGTTTCATTGATAAATTGGTTTCAATTGTAAAAAAATATAACTTTGGTGATTTTTTATCAGTTTGCATAGATTCTTCATGGCCAACCAATTTAAGCCAGCAACCTACAACACTTAGGGCCCTTCCACACGACGTTTTTTACGCTAGTTTGTATCGATACAAACAATATTCACGTCTATGAGGTTGTCACAATCACCTGTCGTAGTGTCTCATGTATGCAGCCAGCAATTTAGGCAAGTGTTAAGTCTAAAAGGTCGTCACTCACCTGTGTCCCATGTATATCTGTGTGTAGATGCAGCAGGCCGTTGACGATGGACAGGCATATGACCATCATCTGTTGTCGAGTGAGCGTGGTCCGCGCGAGGTGCTCGTACAGCGAGCCCAGCGGATGGTAGTGGGTTATCAGCCACAGCTGCGAACACAATATGAGGTTAAATGGTTTTTCAAATTTTGGAACTTCAGGACCGAATACTCTACCGGAAATGGGAGAAGGCTAATGGTAGAGAGTTCTATTTTCAGATAATTGTCCCAAGGATGAGAGTACCAGATGTTCTCTGTGAGATACATGATGAGGGTGTATCAGGGAGTCATCTAGGTGTCAAGAGGATGCTAAGGAAAGTGCGTGAACGATTCTTCTGGTTGTATTGGCGAGATGATGTGCAGGATTGGTGCCACAAATGTACTTCTTGCGCTGATGTGAAGGGACCGCAGACCAGGAGTCTTAGGCACAACGTGGCGCGTTACCATGGCAGTAACAATGATGCTCGGGACGAGCATATCTAAAGTATAATTTATACAGAGCCAGTACTGGCTGCCAATAAGACTGGCAGCCAGTATTGGCTTGACATATGTCGCGTGTGAACAGTTTGGCCTGGCTTGAAAAACTGTTCACATGCGGCATATACCAAGACAATACTGGCTGCCAGTCTTATTGGCAGCCAGTACTGGCTCTGTGTAAATTATACTTAAGAGGGGAGTAGTGTAACGGATACGGACACGTAGTCCCACTCAGTCAGCGAAACTTATCGAGGGAACACAGACAATATAAATCCCCTACTCAATACTAGGTGTATGTTCACCTGCGCGTACTTTCTAGAAAAGTCCACACTTGTTTACGCGAATTGGGTACGATTTAGAATAGAACCTTCCAGGACTCGTTCGGCCCATATAAATAGCCGCCGGTAGACGAGCCGGCAATTCAGTTTAATCTGAGCGATCTTCGAGGCGACTTCGAAGTGAAAGCAAGTGATCAAAAGTGAGTGAACCAGTGAACCTACGACTCGGCTACGACCTAGGACAATGATAGTGCTTAGTGTTTGGACCTAGTGCTCTGTGTGACCTAGCTAGTGTTTGTGAATAAAGTCTTCAAGAGAGTCAGCAGGTCTTTCTTTCCAAATCCTTCGAACCCTAGCACGTTATATCATATACTAGATAACTAGACGATATATTATTATCATAATATACTAGATGACGCTCGCAACACTGTGGCGCCAAAATTCGTCTATCGCGCGGGACAAAAAGTGTCCTATGTCCTTTCCCGGGATTCAAAGTGTCTCCATATTAAATTTCAGCATAATCGCTTCAGCGGTTTGGGTGTGAAGAGGTAACCGACAGACAGACAGACACCTGCAGTATTAGTATCACCTGTGTGCAGCTGTTCCGGCTGGTCATGTCGCTGCCGACGTAGGCGAGGATGTTGTCGTGCCGCAGCATCACGGTGCTGTACACCTCGGTCTCGCGACAGACAGACAGACACCTGCAGTATTAGTATCACCTGTGTGCAGCTGTTCCGGCTGGTCATGTCGCTGCCGACGTAGGCGAGGATGTTGTCGTGCCGCAGCATCACGGTGCTGTACACCTCGGTCTCGCGCCGCCAGCTCGCCTCGTCCCGCGAGAAGAATATCTTCACGGCCACCGCGTCGCCGCACCACGCGCCGCGCCACACCTCGCCGTAACGACCCTGCCACAGATACTTACTTCAAGTTCCCAGAATAAAAACGCACTGTGCAGTTGTTTTGTTAAATATGAGATCGCAGATTGCATACTTCAGTGCGTGAGTGGAAGAGGCAAACATCGACAAATGAAAAGCTATGTCCACACTATGCGCTTTCGTCTTCAATTTTCGTCATCTTTCATTCAACTTGAATGCGTCAACGAACGCAATGCCAACATTGTCATTTTTGAAGTTTTGGATACGGTCAGAGGGCATGTGTCTCGGGTATGCCTCACGTTCACTGTTGACTGCGCTATAAACCATGCCTTAACGAACAAAAAAAAAGCACAGTGTGGACAAAGCCAAAGAGAGACAAATGAATCAATGGAGGAATTTCTGCCAGAGTAAGCTGGCTGAAGATACAGTGAAGGCATGTCTACAGACAGTACTTGTGCACACTTCTGAAATCTTATAATCATAGATTTCTAACAAAGTCACACCTGTAGGACACCTTATAAACAAAAAAACACAAATTTTTACTGTGAACATATTTGCAAACACACCTTTCCTATCCTGTCCAGTAGCGTCACTTGCTTGGATAGTGTCCTCTGCACCATGAGGGGCAGACCAGAGCCTGACCCTGATGTCATGGAGCACTCCAGGTACTCCCGGAGAGTGGAGTCGCCTGCTGCTACTGCTCGGAGGGCTGTGGAGCCTTCTGCACCTACAAACATTAACACACAAGGCATTTTACATGTGACATACAAGCCAATCAATTGCATTATAGAGATTTTTGCTGCCTGTTCACCAGGGTGTTTTATGTTTTCCATTCGGCTTGGATTCAAAAGACCACTTACAAGTTTAGCATTTATTGACCGTCACGACTCAAGCGGTTATCGCATCGAAACATACACATTATGGATCAGGCCCCAGATTGAAGAATAGTTAAAAAGTACAAATTACCTTCATAATAAGCGCTAGTAACAGGGGGACTGTAGATGTTGGCAGTGAAGTATTTGGAATCCGCGCCAAGCTTCTCCGCCGCTCTTGACACTCGAAGCCTGAAAAATATTTATTTGATAAATTAAATTTTGCAAAAATCAAATATAGCTTTTCAAGTATGTTAAGACATTTCTTTATAATATTTTATGAGACATTTATCTAGATTCTAGTTGATTGTTGAATCAATTAAGGTACAAGTTGGATGCCGTCTACATGTTGCAGCAGACGACGTGTCATCGTGACACGTCATTTCTAAGTATTTCTATGTGTCGCTTCGTGTCACTAGCTGCGCAGGGTATTTCAACCAGTAGTTTCGCGACGACACGTCGTCTGCGGTTGCTTCATATCGTCCTCTGCCAACGGGCACCTTTATTGTTAACATACAGATTTTAAATCTGAACACAAATTACCTATGTGTTCGTCTCAACAAGAATATAACAAAAGCGGCCACAGCGACCAACGCCACTGCACATGCTGCCACTCCGAGCCATAGTCTCCAGGCAGTTGCTTCTAGAGGTTCAATAGCAGTGTCTGCAGAGAGCTCGGGGAAGTCTCCATCATTGCACATGTCTCCTTGACAACATGTTACATTTAGCTGTCCGGCGTGCCGTTTCCGAGGACTGAAATTATATATCACAAATTATAATACTGATACCGGCTGCCAACAATCTTCTGTTTGAATTAATGTGATACACTGTGAACATGTGAGAGTAAATGATTACCAAAACCAATATCTTATTGTTCACAAAGTACCATTGTATTGTGACAAATAACAAGAAAATATAGTAATCTGATCAAAATTTAAGACTTTTTGATCACATATTACTATTATATATTTTTTAAATAAAATTATGATCAAGAGAAAAGAAACAAAGAAACTCACCCTTGATTAGTTTTACATGTGAACTGATAGTGGTCCCGGTTGGTGCTACATCCTCGTGTGAACCGCAGTTCACCCTCCTCCCGAACTGTGGACTTGAAGCAGTACAGCGCTGCACCGCACGTCTTGTCCCCCAGGTCGCTGTCACCACACTCAGGAGGCTCACATTGGTGGCATTTGTATCTGCATATAAAAATATGTAATATCAGAGAAATTGATTCATAGGCAGACGGTGGACCTACATAATTTGGTTGTGTTATCTCAAACCAGCTGACACTCGACAGGTTACTACTAACATTAACGGCCGTTCCCAATATTTGATCTATCTCTGGTTTTGCCCTACTAGAGATAGGAATAGTTATCTATTTTATGTCAATTCAATGTTAGCTGCATTCCGTCGTATGTCAAACCAGAGATAGATTTAATATTGGGAACAGCCGTAAATTGACATAACTCAACCGAATGATGCAGGTCCGCCATGTGTCTATGAATCAATTTCTTCAATGGTACATTATTATTTGCATGACTTATTAGACATGACATTATTTCAATAGAAGTAATAGCATTAAATTGTGTAAGAATTCTCCACCAAGAATCAACATGTATAATATTACATCTGCATTTTCCAAGTTTTGACACACCTAGATTATTCACACATTAATAAAAGTATTTTAGACAGTAGTAGGTTGTAGAAAAATGTGCGTTAAATAAATTCCAAGATAAAACACAAAATATAATATCTGCAAAACTGGTAAACTTTCATAACATCATAAATACCTTTTTTGAAATTTTCTCCTTGGGCAGCAAAGTAAAAGATTATAGACATTAATGACAAAACTAAAAACGTTTGTGATTGTACAGAAGAAAAATGTTTAATGCTAACATTTTCCTATTGAATAATCAAGGAATAGATATTATTGGAGTTCTTCTTATAAAATTACATTGACATGAATAACGAATGTCTAATACAAGTTATTTTTCACCTGATTGTAAAGCAATGCATTGTGCATTACGCACATTATTACAAATAAATATCTTACCTAGGCGGTTGCTGAACCATCATCATCTTTTTATCAATGGATGTATTGGCGTCACTGATGTGATTCTCTGATTTTGGCCTCTGTAGGGATCCATCGTCCAAGTCGTCCAGAGTGATCCCAGCTAAAATGTTTCATGAAATAGTAAATATAAAAAATATAACCTGACACCTTACATATTTTCAATGTAAATTGAACTTCATTATATTATAAAGAAGCATTCAGATTCATAGGTATTACTCGGTTAATTAAAAATCGTGTCAAAGTTTTTCGTTTATGTCTAATGAATAAACAATAAAACCAAAATAAAACAAACGCACTGGCATGTATGGAAGCCCTCATAATTTTCAAGCCTCTATTGACTTGGCGAGTATAAATTTATTATAAAACGTTTACAGCCTGTTTTAATTATTCACAGAGAATATTATTTTAACAAAAACTTACCATTACAAGAACTTATTAATAAAAATATGAGCAAGTATCGTATGATAACAGTGTCCGCCATTCTTCGTACATCATAACAATGCAGAACGGATGTCATGACACTACTTTTCGGATTTATTTTAGGATTTAGTTTCCTTAAAATTCTAATATTTTATTATAATTAATTACTAAATAAATTGCAATATCAAATTTATTTAAAATATAGTTGAAACACTTTTTGTAAGGATATTTATAAATTTTATTGGATCAATTGAATCTCTCTAGCGTTTCCTATTAAAGTTTAGAAATATTATGTAGCAATCAAATAGGCACTGTAGACGGTCAGTCTTCGTCAGTCTTCAGTTCGTCTTTTACGTTTATGATTTTAGATAAAAATAACCTGCTGGGTGCTTTCGAGTACATAACTACAATAACTAGGTAATAGGCAGTATTTATTACATTATTTTCACATTTATACTTTGAAAATATATTTTTTCAAAGTCCTTAGAAAAAACAATAAACTGATTTCTGAACGAAATGAAAATGAAAAAAAATAAAAATCAAAAATGTCGTTTGTGTTTCAAAAGTGCATGTTACGAAAGTTTAATATTTTTTTACTAAGTAAATCGGGAATTCAAACTATTATTTTAGTGCATATTGATTTATTTGATTAATAAGTTTTCCGTGTAATCACTAAAATGCCAAGAACAAAAAGACCAGTACGTAAACAAGAGAAATGCTCGGAGGATGACGATACTTTGAAACGGCTGACCAAGCTTGGTGACTATTTACCACAGACTACTTAGAAGAACTAACGTTCTATTTACTATTTATTTGTTATTAGTAATAGGAGTCCCGAAATTTGTATAGCCATTATTTTCACATTTATATTCCAGTACAACAAAAGAAGGATAATGTGGACGACCACGCACGTAACGAACAAATGAATATAGAGCTCGCCTTCAAAGTTCTACTCTCATCTATCAGTAGCTCAAATTTGGATAAAACAATCGGACAATTGGTAAGCTATTTTAAAAACTATACAGAAGATGGTTGTCTACATAGTACAAAACCAACTACAACAATTATAGCACGGTCACATTAACTTGACGCATCGCTGGGATGCAAAATGCATTCCAGCGATGCGTGAAGTTGATGTGACTATATTATAATATCTTATTACTATTTGTTATGAGACACACTAACAAATATCAGGTAGGTAGATAATTTTGTTATTTAACATGCCGGCTCCATAATAACATCATCAATGATCAAACCATGCGTCGAGTTAATTTGACCGTGTAATACTTATACTAACAACATAGTAATTCTACATTTCAAGTCAGTTTTAAATTTCATGCACAAAAAGTTTTATATGATAGCGTCTATGTATATTATTTTGCTCTAAGCTTGTCATAAAAAGAAATATAAATCATCATATTTCCAGAAAGCTGAATCACAACAGAAAGAAACAGAAGCGAGGTCTAACACAAGAAAAGTCAGTCGTGCAGCATCACATGATGATGGTAAATATTCACAAATCATGTAAAATATAAGAAGGCTCTGATATGCTTAAAGCTGTAGGGAAAAAAGAAAAAAATGAAAATTTAACATTAACCCGTCGATCATGGCAAAACGAGACACAATAACTTTTTCATTGTTATCGCGGCCGGATGTGGCTGCTTGGGGCTTGATGAATTAATTAAAAAATGTTTGATACCAACACAATACAGGTATTTTTAGTTTATGGGGCATTCACCAGAATTACTTTGATACTTAATATAATATCTTATTATTTTTTCTGTTGAAGACCCAGTATGATTAGAGTGTCAGAACATGCTTTGATGATTCTGATTGCCTATTTTGAGTGAAAAAGATATATTTTGAAGCCTTTGTAGTGTAGTTAGTAAATAGTATTGTAATAACCAAAGGGTAGTTCTTAGATTTATTTAATCCTTCGATCGTGGATTCTCGGAAATCTATTGTTAAATTTATTGTGTCTCACTCACCGGTGAGCTTATGAGGCTTGATGGGTTAAAAGTCTGAATGGCAACAATAATAATAATTACTTTAATTAATATTTTTTTGTATTGCATAGTTATTGCACTTTTAAAGACTTGCTATTTTTTTCTTGTCATATGTTTGTACTTTGTTCATCCTTTATAGGTTTTTTTATTTTAGACAAGTATCTATAAATCCTTTTATCGGAGATTCTCTGAATTGCCATTATATTCTATTGTTGTCTACTTGTCGTGATCACCTACTCGTACGGGGCTTGATGGGTTAAAATGAAAAAATATATTTTTTATTTTTTAAAATCTAATGTTAAGAAATCTCTACAAAGGTTTATAATGCTATTTGAATGGCAATAATTTGTAAGTAAATTGTATGTACAATTAGATCAAAATGAATTAAAACGTAATTACTAGAGACTTGTTAGATTATTATTGCAGCTAAATCTATACTTTTACTTTTCTATTTTACACTACTTTGTTTGTTATTGTCTATGCACTGTTGTGCTACATCATCCATCATATGCACAGAACAAAATATAATAATGCAATAGAAATGGTATACAAACTAAGGTCCATATTTTTGGTCAGTACTCAAGATGCATCTCGGCCTCAAGACACGGTTCAGGCTCTGTGATTGGTTGGCTGTCAAA
The DNA here is from genome assembly GCA_963422495.1 of Polyommatus iphigenia. Taxonomy (NCBI): domain Eukaryota; kingdom Metazoa; phylum Arthropoda; class Insecta; order Lepidoptera; family Lycaenidae; genus Polyommatus; species Polyommatus iphigenia. Next base: position 16,413,679 of record OY730190.1, on the reverse strand, counting down.
ATTTGGACCAATCATAGAGCCGAACCGTGTCTTGAGACTGGGTCGCATCTTAAGTACTGACCAAAAATACGGGCCTAAGAATACTTTCTACTTCCACACTTAGCATGATCACCAAAGAAAGGGTTTATTGATAGGGATGAATAATCATTTTTATTCATCGGTAGCAAGAAACCCTATAAGACAGATTCACAAAGGAAATCTGTCACTTTCTCCCTAAAATTTTTCACTGTTTCAATTCTTCACATTTTTACTGCAGTCATGCTAAGCATAAGCAACAAACTGAAAATCAGTTTGGCAGTTTTTAGGATAAGGACATAATGTTGTAAAATATTTGAATAAATTCTTAAAAAAAAGACCTAAAATTCTTGGCATTGTTTATGGCTCAGTCCATTCTCATCTTTATAGCATGGTAAGATTTATTTTTTGTTCTTGTCAAGAAATTAAGGTTAAGAAATGTACTTAGACCTCGTTAATACTTGTGAAACCATTTCTATTTCATTATCAGTTCTGTGTCCTAACCACATTGTTTCCACTAACCGGGTGCTTTTTGGGGGCAGGCTATCTTACAGAGAACTCGTCTCAAGGCTCGGGAGGGAAAGGCGCTACCAAGCTGATGGGTAAGTACAGCTTACTGTTTCATTTTCACCGTCACTCCATACTGCACATACTCTTTTCTATCTTGTAGGCTTTAAAAATGTTTGAAATCATATTTCTAGATACTACCATCTACTTAAAAGTAACAAGAAATTTTGTTCTGAAAAAGCTGATAGTTGACATTATTATTTAAAATCTTGACTACCTGTTAATCTTTTTGAATAAGTTATTTAGTAGTAGTGCTTAATAATGCCTTAGATGCGTAGTTTTTAATGCCCAGTTTTGGAGAATTTTTAAGAGGGTTCATCTACTCGTACGTTTTAAGAGGGTATTGGTTGATATTATTTTTGACTTTAGCCATTAAAACACGGTAGTCAATAGGTAAATTGCAATCAAATAAACCCAGAAACTGGGCATAAGACATGTATAGATGAGAGATAATTTAAAGAGCTGATAAATGATTTAGAATTTAGATACTAAAGTGTAAGAATTCAAAGTACAATGGCAGAGGATGCGACGCAACAAAAAATCATAATTATTTTTGAGTGCTCTACGAACTAAGTGCTCTAGATTTTTGTTTATCTTGAGATAAACTAAAATATAGTTTTTGTAACTCGCGTCATCTCGTCAGCAATAATTGTGCTATATCGTATGTTTGCCTTTGAGTAAAAGAAATAAGTAGGATACGAATTTCCACTTGCTTCGGAACTAGGACTATAGGACTACTCTAAACTCTACTGTTGCAGCGCCCCCCTCAATGTCGAAGACGGTCCGTCGGTCGCGGTCGGCGGACTCCCGCGTACGTGCCACGCCCATTTCGCGGCCGCAGCGGCGCCGCTCGCGCTCCGTGTACCGCACGCCCGCGTATAACAAGGCGGCGCCGAGCACGCTGCCGCCTATTACGCCCAAGGTGAGTGACTATTTTTGACGTGACAACGTCTAATAGCTCGATACTACGGCCTGCATGTACGAAAAAGATGACGTCATTGTCGCGTTCCGCAAGCGAGAGCGCAGCACGACAGAGAGAGGGAGGCATGATCGGCTCGAGCGACTGTAATGTTTGACGTTGTCATGTCAAACTACCGTTACGTACGTAACGTACCGTTCTCTGACTTTATTGTGCAGTCGCCAGAGGTTTTAACCTCCGAAAATTGTAATAGTGAATGGATTTTTGTTTTTGAGGTGTCATTTTCTTTTTTACACTATAACTTGCAAAGCTTACCAAAATTTTTTTGTGCTTTTAATTTTTTAGTTACTTTATTAAAAATTAATATTTCACCATATAAAACCGGTCCAGAAGAAAAATTTTTTTCTTGTTCCTGTTATTTAATGACTCTTATCCGATTGTTTATGTTGAAAATTAACCAAAATATACACAATTTTTAACGATCACATGTATTTTCCTGCCCTAGGTGCGTAATGTACTAATTCTACGAATAATAAAAACTAAGAAAACTACAAAAAGAGACCCGAATACATGCATGCATACTTTAGCCGCATAACGCAAAAAAAAGTTCAAATAAATGTTTAATTTCAGCTTAATAAAGTAAATTAAACAATAAAACAGATTTAATCCACAAGCTTTTGTTGCTATACTTTTATTTTATTTATAGTGTAGCTGTCTATGCTACGCTATTCGATATTATACGAATTTTCTTTTTTTAATAACACCATGCAATAACAAGAAAGTATGTATGGAGTGTTTGTGTGTGTATGTATGTTAGGATTAAACTTTAGAAATGTTTGTTTCATACCCGTGCGAAGCAGGGGCGGGCTGCAAGTTAATTATAACAATAAATTATGTTGATGTGAGATTTTGCTGGTGTTGGCGTTATATATATATATATATATATATATATATATATATATATATATATATATATATATATATATATATATATATATATATATATATATATATATTTTTTTTTTTTTATAACGCCAACACCACCTTCTAACTTCTCATTCTGCTAGCGATCTGTCTTAGACATTGAACTAGTCGTTTTGAATGTCTTCTTTGTAGGCATGTATGGCACGCATCCATTGATGCGTCCATGTATTTGCTATTTATCTTTCAGAAGATCTTGTGGGGCTCGCCTTTTTAATCTTTTGAATGTTTGATTTGGTAGAGTTTTCATCAATTTTTTTGCCAATATATTGGGATGTGATTTTATCCTTTTACAGTAGTTTTGGAGGGAGTTTTTAATTTCCTCTTTTACATTCTTGATTTTCAGATCATTGTGGATTTGGCTATTCGTAACATAATATGGGGCTCCAGTTATTGAACGCAGAGTTTTAGATTGGAATCGTTGTAGAATTTCTATGTTTGATGTGGAGGCTGTGCCCCACAACTGCATCCCATAGGTCCAGATGGGTTTGAGTATGCTTTTATACAAAATAAGTTTATTTTCTAGTGAAAGTTGTGACTTGCGGCCTATCAGCCAGTAAAGCTTTCGTAGCTGCGTGTCTAAAGCCTTTCTTTTGTTCCATATATGTGTTCTCTATGTTAAACGCCTGTCGAGATAAATTCCTAGGTATTTAACATCGTTTGATTGTGGTATTCTTATCCGGTTAAGTTCTACTTCTGGACAGGTTTCGTGTCTTAATGTGAAAGTTACGTGGACAGATTTGTTATCGTTGGCTTTTATCCTCCAATCTTTTAACCACTTTGATATTTCGTTTAAGGTTCTTTGCAATTTTGCCGATGCTCCATGGGCTGTTTGGTCTACTGCGAGAATTGCTGTATCATCTGCGTATGTGCCTTGTCAGAGCTTCATCAGTACTTGGAAGGTCAAATATGTTTAAAAGGTAGAGATTAGGGCCCAATATACTGCCTTGCGGCACTCCTGCTTCGATTTCGTGGAGACATGTGACACTATCTCCGTACTTAACATAGAAATATCTATTGCTGAGGTATGCCTTTATGAAGAGATAGAAGTTTAAGGGTAGCTTTTAACGTACTTTATACAACAGACCATGATGCCATACTCGATCGAAGGCCTGTGATATATCAAGGAATGCGGCTGAACAGTAAGATTTGCTTTCAAAAGCTTTTTGAATTTCTTCTACCAGTCTGTGTAATTGCTCAATAGTCCCATGCGCTTGGCGAAAACCGAATTGGTGATCGGGTAACAGTTTACTAGCTCTGATTTCTGGCATCATGCGCTTCAGGAAGAGTATTTCTAAGACCTTGCAGGGCACTGGCAGGAGACTTATAGGCCGGTGAGATTTTACATCCGATGGATCTTTTCCGGGTTTGGGGATTAATATAATCTCTGCTACTTTCCATTGCGGGGGGACAAAGTTTTTTAAAATACACGCGTTAAAGATTTGTGTGAGATATTTGATTCCCTTTTCTGGTAGCTCTTTTAGTATTTTTGGCGTAATAAGATCATAGCCGTGGGAGAGCCATGCTTCGGCACGAATGGGCTGGCTCGACCGGAGAAATACCACGGCCTCACAGAAAACCGGCGTGAAACAGCGCTTGCGCTGTGTTTCGCCGAGTGTGTGAGTTTACCGGAGGCCCAATCCCCTACCCCCCTAGAAATGCCGCAGTTGAAAAGCAATTTGTTACCCCAGGAGGGTACCAACTGCGTTGGAGAATCCCTCTCTGGACGTCCATGCTCAGGAACCCCTGGAACTGAGCGTGGACGTCCAGGCTGCCCCTCGTATTCTGGGGAGGGCAAAACTGCGCTCCAATCTGCTCGGGGCAAGAGCAAACACACAAAGGCACCCCCCTCGACATTAAACATGGACTTTTGTAATCCCCTGATTACACTCCAACCTTAATGCCGTCCATTACCACTTAGAGACGGCAAAGCCGGCTATGCTCTTTTTAACCGAGACGCAGATATCATCTCCGAGTGACACATCATACCTTTCCCACCCTGGGTATTATCTCGAGCACTCCTTTTTACCCAAAGCTGGAGTGTGTGTGTATCTCAGAGATGATATCAGCTCTCGCCGCCTCAGCAATCTTGAGGTCATGGACCTGTCCACCTTATGGCTCCGCATAGACTGCGACGACCACCCTCGCGTCTATGCGTGCCTATATAGGTCCCATAGTAGTGACCCCGAAACGGACCGACTCTTGGAGCACCTGCAAGCTGCTTCAGATTTTGTGCAGCAGCAGATCCCATCCGCAGAGATCATAATACTTGGCGACTTTAATGCCCACCACGCCGACTGGCTCAATTCCAGTAAAACTGATCATGCGGGGAGATCTGTCTGCAACTTTGCCCTTGCGAACGACTTGACACAACTGGTAACTACGCCTACGCGAATCCCAGATGTGGATGGTCAAAATCCTTCCTTGTTGGACCTCCTGCTGACTTCAAATCCTGACTGACGGCTACCAAATATCCGTAACCGCACCACCTTGGTTCATCGGATCATTGCCTTGTTAGGAGTTCTGTGCCACTTACGACGGTGTTGAGACAGCGTGCTGTTAAATACCGTCGTGTGTGGCACTACAAGTCAGCGGACTGAGATGGGATGCGGTCGTTTTTTGCATCCTATCCTTGGGGGCACGTGTGCTTCTCGCCGGATGATCCCGACAACACTGCCAACTCTGTTGCCGATGTGGTGATGCAGGGGATGGAACTTTTCATTCCGTCCTCTGTAGTGCCAACTGGCGGCAGATTTCGTCCCTGGTTTGGTTCATCCCCCAAAAAAGCTTCTCGCCGGAAGCAGGTGGCTTACCAATCCTGGGCCAACTCAGTGTCTGCTCGGGATTTAAATACCAGCACGTATAAAAAGGAGTACAACCTTGCCTCTAGGTCCCTCAAGAAAGAGATTACTCGGGCAAAGCAACAGCACGTCAATAGAATTGGCAAGAGACTTGAGCGCCTCCCCTCGGGAACCCGTGCATTCTGGTCTCTGGCCAAATGTAGGAAATGGATCATTGGCCCAGGACGCAAAAGACAAAGCCGATCTTCTGGGCAAGCTCTTACAAACTCGACGACCCTGGATGGGGGGGGGGGGGGGGGGGGGGGCAGAAACCGCCGACCATACCTCGATGCACGAGCATCATGTCGGATATTCGGTTTCATCAGTGCTCAGTGCGAAAAGCCCTCCGTGCCCTTGATATCCAAAAGTCGAGTGGGCCTGACGGAATCCCGCCTATTGTGTTGAAAAAGTGTGCTCCAAAGTTGGCTCCGGTCTTGACGCGTCTTTTTCGGCTCTTCTATTCCACTGGCATTGTCCCGGCTTTCCAACTACAGACCAATCGCTATAACCTCTCTCTTCTCGAAGATAATGGAATCCATTATCAATAGCCAGCTTCTTCGAATCGTCCCACGCGAAAAACATACCATCCTCATCACCTTGATGAGTGGCAGTCTTCCACAGTGCGTTTTTCGCGTAACTTTCTGCCGCGCACTGTAAAACTCTGGAACGAACTGTCACCAGCAGTATTTCCGGACCTATACGACCTGCAAACCTTCAAGAAAAGAGCGTATTCCCTCTTAAAAGGCCGGCAACGCACCTGCAGCTCTTCTGATGTTGTGAGTGTCCATGGGCGACGGTAGTTGCTTACCATCAGGTGACCCGTTTGCTCGTTTGCCCCCTTATTTAATAAATAAAAAAAAATAGCCCGGCGCCTTATGGATATTTAGTTTTTTAATAGCATCTCGTACCTCGTTTTTTGTAAATTTTTTTAGCGGAATATCTAGCTGGTAAGGTTGACTAAGTAAGGAGGCAATTTCCTCCGTTTTTGTAGATCCCTGGTCTTCATTTGCAGTAAATACTCCTTTCAGGTGTTCAGCAAAGGTTTTTGCTTTGTCCTCGTCGGTTCTTGCCCAAGTTCCATCAGGTTTTTTAATAGGTGGACAGTGTGCTATTGGCCTTTTAAGTTTTTAGTGGCCTTCCACAAAGAGTAGTCGGTAGCCGCTGTAGCATCTAAGCTTTTAAGATACTTTTCCACACCATGATTTCTATGGGTAGCTAGTTTATTTTTTAGTTCCTTTGTAAGGTTGTTATAAGTCGTCTTGTGTCTTGGGTACTTTGTTGTTAGCCACAATTTTCGAGCCTTTCGTTTTGCGTCCACTAAATTTAGTATATCTTTTGGGAAGTACGGTTCAGACTTTTGTATTGTTTGGTCTGGTGTGGCGTTCCAAGCAGCTTGTTGAATTGTCAAGTTAAATTTTTCAACGGCCTATTATGTCCTCGTCAGATTTTAGTGGTATTTGACAATCTAATGACTCTGTTACTTGGTCTCGAAAGCGCATCCAGTCTGTATTTCTTGAATGCAGCTTACATTTGTTGGTTATGTTGGCATCACAGCTAATTTGGATTATAACTGGTGAGTGGTCTGAGGTTAATTCTAAGCAGGACTTACAGTGTATTGAACTGCGAGTGAGGCCCTTCCCGATAGCAAAGTCTACGAGATCTGGCCTTTTATTACTGTCCGTGGGCCAGTAAGTTGGCTCCCCAGTAGAGCCTCCCCATCTAGATGTAAGTTTTTGACACAATTTAAAAGTTCTCGCCCCTTTACTGTAGTGACTCTCGATCTCCATTCGATGAGATTGGAATTGTAATCTCCTCCGGCAAGGAAGCGTGGGCCCAAGGTCTTAAGAAAGCTTGCGTAATCCTCAGTTTTCATGTTATGTTTTGGGGGGATGTATATGGCTGATAAAGCCAATTCTCCAATATCATCCTCAATAACTATGTTAGTGGCTTGTATTTTTTCTGTGCAGTGAGGTTCGGTAACATAGTGTTTAAGTTTTTCTTTGATCAATATAGCTGATCCGCCATGAGCTGTGCTATCTGGGTGCATCGTATGATACATTTTGTATCGTGGAATGTTAAAATATGTCTTTGTAGTAAAATGGGTTTCTGAGACTAGCAGTATATTTTTACTTCTAGGAAGTGTTTTGTCAAGCCGTTGGCATTCCAGAGTGCTAATTTGAGCTGATGGAATGTTTCGACATTACTTTCATTAAATTTGTTAGAAGATTTGTCATTATATGCGTTATATATTTATAAAATAATTCGGTGGCCATATTAATCACCAATTGAAAATGTTTAAGACTCCTGAAGTGTAAGTTTTTATGCAATATCCTAAAACTAACACTGTACACGTAAAATACGTGACAAATAAAGCCACTTTCATTGAGGGGAAAACTCTGAAAAATGTAATTTCATCATAGTTATACAGGTAAACATTTTATCTCTCGGGCGTCACCCGCCATACAGAAAAGATACCCATGGTGCCTCTGCGGCGACATCCGCACGGAAACGGTTAACGCTCGTCGTAACCAAGATAAAAAAGTTTGGGTGGATTTAAGGGTTGTAACGAAAAGTGTGTTAAACTTACTTGTTGTGCGTTTTTAATTTTTAGAGAAATGATAACTTTTAAGTACTTAAAAACGTTTAAATATCTCCAAAAATGTGTAAAAATAGATCGAAAATATTTTTCTATATTTGTTGAGAATTTATTTAAGTGAGAGCTAAAACATTAAATGCATCGACAAATGAAAGACTTTTTCTAGTCTTTGAAATATATTTAAACTTCCTACTTAAAGCCAGAAAAAAAATTGGGTGCTACAAATCTCACGTACATAGTAAAGACGCATGCTGCGACCTATGTTTGGAAAATGCTTACCTGAATACAAAAAATATCAGTTCTTAACCTAATTTGTATTTTTTCCTTTAAGTATGTTTTAGCAAATATAATTAATGAAAAAAAATAACTAAAAAATCAATTTTATTCTGTAAAAACCTAACCAAAAGAAATAAAATACAGATTTTCTTCGAAATATCCGTGAAAAGTTTGTGCTACATTTTCAGAAAATTTATTAAAGTAAGAGCTAAAAAGTTATACGCCTTAACGCATAGAAGGCTTTGTTAAGCCTAAAAAATAATTTTAAACTTCCTATTTAAAACCAAAGAAAAATAGGAACGCCATTTACCTGGCGAGGCACACAACAAGCACATTTGGAGGTATGTCATTGTATGTATACATACAAAAATATTAATTTTAAATCTAAATTATATATTGTTTCAACTTATTTTCTTTCTTTGGAATATAAGCAATGATACAAATCAAAAAAATAATAATATATTTTATTATTTTGCTATATATTTAAAAGAAAGAAATATGCAAATTTTCTTCAAAATTTTACAGTTTATGAGTTTACTTGAAGTGGAAGAGAATAATTTAAAAATCAAAAGCACAACTTTTCAATAGGTAAACTTTATTATTTATGTTATCAGCTACACATTCCTTTTTTTCTTTTCAATTTTCATCCACTATTGCAAAAATCGGAGGTTTGCACGATTTTTACGCTCTGGGAACTCCACTATTAGGTCATTGCAACTTTGTGCTGTCTCCCGCTTTGTATGGGGAGGGAAATTGGAATTCTTCCTACTCCTATTTTCTTTTGTTCATGTCCCTCGGGCATCATATCAAAGGATTTTCATGGTTGGATACCGCTGTCGATCCTGGCGACACAGGAGATACAGTGGTGGGAATGTGTGGTGGGCCAAAGCCCGTTTAAAAAAAAAATAATGTCAAACAACCGTCCGTAAACCGACTTTACAGACAACCAATTTTTTAAAATAAAATAAACCTGATGGAAAGCAACTACCGTCGCCCATGGACACTCGCAATATTAGAAGAGCTGCAGGTGCGTTGCCGATCTTTTTAGAGGGAAATCTTCTTGAAGGCTTGCAGGTCGTATTGGTCCGGAAATACTGCTGGTGACTGTTTGTTCCAGAGTTTATGTGTGTATAGTGGTTTGTGAATTGTGTGTGAAATGAGTAGAGGGATGGTAAGCAGTGGATACAAAAAACACTAAAATATTTAGAAGCAGCAATGGATGATGCTGCTGGCTTTAAAAAGTCTCGGCAAAACACAATTGAACAGCACTGTGGAATCGGAGGCTGAGAAGCTGGTTAGTGCGTCTTTATCACGTGCATTTGTGTATTTGTATCACGGGGAGTGCTCTGAGGAATTGTTCGGAATCATACCACCTGCAGCTTTTCGCCATCTTCCCACGCGAAAAATATACCATCCTCATCACCTTGATGAGTGGCAGTCTTCCACGGTGCGTTTCTCGCGTAACTTTCTGCCGCGCACTGTAAAACTCTGGAACGAACTGTCACCAGCAGTTTTTCCGGACCTATATGACCTGCAAACCTTCAAGAAGAGAGCGTATTCCCTCTTAAAAGGCCGGCAACGCACCTGCAGCTCTTATGATGTTGCGAGTGTCCGTGGGCGACGGTAGTTGCTTTCCATTAAGTGACCTGTTTGCTCGTTTGCCTCCTTATTCTATAAAAAAAAAACGTTATAAAATCCCCTGCAGAGTATGAGATCCATTTTTAGGGCGCTCGATGCTCTAAAGACCAAGTACAGTTGGAATCGCAAGTTAATTTAATCTCAAGAGTCAAGTTACATTCTGTGTCATATATCCCGAAATACATATTATTATTATTTATTATTTACTACTTATTTAATTGAAGATGTTGGTTTGACACTCGCTAATTATCCACAGGTGAACCCCCAAGTGCCGCTGACGCTGCTGCGGCAGCCGCGCCAGGGCGAGATGGTGGTGTCCATGTCCGGCTCGCCCGTCATGGTGCCCACGTGCTACGCGTGAGTACATCTTTTCGACCACGATTATATTATTGCCTTTCACATATTGTGTGTTAGCAATAAATGTGCGAGCGCAAATTCTATGTGCTTTGCAGTTTGCTACCAGACTATATTCATGTTGAAGAACTATTAAAGCCGCCTCTATTTCAAGGAGCAGCCACTACACTTTTATTTTGCGATGGAACAAAACGAACTATCGCAAATGAGTGGCTCATGATGACTGCCCTAAAGCATGTGATTAAATATTGTGAGCCTAAAAAGTAAACACATCCATACTAATATCATAAATGCGAAAGCGTCTGTAACAGACCCCTTCACGCCCAAACCACTGAACCGATTTTGCTGAAATTTGGCATGGAGATAAGTACTTTAAGTACCGGGAAAAGACATAGGATACTTTTTATCCCGGAAAAATGTACGGTTCTCGCGAACGAAGTTTTGGCGCAATTGAGTTGCGGGCGTCATCTAGTTGTTTATAATTTATTCATACAATCTCATAATCAATAACTTGGGTACTATAGACAGCACATAAATTATAGTACAAATTAATTATTTCAGTTTGCGACCAGAAGAAAAAGCAAACTGCAACATCCTCCTCACAGACGGCACCATGCTGTCCCTCCAGCCCAAGAAGTTGAGGGAGTCCCAAGCGTACATCCCGTTCTCCCTCATGAACAACAACGTGCTCACCCAGCTCAAGACGCTCAAGGACAGTCTGGACCAGATGGTCAAGCTCGGAGAGAAGGTCATCACTAAATAGTACTGTGACTTTTATTGTATTGTAGTTCAGTCGTGGAATGCATAGAAAATTGACTTTGACTAAGTCGGCCTCTAGACGGGCAATATTATTGTCATTATCACGTATTGCGTTATATTATTGACCGTCTAGGATTGATATTGAACAACGCGCGCCTTCAATATAATTGTCAAATTAAGTGTTCAATAATATTGAAGAGTGATATTGACAATAAATTTGCTCATCTAGGAGCTGGCTTAGTTATATATTTTAGTATCATTCACTTGGGCAAAAATATTGCTATTTCACTACAACCTCATATTATTATTTGTAGAAAATGTGTGAGAAAGAGACAAATAGTGATCAGTCAATTTCTATGTAGTCCATGACCTTTATTTAGCACTTATTAATATTAAGAGGGTCAGATATCACAAATATGGACAATATTTTGGTAAAAGGTAAGAAAGTACCTGCCAAATCAATGAGTCTGATTTTATTATTGACAGCCTCAGTACAAGGCCGAAAATAATACACGTCGATAACTTTTAGGTCATTTGGATAGTACATATTATGTGTTTGTTGGTTACTAACTAACGTAAGTTCTTCCTACCTTTACTTGTTTTTATTGGATTCTTATGCATTATACCAGTCATATTATAAAAGACGTTTTGGGGGCCAGATCCAAAGTTTCAAAAGTGTAGCCAAATATTTCTTGTCGATGTTATTATTTTCGGCCGACTGCTATACTTAGTTTATATTTTTAGGTTATATTATTCGTAATTGTAGAGTAATTGAAAATTAATGTTTTAAGATGCATGAATAATGTTGTTAATCCAATTTTGGGACTTCGACAGGACGAATTATATTACAAGACACTGATTTTTCTCCCTCGTATTTCTTTTGCTACTTTACATCGAGAAGCAATCAGTATCTTTGGCTCTGATGCTGGATTGTATAGACTGCGCACAACTGATAGATTGGTCTGCGAAACAGTGTCTCCATCGGCGCGAACCTGCCGCCTATTCCACGAAAAAGATCTAAAAATCAAAGACTGCATTTTTGACGAGCTTAAGTTTTGCGCGGCCTATATCAATAGGAACCTATCTAGCATCCAGTGGCTACTACTGTATGTAAAGTAGCTAATAATTTCCACTATTTTTGTAGTCCAGGCGTCTTATTTTGTATTGGGCTTGGGAGATCGTGTTGATTGGATTGCTTGTGTGATATATAATTATTTTTGTTATGGCTGTTGTGTGGCCCATACAAATACTGATGTATAAAAATAATAGTGATATTTACTTTCAAAACGTATGCCAAAATATTTGTTTAAAGAATGACTTGAATACTGTTATGCTACATTGATTTAATAAATACTTTGAGAGACGATGTTTTTGATTTGGATAGAAAAATAGTAACACGCTTTGGGCGATATATTCTTAGATTGCAAAAACAATGGACAGACTCTTGCTGTTTTGTTAAGCCTTTATAAGTTTTTTTAAAAAACCTTAAAAAGTAAAACCAGCCAGGTTTTAGTAGTGTAAAAATAAAAAACTTTTTTATTAGTTAGCAATAAGTATAAATAGCTGCTCGGTTGACTAGAATTTAACATAGCAATGTAAGCAATCACTTGTATCCATGTTTGGCCAGCGTCTGCTCCACTTCTTTGACATATTTCTCGGGAACCTTCTGCTGCCGCATCTCTGTAACCTGTAAGTATTTTAATAACATTTTTATATGTAGGAAAAAATATTTTAAGAACAAAATTAAGATAGCGGTCCGAATACATAAATACAGAGTACGGTACGTAAAGTTTGTCCCAAATATTGCTCATTGGAAGAAAAACATTTGCTAACACTAACTTAATACTCTTTGGTTCACAGGTATACAGTTTATGAACCCTTTCCACGTTGAGCCAAGATGAATAACCAATATCGCTACATTGCACATCTACAACAGTTGATCATAGGCAATCAGAGACAAATGCCCAAACAAGACAAATACGCCCTCTACACACTCGGCTGGATTAAGCGGTTTGGACTTTGGAGGCTACACCGCGAGAGAGTACAAGTACACGGCTCCCAAAGTCATAATGCGCATATACATTTTCGTCATTGTTCGGCAACTTTTATTGCATGTCCAAATCATGTCATGCCATGGCAACGCCAACAAAGACTTCTATTTAAACTGAGGTAGACAGGCCATACGCACCAAATGTTCCGCCGTTCCAATAGAGCTAATTCACACCGTTGCAGTCAGTGTTCACTGGCGCGCTGTACGCGACGGTCGTATGCGAGTGTGTACGGTTAGCAAGGAAATTTTTAAAACAAACTTTGTTTTATTTTCATATACTAAATTGTAATCAAAGGGCAAAACGCTATCTCGTGTTTAAAGAAGATTTTGTAAAAATTATACAAATAAATCTTCAGGGATTACCTTTCACATGTAACTATCATAGTTGTTCACAATAGACGAATAATTTTTACCTGACTAGAGTATGTATGTATGTATGTAATATGTATATGTTACCGTTAATTTGCGTAAACCAGTTAGCTGTTAGAGTGCAGATTAACGCGGTATTCTGCAGATTACCTGGGTGAGTCAGTTGAAGTGCAAAAATTTGATTCTATTCTTACATTACTAGATAATCTGCAGAATATCATAATGCGATAGCCTCGAGGATTCCGCCGCGTGCTATCGCATTATGCTTTCTGTCTCGGTCTAGCAAATGGCAGTTCTAAGCGACAGAAAGAGAAAGGGCGACGGAAAAAGGCGATTCCGTGCTGCCAGATGAGGTACAACCCTTAATTGTCTCTATTTTTGGCGCATGCCGCATGCGCCACAAAACCTTTTATTGCGCATGTCCAAATCATGTCATGCCATGGCAACTCCAACTGTAGCAACTTGTTGGTGGCGTTGCCATGTCATGACATGATTTGGACATGCGCAATAAAAGGTTTTGTGGCGCATGCGCCAAAAATAGAGACAATTAATATGATATTTAAGTACTTGTATTTCTTTCGCACAAGGTGCAAAATGCAAAAGCATTATTTGGGCCTCTTATGTTTCATAAATTCGGGTGTTACCGTGATTACGACTTGCATGCGCATTATTAATTTGGGAGTACTGTATGAAACGATGTATTTAAATAGCGGTGCGGTCGCGCCGTCATTTACATACATTTGCTTATAATTCCGCAGTGTAGATGCCCAACCGCGCGGGACGCAAATAAGTTGAGCCTGATTCGCTTGTCTTGTTCCAGAGGGCGATACCTCTAAAGTAGCTCTAATCGCCGGATGTAGCAATCGCACGTGAAACAGCATGTGCTTGCGCGAATGAGAAAGGAAGTGACATTCGAGGCGTGAGAATAGGAGCTCTGGGCCCTGATTCACAATGCCGAACCCGACTCGGATTCGGTAACATCATCGCGCGATCCAGTAAACGCTCGCCGCGCTCGGCATTGGCTAATAACCGAACGGTAAGGCTGTGTTTCCACCAGATATGTGTTGCGAGGAATGTGTTTTTAAGATCCAATAGAATACCTGCGCTGAGCGAGGTCACGGCAAGCTCACGTCAATGAAGCGATTCAATTGGTTTTCAAAAACACATTCCTCGCAACACATCTCTGGTGGAAAGACAGCCTAACGCCTCTAGTCCACCGACGCTGCGAACTACGAAACAGCGTCGAACCGATTTACTGTCTCATCCGCCACACGACAGTGCGTTATGTTGCATCTCGCCCTATTCCTGTTTTGCATTGGTTTCACAGATATTTCGCAGTTCGCAGCGTCGGTGGACTAGAGGCGTATAGTGTCGGAATCCGTGTCGAACGGGAGTCGTGAATCTGCTGGTTCCTGTACCTTCTGTTTGATGACTCCGCGCTCGAACTTCTCCTGCTGCTGCAGCTCCATGCGCAGCGCCACACCCTCGTTGTGGACTTTTTCCCGGACCTCCGCACTGACACAAACAGGTTTAGGTTATATTTAACTAAACTTTATCTTTATTATTAATAATAATTATGTTTAGTTGGTAATATTGTCAGCTAAGAACGCATTTCTTTGCCACTATTACAGTATGAGTGTTAGCTCGTTGGATATGACATAATCTTGCGCCGGTCCAGTCAAAAAGTCAGTACTGTGGGTAAGTCGTTAATTCCTTATAAATCTTAATTTTATTTTGATTTCTGTATTGTTTACTATGATTTGTAAAAAAATAATATATCGTTATTAGAAAATACGAAAAGAAACATTAACTTTAATTATATACCTTGAATTTATGTCGAAATCATCAGTCCTTTGGCGTCAGTCCTTTGCCTAAAATCGTGCGTACGCGGCAACGCGCAAATGACTGACATGTTGCCAGAGTACTGATGTTTTTTTCTTTAAGATCACGTTTAACACGACAAATAAGGTGTGTTAACCATTTTTTTTTATTTTTGTGTAAAACACAATGGCGCCTACCATAAAAGACATTAGGTAAGTCGCTTAAAACTTGAATCATTTATTTTGAAACAACAATATATTTTATTAAAATCGCTATGAAAAGTACCAATAAAAAAGGACATAACGTGATGATATAATTGTGGTGTTGTGACTTGTGGCCTACAATATGCCCATATTGTATCCATATACTTACACTAAACAACCATGTGACATTGGTGACCCTGATGCGATGTGGTAATGATGATGATGATGATGAATATAATTTGCATAGTACCATATGCTTGCAGTTCTTAAAACAGCGCCTAAACCCCCAAACTTGTATATCTATAAGTAATCCGGAGTTCTCTTAGTATCTTCGGAACCATAGTATACCTTGGTGCAAAATCTTGCGTTTTGGTAGCATATACTTATGATGCTTCTCATAAAACCAAAATCACCATATGTTTCCATATAAATTTTGAGGAGTTCCTTCGATTACTTATGGATCCCATCATCAGATCACCACTTTTGTGAACATGGTACCAAATTGGAGTGAAACCTAATATAACAAAACAAAAATTTTGAAAATCGGTTCACAAACGGCGGAGTAATCGTTGAACATACAAAAAAAAATATCCACAGCCGAACATATAACCTCCTCCTTTTTGGTAGTCGGTTAAAAAAGAAGGAACTAATATAATATATTATTTTAGTACTCACCGCGCCTTCTCCTTGTCGTTAATTTGTTTCATAATCTCTTGACGATGACGCTCGATGTCAGCTCTACGTTTCTCCTCTTTCTGAATTGCAAAAAAAAAACCAGGATTATATTAAAGCCCGGTCGTAGAGCAAGTAGAAAATCTGTTCAATGACCCATCGTCCCTTTTATTCGAAAAAAAAGGTACGTTTCTATCATATTTTTTAACCCCCGATAAAAATAAAGAGGGGTGTTATAAGTTTGACGTGTCTGTCTGTCTGTCTGCCGTTAGCAACTTGCAGTCGTTTGATGAGTTTTCTATTTTGCATTCTGGTTCGCGATATTTATGAATAACATACACATTAATGGAAAGTTGACTTGGTGCTGCAGAATCACCTGGTAATCAATAGGATACCCAACTCCTTACCAACTTAGAGCAGAGGTTTCGTGTTTGGACTCATTTTAATTGTGACAATCAGTAAGATGTAGATAAACAGTAAATATTTGCAGTAGCATGCTGCAGCATCCAGCGCCCGATCCAGCTATTTCGCCGCTCCAGGCAAAATAATAATTGCCGCCCCAAAAACCTGCCAAGTGCGAGTTGGATTCGCGCACGAAGGGTTCCATGCTAGTATGGAGTAAAAAATTGGGTAAACGTATTTCTGAAAGTTAAACAACTATAAAAGACCACGTCATGGAAGCGATAGCGCGATGTAGACGACCAGCAGCGACATCTATTATCAAAAGAAAGAAAATACAAAAAACACGATTCTTGTATGAGAATTCAAATATTAAATTGATTTTGTTTTTAGGCGGATACATAATCTGTGAAAATTTCAACTCGAACAGACATCGAAGTCTTACTGAGGGCATCGAGACCGGGTTTACCCCAAACTCGGGTTTTGGGCATCACGAAAAAAACCGGGTTTTACAATCGATACCCGGGTTTTTTGAGCTTTTCGGGGTTTTTTTTTGATAATTATTAAAGGCAAGACCTGATTCAAGTTATTTATAACACACTAACATACAAATTCTTCATCTTTATAACATAAGTAAAGATTTAATTACAGTGTCTATTATACATAATTAAACAAAATATAATATTTTAAAGTACTTGCAAGTTTCGTTTTTAGGGCATTAAATACTAATTGTCACAAAAACATTTGCTAATATTTTGAAAATCCAACCAAAACTATTCAATGTAAAAAAGCAAAGTCTTCAAGCAATCTATCCATCGCAAAAAATCTTACAGAAGTATAATAGTTTTCGATCAACATTAATTGACTGACGACAGTTTTCTTTATTTTGTGATCAAAGGCTTACAAAATAAAGAAAAGTGTGGACAGCTTCAAAGGGTTCTAACTTATAAGTCTGCTGAAAGTACCTTAGAGTTTGATGATAGGCGAGTCAGCCACTAGTTAGTGACAAAACGTTGTAACTTGGATCGACCGTTGCTGACAAAATACACGCATCAACAAAGTCTAGGGATATAAATGTATTTTTTAAAATATCTAAAACCTGTCAAGAATTTTTGAAGTCAGTAAATGGAAGAATGATAGTTTATTTTTTGGTCTTTAATAAAACATATTAATTAAAACACTTTTCTGAATTTCATGGTTTCTAAAACAATCACAGATTTTTCTATGGGCATAAAAAACAATGATATATCAACAAATCTTTATTTCATTTTAGAAACTGAAAATTTCATTCGAATGAGATATTTTTATTGCTGATTGTCAAATTAATAATAATAATTAATACTGGTCGATGTTTGGCAAACAGTATTTTTAGCTAAAATATGAGACCCAGTCTGCTTTGCAATTTAAAATATTTTTTTTCAGTCGTCCAACTTACTAAAAAACCTTTTAAAGCTTTTTGTCGTTATTTGTTATATTCACTATAGTCATATTCATATCAGATAACTGTTGACTAGCTCTAAGTTTAAATAATCTGGTTAAATTAACCCAAAAATAGAACAATGCAACCAGTAAAAAGGCCCCAGGAGAGCAACCAGCCCGTAGATATCGACAAAACTGAGACTGATGATAGTAACAAATAATAGGACGAATGATGGCTTTCCATAGCCGGCCGTAGATGGCATACCGTATACTCACTGCGGAATTATTAAAATACGTGATTTTAGTGAACACAGATTAAATAGAGTCTGGCCAACGAAAGCTGAACCCAGCGAACCGCGGCAAATTCAAAAAATATTCATATGGTATCACATAACGTAGTAGGAAAAAAATATTTTGATCATTTTCTGCTGATGCTAGATATTACTCCAATGTGCAAAAAATTATGCACCTATATAAGAAATATTATAGCCTACTGACTTTAGAAAATAATGAGTAGAATTATTGTTTCGAAACCGGTCATGTTTTAGCTAAAATTTGTAATAATTAATGAATATAGTGGAAAAAGTGCACGTAAAATTGAATTTTATTAATTGTGTTTTTATGCCTAGTCGGTATTAACAAGAGAATAGAATATTCGATGGGCAAATAGGTCACAATGGTATGGTGGAAACTTCCTCTTTCTCATCCGAATCTTCGTGAAGATTTTCAATAAAAATACCATTTATTAAAATAAATAACATGTCTAGTATGAAAAATCAAAAGATCATAAGAATATAAAATATAATAAAAGAATATAAAATAAAATATATTTATATACCTATTAATAATCATGACAATGATAAAAGAGGTCTTTCAAGCAACAGGTCGACTGTGTCTGAATGAAATTCTCGGTGTTTATTTTTAGACAACTTTGGACGAATGTGAGACAAATATGGATGAGCTTATTAAGAAGTTGTGCAACAAATCTTCATAATTAGTTTCTGCTCGACTCGTCTTTCTAGTATGCATCTCTCTAGTATTTCTAAATTCTTTATTCCTTGCCTCTGAAGCTTCTTCACTCAAATAGCCAATTGGAATAAAGCCAAAATGCTTACAAATATCAGCACCATGTATAAGGAGTTTGTGAACACTTGCAGGCATGTAGTACCACGGGTAAATCTTTACATACAGCTCTGCTGTTTCCCTAGAATAATTTCGAAAGTGATCTATATTGATAAGCTTCCCAGAAGAAACTGTCTGCAATACAACGTATAATCTCTTTATTAATTTTAAATCTATTTTCGTTATTTCAGATGTTGTCCTAAAGTCCTGAAAGGAGAGAGATTTAGAATTAATAAAGAGATTATACGTTGTGTTGCAGACAATTTCTTCTGAGAAGTTTATCAATATATATCACTTTCGAAAATATTCTAGGGAAACAGCAAATCTGTATGCAAAGCTTTATCCGTGGTACTACATGCCTGCAAGTCTGTCTCACATTCGTCCAAAGTTGTCTAAAAATAAACACCAAGAATTTCATTCAGACACAGTTGACTTGTTGCTTGAAAGACCTCTTTATCAGAAGATTACGAAGAAAGGGAAGTTGTGTTATTATAAGGCGATGACAGCATTGGAGATCCACTATGTTTGTAAAGCGCGTTGGTTTAATTGATTATTATTTATTATTGTTTATTTATAAGTTTCATTTGCAATTGTTTCAGTTATTAGTGTGTGTAACAATTTTTATTTTATTATAATTACAATAGTTTAGTCAGCAAGTAGTTAGTTTTAGTTTAATTTTGTTTTTGCCATCCATGTTTGTAAATATAAGTATTGTTGCTTTTTAAGGACTCGTTTTATACTTATAATATAATATTATACCAATACAGTTTTCGTAATTATTTTTTTTCGCCTTAAAAATTCATTTTGGTACAAAACTTATTAAGGATTTATTGTTACTCTTTAGGA
This sequence comes from Polyommatus iphigenia, assembly GCA_963422495.1. Lineage (NCBI taxonomy): Eukaryota > Metazoa > Arthropoda > Insecta > Lepidoptera > Lycaenidae > Polyommatus > Polyommatus iphigenia. Next base: position 16,393,833 of record OY730190.1, on the reverse strand, counting down.
AATCTATCGAATAGTATTTTTTTCCACACCTAAAAAGTTAGTAAAATTATTTCAAAATTTTGAACCCCTCTACTGCTATGGCTGCACGTAAATTTTCGTATTTTTTCTTCTGAACCTTATATACTACTAGAACTTTACTTGTTTCAAAAATGAACCAGAATGACCTAGTAGTTTTTGCAAAAAAAATTATTTATAGATTCTTTCCCATACAACATTTTAGTAATTATTTAGATTCACCTTGAAAATACATTTTTATAAAAAACTTAATAAGGATTTATTGTTACTCTTTAGGAAATCTTTCGAATAGTATTTTTCCCACACTTAAAAAGTTAGTAAAATTATTTCAAAATTTTGAACCTCTCTACTGCAAAAGGCTGCACGTAAATTTTCGTATTTTTTTTTCTAAACCTTAAATACCCCTAGAACTTTGTTTCAAAAATGAACCAGAATGACTTAGTAGTTTTTGCAAAAAATCTATTTATAGATTCTCTCCCATACAACATTTTCGTAATTATTTTTTATCATCTTAAATATACATTTTTATAAAAAACTTAATAAGGATTTGTTGTTACTCCTCTTAAAATCTATCGGATGGTATTTTTTTCCACACCAAAATCGAACTTTTTTGCGAATGTCCACTATTTAGCGATCTCGGACCACTGTGGGCCGTGCCCGTTTACTCGAGACTTGGTTGGGCACTGCCGTGACTCCAGACTATGGTATTTAAATAGTATTTTACTGGATAAGTGCTGGTAATCGCAGAAAATCATATTACGAAAAGATTTTCCTATTATTAATTTTTTAATTGTAAAAAAACCCGAAAAACCCGGGTACTCGGTCTTTATTCAACAAAAACCCGAAAACCCGGGTTTCGAAAAATGGATACGGGTTTCGATGCCCTAAGTCTGTCTGTCTTAGTAATAGGGCCCCGTTTTTATCCTTCGGGTACGGAACCCTAAAAGACAAATTTTCCCTGTCGATATTAATAAAACAAATTATTATATAAAAATAAAAACATACATTTTAATGCTACTTTATGTCTTATATTTTGATTATGTCATCACTCAGTGCAAACACTTTAAAACCACTTGACCAAACATTTTTTTTTTATAATGTTCACCCACGGATTTAGCTCCTGTGTTCACCCGTGTCCCGTCGCCCGATGTAAACTGTTTTACCACTGTTTTACCAATAAAAGATGCGTATTCGGTATTGTAATCATCGCGTAATTTAATAAAGAACCATCTAGCGGAACACTAAACTTGTGTGCCTCTTGAACGCAGTTATAGTAATAACTAATAACTAATATTTATATTCTAACCACTTTTGTGTAGGGTAGGGTTATTATTTTTGTATAACCATTTTTCAAATTTTCGCCACCGACGCGCACGCCGCCGCCGCTCTCAATTTGCCGCCCCTCATTTTTGCCGCCCCGGGCCCGGTTTGCCCCCCCCCCCCCCCCCCCCCCCCCCTAAATCGGGCCCTGGCAGCATCACCTGGATTCTCCTGGATTCTATAGGGACCGAGCTCCGTATGAACCCAAAGAGGACATTCATAGACGATATTCTTTGCATTTTATTCTGCACTTTATCGAACAAAAGTTTAAAAAGCATGAAATAAAATGAAATTAAGAAATTTAAAAAAAAACCCCGCCAAAAAACTTTAAAAAGTAATGAGTCAATAATATTTACTGACTTTAAGGCTGAGTTTCCACTGAAGCGGAGCGGAGCGGAGCTTAGCGGTGCCCGAATGGACCAATCGTGCTATTCCGTGAATGACAGCGAAGCAGAGCGAAGATTTCGAGCATGGTGATTGGTCAATTCGGCACCGCTAAGCTCCGCTCCGCTTCAGTGGAAACGCAGCCTAAGTTTAAATAATTCCTAAGTGTAAGGTAATATTTAAGTCCATAATTATTGTTGTCAAGGTGTGTCGGGGGCGGACCGCTAATGTACTATCAGAGAAGTTGATACTTGATTCCTAGGTAGATGGGGGACCAACGTAGTTTGGTCGCGTTACGTCAAGCCCAGCTTGATATAAATTATAATATGTCTGTGAACCCAGCCGATAGATCACAATTAGGCCGTGTTTCCTCTGACGCGGAGCGGAGCTTAGCGGTGCCGAAATGACCAGTCACCATGCTCGAAATCTTTGCTCCGCTCTGCTCCGCTTCAGTGGAAACACAACCACATTGAATTGACGTGATCCGACCAAATGCTGTCAACTGCCTAGGAATCAATTTCCTCGATGGTACATGTTTGATTTCACCAATGAGGTTAATTCACATAAAGGGTCAGTTCACGGCGAACCGAATCGAGACAATCTGTGACTTGGCGATACAAATGAGAGGAGCAGTGACGGGTGACGGGTCAATGGACGAATTTCTGCTTTTTTGTGGATCGATTCCCTACGAACCTCTTTTTCTTTGCGAATGAACTCCTCGTTCTGTTTTGCGGCGTTGTTGAAGCTCTGCTCGTCTTTCGCGATCTCCCGGGCTATCAGGCGATGGATGTCGTTTATCTGAAAACATTCATAAGACAATAATTCTGTGTAAAGGTACAATTCCGTGCATCGCGACAGTCGTAAGCCGCGCGCGGCCGACGACTGTCGTCGGCCGCTCGCGACAATAGTCATTGTATGAAAATGTATGGCACCGCTTCCGAGGCCCGCGACAGACGCGCGCGGCCGACGACTGTCGTAAGTCGCGCGCGGCCGTGTCTTGAATTTCATACGTGTCTTGACGGCCGCGCGGGGCCTACGACTGTCGTCGGCCGCGCGCGTCTGTCGTAGGCCCCGCGTGACCGTGTCAAAGTTATATGACACGGCCGCGCGCGGCTTACGACAGTCGTCGGCCGCGCGCGTCTGTCGCGGGCCTCGGAAGCGGTGCCAAACATTTTCATACAATGACTATTGTCGCGAGCGGCCGACAACAGTCGGCCGCGCGCGGCTTACGACTGTCGCGATGCACGGAATTGTACCTTAAAAGATACGTCGCGCTTGTTGCTATGAACAAAAAACATGAGAAATAATGAGATTTATTGTAACGAAAGATCATCTATACTTATTATAAAACAAAGTCGCTTTTTTCCCTCATGTCCCTTTGTTCCCTTTAATCTTTAAAACTACGCAACGGATTTTGATGATTCTTTCAGTGTTAGATAGCCCATTTATCGAGGAAGGTTAGACTATATTTTATCACGCTAAGATTAATAGAATCGAAGAAATAGAGGAAAATGTGGAAAAAACTGGGAAAATTATTTGAAAGGGCTAACTTGAACGCGCTATTCTCAGGAACTACTGTTCCGATTTGAAAAATTCTTTCAGTGTTAGATAGCCCATTTATTGAGGAAGGCTATAGGTTATACTTTATCACGCTAAGACCAATAGGGGAATGTGGAAAAAACGGGGGAAATTATTTGAAAGGGTTTATCTCGTGAACTACTGGAGCAATTTTTATGCTATTTGGCACAGATAAGAAGTAGACCACATGAAGTATCGTGATAGGCTATCGATTTTAATCATTTTTTCAGTGGCTATATATTTTATACCCGTGCGACGCCGGGGCGGGTCGCTAGTATTATTATATATTATTGCATCGGAACCGAGTTCGCCCTATACGAGCTATCCGAATTTACTAAACCCGGATGAAGTTTTGATGATGACATCTATTTTCAAACCTGTTGGATCCTAGCTTCGTGCAACCGTTTCATTTCTAAGTTTCTCTTGATAGCTGCGTCTCTCTCCTTCCTTCGGTACTCTCTCTCCACGTCTTCTTGGATCTTCAGGTTCCTGATACGCTCCAACTCTTCTTTTAATTCTTGTTCAGCCTAGGAAAGAAAATTTGAACAGCTGTTAATACTTCTTTTATTGATGTTATGAGATTAGCGTCTGAGTTAAGATTAAAGCCATTGGGAATCTTTATGCCATATTATTTAGGCATAAAAACTAGCATCGTATTTAACCTTTTGTGCTTTCGCAATGTGATCAATTCCTTTCTGTTTCGCTGCTTTAATTGCTGCTGCTTCTGCCCTATTCTTCGCCTCTCGTTCTTGTTTCTTCTGCAGAAAGTTCTTGATCCGTACATCCATGATGCGATCTTCTTCGTTCTGCAACTGTTTGTAGTAGAGTATCTCTGTGTTACCTACAAAAGTTTCTACTATTAATTTTTGCTATTTTGTAGAAGATGCTATTGGTATCAAAGCATTTCCTACCTGTATGTGAATTGCTATTATTTCAGCACATTCTTTATTTACAAAATGTTATAGGTAGATTTGATACTTACCTTGATCAAGAATCTCTTTCAGTTTTGCTTGTCTCTTTTGCTTCTCTTTTAGTTTCTGTGCTTCGTCAATTTGCATCGCTATGTTGGCTTGGTTGACTCGTATACTCTCTTCTTCTATTCTCTCTGCTTCCATAATCTGAAAATTGTTCAACACAACTTCAATAATATTATAGTGTTCTACGTTTGTTCATATCAGTTAACAGTTTATATGATTCACTCTGTTTCTTGGAAAGTAACAGTATACCTACCTTGACTGTATCATGTGCTTGTATTTGCTCTTTCAATGCTGCCAGGTTTTGCAGTCTTAGTTCGTTCTGTCGTTTCTCTTCTTGCTCAGCCCGGCGGACGGCCGCTTGTCTGTTCTCCTCCATTATTGCGTCCAATCTAAAAACAACAACACCAATTTGGTATTATGCATTTATGATACACCGACATAGGGTGGTCTATGCCTAGTTGTTGTCGGGACAGTGGCGGACGTAACCATTGCGAGGCCCTGGGCGGCAGGTTTTTGCGAGGCCTTTTTTCTTCCAAAAAAAAAAAACACCTTGCGAGGCCCCTGCAAGCGCGAGGCCCTGGGCGATTGCCCTGTTCGCCACCCCCTAGGGGCTATAGGGCCGCTACTGTGTCGGAATAACATTCTCCAGCTTACAAGATAAATCTTTAAGTACCTTCTTTCTTCTTCCGTTAGCTCCTTCTTAATAATTTGCTTCTCCACAATCTGCGCGTCTCGGATGGCGTGGCATTTTGATGCCAATATTATCCTGTTGCACAGTTTTGGACCTTGCATGGCGTCGGCTTTCAAAACTGAAAATAATATTATTGTTATCTATTTCGATCTTTTAGTACTCAGACCAATTAATCATAGAGTGAGAACAGAATTTTGTGAAAAAAAGACGAGGCTGGTTATTTGGGAATTTTAGAATACATAATATCGTCGTATTACTTCCAAAACCGGTTAAGTGACATTTTTTTCTTTTTCTTAAATTGTTTTTATTACAGTTTTAGAATTAGTTTTTTACTATTCGACAAACTAGTAAAACCCATTTTTCTCTAGTAGCATCCTAGACCATTACAAAGATAGCTTTTGGATAAAGTTACTTAGTGCTCAATTTTTACACAATATGCAAGAAAAAACTGAAATGTCGATGATTATTTTTTGATTTACAATTTATCTCCAAGAAAAACCAGTCATTGGTACATAGCATTTTTTTGCATTGAGATTTTGAATCCAATAAATTATAACAGTAACTTTATTGGTTTTACCTGTAACCTTATTTATATTGAAGAGAAACTTTATACAGCTAAAACCAGCTAAGTGCGCGGTATATTAGTGTGTCGCGGACTTTTTTGTAGATATTTATAAGATCTACAATTACTTAGAACATTATATGGTTGTATCTTTTATAGTTTAGGTAGTATACGCAAAATAAGTAACTTTTATGGTTGATATTTTTTTACACATTGTGTCCGAAAAACCCAAACATCTTACGGAACCCTACTAACATTGAATCTACAAGCAATCGAGTTAGATTCTTGAAATTTATAAAAACACAAAAAGATGTTGTGTCTAGTAACTCAAACTAATAATATGTTACAAATAAGTGAAATTTAATACGTGAAGATGTGTCTGGATCCAAAGGCACTGAACAGAACTCCTAAACCTTTAAACATAAGTTTGGAAATTTCAGCACTCAATAATTTTGCTTACAGTAATATAATAATATAATTTTATGTATGGTTAACGTTCGTAGTGGTTATCTACATTTTACGCATAAAGCCTTGTTTTGAAGATAAATAAATAAGCACTCAATAATTTTGCTTACAGTAATATAATAATATAATTTTATGTATGGTTGACGTTCGTAGTGGTTATCTACATTTTACGCATAAAGCCTTGTTTTGAAGATAAATAAATGAGTAAAATTATAATTTTTTAACAAAAAATTCAACACGACTTCCAAGGTAAAAACAATATTCTCAAAATGATCTAAAAATTATTGTTATTCTTTATTAGTGCCTTTTTCAAAATTCGACTAAACCTCAACTACTTCTACACCTAATTTTCATTCTTTTGAAGTCGTTACCGGCTAAGTTAGTCGATACCAGCTCAGCCCTGAGATCCTTGACATAGGTCAAGGATCTCAGGACTGAGCTGGTATCGTCTTCAAAGCGATGAAAATTGGGTGCAGAAGTAGTTGAACCACAACCCTAATTCTGTTGAACCACCCCCGAACCCAGAGACCAGAGAGTGGTTTACTTTCCCTAATTTAGAAAAGTTTTATTGACAAACCAATGCCAATTTTTACTACAAATTATTATTTTTAACAAAAAATTAAAACCGATTTCCAAGGCAAAAACAATAATAACATCCTTATAATATTAACTAAAAAGTATTAAATAATTTTTCCTATCTAATAGTGCCTTTTTCCGAATTCGGCTAAATCTCAACAGCTATTTCTGTACTCAATACCAGATACAGCTAAATCTTCCTCTTACAGAATATTTGAAACTTTTGGAACTGCCCCCTTACCATGACATCTTATAGCAGTATTACTTTAATATTACTTTCAGATTCCGCACAAACAAAAAACATAGCTATGTTTATATAAATAGAGATCATGTTTGTTTATGCGAAATTCTAAAGTAATATTAAAATAATACTGCTATAAGAGCTCATGGTAGGGCGGTAGGGCCCCTGGTACCGACTTTAAAATGATGAAGATTGAGTACAGAAATAGCTGTTGAGATTTAGCCGAATTCGGAAAAAGGCACTATTAGATAGGAAAAATTATTTAATACTTTTTAGTTAATATTATAAGGATGTTATTATTGTTTTTACCTTGGAAGTCGGTTTTAATTTCTTGTTAAAAATAATAATTTCACTCTTTTTAGTTACCTAGTAAACCATAGCATTCAAATTTCAACTTATTACAATTTGTTAAGAGTCACACTCACAAAATATCAAGTAAATAATTTTAAACTAAACATTTAAAAAAATCGAAGTGCTAGGTAATTTAAGGGAGAAGATGAATGTAATTTGCATAGTAGCATATGCTGTCAGTTCTTAAAACAGCGCCTAAACCCCCAAACTTGTATCTTTCTCTTAGTATCTTCGGAACCATGGTATACCTTGGTGCAAAATCTTGCGTTTTGGTAGCATATGCTTAGGATACTTCTCATAAAACTAAAATCACCATATGTTTCCATATAAATTTTGAGGAGTTCCCTCGATTCCTCATGGATCCCATCATCAGGTCACCATGTTTGGGAACATGGTACCAAATTCAGACTATATCCTATACAACAAAAAAAGAATTTTGAAAATCGGTTCACAAACGGCGGAGTTATCCGCGAACAAACATAAAAAAAGAACATATATACGGTCGAATTGAGAAACCTCCTCCTTTTTGGAAGTCGGTTAAAAAAGGATTTGATCACTTTGTGTGAAAAAGAGATAATTCCTAAGGAATATCATGGACGGTTTCACTCTCTGAGAGCAGAAAATAATATTATTGATCGAGTTCTAGATGTGGCAGTATCCGACTAGGAACCTAGTGATGAAGAGGAGTAGTCAGGAGAAACGACTGTCCAAAATTATTTTTTTTCTCTTTATAACCTTGTTTTGGTATGTTTTGAATTTTGATACTAAACATACTGATTTTTAACAATTAAACATTTGTTTTTATTAAAAAATGCTCCACAAATTGTAATCTCGTGTACATACTTTTATAAAATTAAACTTTTACAAATTACAAAAAATGTTAAGTTACATTTTTACCAACAATTCTTCATATTTCTTACAGGTAAAACCGATTAAGTTTTCGTAAGGAGCGACAAATCTCGAAAACTAACAATCTTTTTTAATATATTTTGAGGTTTCAGTAAATTTACTTATAAAATAAATCAAAATAAAGTAAAAATACAGCAGTAGATACTTAATGAAATATACGAGAATGTAGTTTTACTGCAAAAAACCAGTTAAGTGACATAAATTACGCGACATCATATTTTGAATCACATTATTATCATCCATTTTTAAAACATTTTGTATGTTTCATAAAATAATGATAATCAACAGTAATTGAAGCTTTGAATGATATAAAATAGGTGCAAACAAGTCTTCGATTTCATACAAAAAGTTATTCTCAAACCTTTAAATCAAGTTTTCTCAAAATGAGATTTTTGCACATTAGCGGTTTTTGCAGTCGGCTTTGTCGTTTCTACCAACAGCTAGGAAAATATTTTATACTTTCAGCTCTGGACAGCGTATAGGCGGCCTGGTCTGGTCCTTCGAGCTCGGGGTCCGCAGTGCCGCTGGCCTCCGCGCCGGGCTGCGGTCGCAAAGACTCCTTAAGCTTCCGTTTCCGCTCTTCGGACTCCTTGGCCGCTCTCTGTATTGCCTCCTCTTGCGCCTTCATAGCTTCTATCTGTTCTTCTTGAGTTACAATCTGCCAAGACATATTGTATGTGATGAAAATGAGCTCATAGTGATTTTTTCGTTAGTAATACAAGTAAATTTTTTTAAAATAAACCACTTAAAAATATTAAGCTTACCTTCGCTTGTTTCTTCAATCTTTCGTACTCGCTCTTGTGCATAATGGCCGGGTAGTAGTTTCTTTCCTTCTTCGGGATGAGGTGGACCCTCCAGCCGCCTATCTGGGGCACCAGGGTGTACTCTCGCTTCGGCAGCTCGCATTTATGGATCGGTCGTTTCGTGATCGGAAACTTGAGACGACAGTCTGCGGGCCTATTCATAAGCAGAAAATAATTTTAATGTTCTGAAGATTATCACTTATAGAAGCAAGTAACTTCATTGTTATACGCTTAACATATTGGATGTTGGACCTAATAATCTCAGGTTACAGCTCCAGATACAACATTATACGTCTAGATGTGTGAAGATGAAGATGAGTAATGAAATTTAACCCACCTGTGTAACTGATAGCATCCCGGATCACTTCCTTTTCTCACTTGATGGTATTTTATTCCCTCATGAAAATCTTTAACGGCTTTTGGCATCTTTAAAATTTTAGTGAAAAGGTAAATTCTTGGTAATTTGAATGAGACGCGAAATTTTGTCAATTTCGTTGCTAGGATACTTTATTTGGTAATTTCCCTTTGCCATAAATGTGCGATCAACAAAAAAATGAAATTGATAGACAATTTCATTTTTTGTTGTTGTTTGGGTGTGTTCCGAAACTCGAAAAGTGTACTTGTCTACGGGCTTGTGCGATTTAAAGAGATTTTAATGGCTACTCAGAAGCCAGATGGCACTTGCTAGTATACTATTTAGTATTTGAAAACACACTCCTTCACTTTGACAACTGAAGTCTGAATGACAGTTGACACTTCAACTATTTTAAAAGTAGAAGAATATTTGCAAAAATATTTCAAATTTTAGATTTTTCAAAGGTTATAAAAATTTAAAAATGTTCACTTAAATTTTTAGTACAAATCTAGGAGAAATATTTAATGCGTTAGAAGTTGAACGCTTTGTAGTATGTGAAATTTGTAAAGTTATGTTTGAATTCTCCAATAAACATTTGAATTATTCTAAGATTATTTAGAATTATAAATAAAAAGATGGATTTGCAAGATTCAAAACTTACAAGTAAATATTTAGGACCACTTCTGGTAAGCATTCTTGCTTAAGAAATATAGTAACTAGAAACATATGCAGTAAATGTAAATAAAAACAATATTATGCAATAACATACCATGCTAGAATGGCTAGAAAAGTAATAAAACTGTTTTGACTAATTTAAAAATAAAATAATGAATTATGTATTTTAATATTATTTTTCTTACTACTTCATTTGTATATTACATTTTCAGGGTGGTGCTTTAGCTGGTTTAGCTGTGGATGTGGCCATGTATCCTCTGGATACATTGAAAACTCGACTACAGAGTCAACAAGGCTTCTACAAAGCTGGTGGATTCGGTGGTGTCTACAAAGGTATGTTAACATTAAAGGCTCCCATTCTGTTTGCAATGTACAGGTTTTGGGAGTATAATAAAAGATGACTTGTTTAAGCAAATGATGTTTAACCTATCAAGCTCCAAGCGGCAGCTAGCTACCAGCATAATAATTGAAATTTGAAAATCTATTTTGTCTGCGATACCCACGATGGACGGGTTAATAACTAACTTATTACAAACATATGCTATGTTATAATATAACAGGGAGACGAGACATACATGACTACAGTTTGTCCATGATAGATGACCATAATATTGTCATGTTAGAAGTGCACAATCAACATTGATCATGATCAATCATTGACAAATATGCACCACATGATTATAATTGCTTGCAAAGCCATCATGGACCAATATGGAGTAACCGCATAACAATTTATTTTTGAAATAAATGCAAAAAGTTCTAATTTTCAATGTTTACTATTATGAGTTCGTAGTATTTTCATTATCCAATTTAGCCATTTGTACTGTTAAGTCTCTGTAAATTTTATCCTCTTATTCCCAGGCTTGTTGACTGTAGCTTCAACGTCAATGCCAACTGCTTCTCTGTTTTTTGTATCCTATGAAGCTACAAAGAACATCACACAGCCGCTATTACCCATACAATACGCCCCACTGGTGCACATGTTTGCAGCTAATATTGCTGAAGTTGTAAGTATCTTTTATTAAACTTTCCTTCTATATTTTGTATGTACCTTTATCATCCATACTAATATTTATTATAAATGCGAAAATATATGTCTGTCACCTCTTCAGGCTTAAACATCAGAACTAGGGAATGCAATCCCGCAAGATAATTTCAATCCCGGTATTTGCGGGACTGAACCATCACAATCCCGCTGGATCCCGGTATTTGCGGGATTCTGTAGGTCGGACTTAAGCTTTTAAAATAAATCGTTATAATGACTTGACTTGATAGACCCCGTTTCATTTTTAGAAACTCAAATAAACTTTATAGAACACTTTTTTACAAGCGTTTATTAATACTTCAGACTTTAGATATAAAAATAAAAGGAAAACTAAATTTTTTTTGGAAATGGCTACCTAATAACAATAGTTAAAAGAAACTAAAAAGCACACTTATTTATTTTCATCTTTTATTAAAATTATTTTTTTCCAAATATAGGTAAAAATCGTGCTCAAAGATTCCGTTGCATACATACAGCCCAAGCTTGTAAAAGTATGTTAATAAGTTAAGGCAGTGTTTCCCAAACTTGTCGGGACCGCGACCCATCGACAAGATAATTTAAAGTTCGCGGCCCACCTTGTGTCATGAAGACAAAAAAGCAGCGCTTTGTTGCTGCCGCAGCATTTACCCGTTAATTCTTATCGTAGTTCACCACCAAATCATCATCGTCAGCCTTGCTTACAATTACGTTTGCATTCGACTGCCCCGCCCCCGTCCCGCACGCACCCACGACGACGAACGAACGAGTAAAATGACAATAGAACGATTACGACAATCGTCCTATAGTTTCAGGGCCCACCCAAAACCTACCCGCGACCCACCAGTGGGTCGCGACCCACACTTTGGGAAATACTGAGTTAAGGTATTAATTATTATTTTTAACAAAAAATTAAAACCGACTTCCAAGGTAAAAACAATAGTAATATGAACTAAAAAGTATTAAATAACTCTTACCCTTTAATAGTGCCTTTTTCAGAATTCGTCTAAATCTCAACTATTTCTGTACTGTATACTACAATCTTCATTATTTTGAAGTCGGTACCAGCTAATTTAATCGTGAGTTCAGTAATGTCAGATTATCTGAAACTTTTGGGACTGGTACCGACTTCAAAGTAATGAAGATTGTAGTGTACAGTACAGAAATAGTTGAGATTTAGACGAATTCTGAAAAAGGCACTATTAAAGGGTTAGAGTTATTTAATACTTTTTAGTTCATATTACTATTGTTTTTACCTTGGAAGTCGGTTTTAATTTTTTGTTAAAAATAATAATTTTACTCTTTTTAGTTAAGTATCTACAAAATTAGGCTTTATGCGTAAATAACCAATACGAATGTTAACTATTCATATTATGTCACTGTAAGCGAAATTGTGGTAAATGCTTGCAGTTATCTAAGCGATGCTGCAATTTCCATACTTTTATCTTTAAAGATTCAGGAGTTCTGTTCAGTGCCTTTGGACCAAGAGACACCTTCGTATAAAATTTCTCTTATTCGTAACATATGTTTAACTTACTAGAAACAACATTTTAACCACTATGAGTGTTTTGATAAAATTCAAGGATTTTCCTCGATTGCTCATAGATCCCATCATCAGCTCACCACTTTCGTAATTGTTATACAAAATTAAGATTATATCCTATACAACAACACGAGAATTTTGAAAATCGGTCCACAAACAGCGAAATCATTATCAAAAACGTCTGCTTCGATGCAAAATATCACGAAAAGTACCAATAATTGGGTCATAGTGTGATGACCCATGGTATAATGATGGTTGTGATGATGATGATTAATCAAATTGATGTATTAGCTTATGCTTTCAGTTGTTTAAACAATGCCGAAATCCCCGAACCTGTACCTATAAGCATTCAAAAGTTCTGTTCGGTACCTTCGGATCCAGGGTATAACCTGGTGCGAAGTCTTACTTTTTGGTAGCATTTACCTCGAATGCTTCAGAAAAAATCGAAATCACTATATGTTTCCATACAAATTTCAAGAAGTCCCCTCGATTCCTCAAGGATCCCATCATCAGATCACCACTTTTGTGAACATGGTACCAAATTCGAGTTAAACCCTATACAACACAAAAATAATTTTGAAAATCGGACCACAAACGGCTGAGTAATCGTGGAACATACAAAAAAAAAAAGATACATACAGCCGAACATATTACCTCCTTCTTTTTGGAAGTCGGTCAATAATAAATTTGTGTCGTCTGCCAAACGGCTCCTGATATTCGGCACAAGATAGCTAGCAGCTGAAAAATTCGCTCCGATTCCACGCTGGTTGGTAGAATTGTCATTTAAAGTGACTTATTAAGGCCGTCCCCCGAGCAAACGACCTTGGCCATACATTTGCCGCGTTGCCGAGAGCGCACCAAAACCCTCTTTTTTTACTTATCTTATTTCAAAATTGACCTAAAAAAATTTAAAACGGGGAATATGTAGTTTATGATATTGTCGATCTATTGGCGTGTGTTTCAAATAAAAGTAATTTGTAAATACTAAGGAGATGCTGAATGTATGCTTGAATTTTAATAAATTGGCTTTACTTTGGAAGCTGATATCATGAGTATAATAAACGAAAATAGAAAATTTAAAACGGGGAAAGGAATGTTGATATACTGAAGATTATTGCTGTATTTTTATTATAACTCAGTAGCTTTCAAATTATGAGTTTATAAGGCTCTAAATGCGGTAAATTACGGATTCTCCGTAGGAAATGCCCTTAACCGACTTCCAAAAGGAGGAGGTTATACGTTTGGCTGTTAGATTAAGAGTCCGTATACGAAATTTTGCCGATGAATATGAAATTGCAAAGGTTCGCTACAGAAATATTATTTGGTTTTTTCCTCTTATTGGATTAAAAAAATATATATATTATTAGATTTAAAAATATATTTAAGCGCGGACTGCCGACTCGAGCCTTGCGGCGAGTATAATGTGAGATTTAGGTTGTTTTGAATCGTGTTTTTTGGCACAATTTATTTTTTTTTCTTTTTTCTCGAATTGGATACAATTTTATCTATAGATTATTTCTGTCGTTTTCTTTTTATGAATTACAGCTCCAAGTTGCCGAAATTAACAGCAATTCTTTGCCCATTTTCTCTAAAATTTTGCCGAGTTACATATTTTTTAACTCAACTATTTCATATTAAAGTGGTAAAAAGTAATTCCAACATTGTATAGACGACTTTCTCAACAGTACATTGTATTTTTTTCATACCTTTAAGACGTCAATACAATCCATAAACAGGTGATATTCTAAACCTTTTACAGCAAAAATCACAAAACTGTCGCGGGTTTGAGTTGGATTATTTAAAAATACTTAAAAAAAAAAACTAGCTCCAACATTAGATTATAATTGAAATGATCTTACATGTTGTGCATTAAAACTTATAGAAATACTGTATTTCAACTGTTAAATCACGTCTGTTAAATCAGCGAAATCGGCAAATTTCGTATACGGACTCTTAATGTGTTTAGCGGGCTGCCTGTAGCCAGTTCACGCACCCCCGCGCGCAGAGTTACACGTATGAATCACACTTCTTTGTAATCCCGCCAGTCCCGCGGGATCCCGCTAAATTTTCGACCGGGATTAGTCCCGCAAAATGCATGCGGGATCCCGGTATTTCGGGATTCCGGTATCCCGGTATTGCATTCCCTAATCAGAACCAATTTTAATGAAATTTGGTATGGATATACTTTTAGTCCCGAGAAAGGACATAGGATACTTTTTATACCGGAAAAACGTACGGTTCCCGCGCGATAAATGAATTTCGGCTTAATGGAGTTGCGAGCATCAACTAGTATTATACAGTATACTATATTGTGTGACGTTGATATCGAACAGTCACTTAAATTTTTTATATTATGTAGCTTCAAAGAATTCAAGCTTTTTATTTTTATTTTTATTATAATAAGTAATAACATTTTTAATGTTCCAGCTAGCATGTCTCATAAGGGTTCCTACGGAAGTGGCAAAACAAAGAAAACAAACATTTGTTGGAGGAAACCCAAGCAGCATAAGCATATTGGTCCAGGTAACTTTTTTTAACTTAATAATCTTAATCCTTTACAATTCAAATACCAAATGGAATGAGTATGGTTGTTTTGTCTTCTTTGTCTTCTTGGATCTTATCAAAAAGAGTACAGTGGTCCCATGGAATGTTTAATTTGTAAAATTTCGCGTAATATATATATATTTTTTAAATATACATATATAAAAATATGGGAACACTGGTTTATATTGTACAAATTTTGTCAGATAGTATCACATTGTTAGTTATGATAAAAATACTCATCATGGTTTATGCAATGATTTCATAAATATGTCATTAACAAAAAATTCAGTCCACTCGAATGCTCTAGCCTCTGGGCTTGTCAGCCGTAATTACAACAAGCGCCTGAAAAGGAAGGACATCTTTTAAATAAAAAATAAATAAAAAATAATAATATTGTAAACTATGAGTAATGCCATCTACAGTGGTAGGAGCACTCCACCTGCCATGCGTAGTACAACTCACCTGCTTATAGTTATCCACTGATTGCAGATTATAAAAGGAAAAAAATATATATGTTGCACGTTTTCAGGCGTTCCGCACGGAGGGTCTATGTAAGGGCGTGTACCGGGGGTTCCTGTCGACCGTGCTGCGAGACGTGCCCTTCAGCTCCATACAGTTCCCGCTGTGGGAACTCTTCAAGAAGATGGTGCAGGACCGGAGACAAGGAAAAATTACTAGTTTCGAGGTATGGGGTCCAATTTTGGTAACGTCGATTTCATTCGATTGTCATTTCGCGCTTGAATTATCGCGGTTAAGATTGAACTAAGATTCTAGGTACAATAATTAGCCCCATGATCTTTAACCCATCAGTCGTGGCAAAACGAGACACAATAGCTTTTTCATTGTTATCGCGGCCGGATGTGGCCGCTTGGTTACTATAATGAAATCGAATAATGGGTTAGCCATTCAATGAATAAGTGCATTAGGAATGTGATGTAAATTAGTGTGATTGTTGTATATATTTTATGATAATGTTCCCGCAACTTCGTTCGCACAGGAAATTGCACATTGCGCTATGTTGATATTTTATTTAATTTAACAATAAACTGAATTATAATTCATGATATTATAAGTTTAAACACTTACGGATTTTGTCGCGGAGCACTTTTATTAATCCCGACGTTTCGGCTACTTTACAGTGGCCGTGGTCACGGGCGGACTGAGGTGACAGGTGTCCAATTTCTTGAAGTTATCCAACTACCCGACGACTCATCAATATTTGTTTGCGTTCCGATCTACGCAGAACGAACTCACAGTGTCTTGAAGCCGAGGTATCATAGATTTGTGCTTTAGTTTGTTTATCACTGGATCCCAACTAGATGGCAGCACCCAACCATCTTCGCGGTTGAAATTAGGGTGTTTTTTAATTTCTATGGCCTCGCGTATCATTCTTGGGCGGTATCGTGCTTCTTTTGCCAGTACTTGTGGCTTATCAAATCTTATGTAATGGCGAGGTTGATCCAGTGTGTGTTCACAAATTGCGGACTTGTTGTTCCTACGGTGTTTGACATCTGCAATGTGTTCCTTGATACGGGTTTTGATGGCCCTTTTGGTTTGCCCTATATAAGAGAGGCCACAATCACAGTCGAGTTTGTAGATTCCTGCATCTTGAAGGGGTAAGTTGCATTTCACTGATGGTAAACATTGGCTGATCTTTTTGGGCGGCTTAAAGTATGTTTTTATTGAAGCTTTCCTTAGAATGTAGCTCACTTTATCAGTGACTCCCTTTATAAATGGTAACACTGCAGGTAATCTTTCCACTGTTGCCGGCTTCACTCGGTTGCTGCTCTGTTTGCGTGGTACCCGAAGCTTATTGTCGCGTAAAACTTGTGCAACATGATGAAGTTCGGTGTCCACATGCTGTTCATCGCAGATTCCTCGTGCTCTTTGAAATAACGATTTTCCAACAGTACTTAACTGTGCTGGGTGATGATGGGAATCACCATTTAAATATCTGTTTGTGTGTGTAGGTTTGCGATACACCGTATGACCTAATGTGCCATCAGGACTCCTTATTACTAATACGTCCAAGAAAGCTAAGGAATTATCTCTTTCCAACTCCATTGTGAACTGTATTTTGGAGTTGAGGCTGTTCAGGTGCTCAAGGAATATGGATACTTTGTCTGATGGTAATATTGTGAAAGTATCATCTACATACCGCTTGTAGAAGGTGGGTTGTACAGGTGAGGACTCAAGGGCTAACTTCTCGAAGTCTTCCATAAAAATATCAGCCACAACAGGTGAAACAGGTGAGCCCATCGCAACACCATCTACTTGCCTGTAAAAGTCATAATTCCACAACATATAGCCAGATGTAAGGCAGTGTTCTAACAAGTCCGCATATTCAACCGGTAAGTCATTCTCTCTCAGCCTTCTTGTAACAATTTCGATACACTGTTGTATTGGTAGGCACGTGAACAGGGACTGTATATCGAAACTGACCAGTTGTTCATTGTCTCTGAGGCGTAGATGTTTAATCTCATCGACAAAGTGGTAAGAATCCTTTACATGGGCCTTGGTCTGTCCGCGTAGAGGCGAGAGTACATTAGCCACCAGCTGAGCCAATTTGTAGGTTGGTGAGTCAATTTGGCTTACAATTGGTATGGTTTGCCAAAGATACACAAAGCCAATGCTCCTCTTCGACCAATTGTAAGCCAAATTGACTCACCAACCTACAAATTGGCTCAGCTGGTGGCTAATGTACTCTCGCCTCTACGCGGACAGACCAAGGCCCATGTAAAGGATTCTTACCACTTTGTCGATGAGATTAAACATCTACGCCTCAGAGACAATGAACAACTGGTCAGTTTCGATATACAGTCCCTGTTCACGTGCCTACCAATACAACAGTGTATCGAAATTGTTACAAGAAGGCTGAGAGAGAATGACTTACCGGTTGAATATGCGGACTTGTTAGAACACTGCCTTACATCTGGCTATATGTTGTGGAATTATGACTTTTACAGGCAAGTAGATGGTGTTGCGATGGGCTCACCTGTTTCACCTGTTGTGGCTGATATTTTTATGGAAGACTTCGAGAAGTTAGCCCTTGAGTCCTCACCTGTACAACCCACCTTCTACAAGCGGTATGTAGATGATACTTTCACAATATTACCATCAGACAAAGTATCCATATTCCTTGAGCACCTGAACAGCCTCAACTCCAAAATACAGTTCGCAATGGAGTTGGAGAGAGATAATTCCTTAGCTTTCTTGGACGTATTAGTAATAAGGAGTCCTGATGGCACATTAGGTCATACGGTGTATCGCAAACCTACACACACAAACAGATATTTAAATGGTGATTCCCATCATCACCCAGCACAGTTAAGTACTGTTGGAAAATCGTTATTTCAAAGAGCACGAGGAATCTGCGATGAACAGCATGTGGACACCGAACTTCATCATGTTGCACAAGTTTTACGCGACAATAAGCTTCGGGTACCACGCAAACAGAGCAGCAACCGAGTGAAGCCGGCAACAGTGGAAAGATTACCTGCAGTGTTACCATTTATAAAGGGAGTCACTGATAAAGTGAGCTACATTCTAAGGAAAGCTTCAATAAAAACATACTTTAAGCCGCCCAAAAAGATCAGCCAATGTTTACCATCAGTGAAATGCAACTTACCCCTTCAAGATGCAGGAATCTACAAACTCGACTGTGATTGTGGCCTCTCTTATATAGGGCAAACCAAAAGGGCCATCAAAACCCGTATCAAGGAACACATTGCAGATGTCAAACACCGTAGGAACAACAAGTCCGCAATTTGTGAACACACACTGGATCAACCTCGCCATTACATAAGATTTGATAAGCCACAAGTACTGGCAAAAGAAGCACGATACCGCCCAAGAATGATACGCGAGGCCATAGAAATTAAAAAACACCCTAATTTCAACCGCGAAGATGGTTGGGTGCTGCCATCTAGTTGGGATCCAGTGATAAACAAACTAAAGCACAAATCTATGATACCTCGGCTTCAAGACACTGTGAGTTCGTTCTGCGTAGATCGGAACGCAAACAAATATTGATGAGTCGTCGGGTAGTTGGATAACTTCAAGAAATTGGACACCTGTCACCTCAGTCCGCCCGTGACCACGGCCACTGTAAAGTAGCCGAAACGTCGGGATTAATAAAAGTGCTCCGCGACAAAATCCGTAAGTGTTTAAACTTATAATATCATGAGTGATACTCGCGAAAACTTAAGAAATCATTATGTGAATTATAATTGTTCAAAATGAAACACTCACTACTCACTTAACTCGTATATTACTCACTCGTATTAACACACGTATGGGTATAATATCTCGTACTCGAACTCGAATGAAGCTCGAATTATTAAAATTATTCGAATAAGCTAAAATTATTGTTCCAGCTTTTAAACTGGGTGGTAAGTGAAACGATGTTAGCAGTTAGACTGATCTTAGTGACATCTATTGGCAAAACTTTGAACTAATTAATTTGTGTCAATAGACATCTGTGAGGTCTGTAGTGACATCTATCGCTCCACTATTGTACTAAATTTTATGCTATACTATTAAGTTTATTTTACACAAATAATAATAATAATAATACTCATTTGGTATCATACGCTGGAACCAAAGTGAACTTAAAACCTTACAAAGAATTATTAACACAGTAATGACTAAACACCGGAAACACCATCCTAGGGCCTGCATTCAGAGACTTATTTCACCTAAAAACGAAGGCGGTCGAGGGATTATAGACATTGTAAACTTACACCAGAAACAAATAACACTACTCAAAAAATTCTTTCAAAATCAAGCTCACACATCGACACTCCACAACACCGTATGCCAGGCAGACACTTACACACCCCTACAGCTCGCAACAGACAAACAAATACACATTTACACCAACCAAGATAAAATAGATACATGGACACAAAAATCGTTGCACGGACGACATCGACTTGATTTGACTAATGATACCGTTGATAAGATTGCATCAAACGCTTGGTTGAAAAGCAGGGCGAGCTGATTCCCGAAACGGAAGGCTTCATGCTAGCGATACAGGACCAAGTGATTGATACAAAAAACTACAGAAAACACATTATTAGAGACACTTATATTGTAAGCGATCACTGCCGCCATTGTCACAAACAGTCAGAAACCATACAACACATCACAGGCGCCTGCTCATCTATCACCCAAACAGACTACAAACATCGACACGATCAGGTAGCAGCAATCATACATCAGATACTCGCACACAAACATAATCTCATCACAGAAAAATTACCATACTACACATACACATTACAAATAATACTAGAATCACCGGACTATAAACTATATTGGGACAGGACAATACTGACAGACAAGACAGATGTACGCATCACAATAGACCTGACATTACTCTCCACGACAAACAGAATAGAATAGTGTACCTCATAGATGTAGCCATACCTAATTCTCATAACCTCACTAGCACACATACAACCAAACTCACAAAATACACAGACCTGACGATAGAGCTCAAATCGCAGTGGAAAGTGAACACAGCAAAAACCATTCCAATCATCATCTCAACCACGGGCATCATACCTAAAACACTACACACATCACTCAAAACACTTAACATACATCCACTAACATACATAACCTTACAGAAAGCCGTCATCTTAAATACATGCCGAATAGTCCGAAAATTTTTATCGATAACTTAATTTAACAATTACA
The DNA here is from genome assembly GCA_963422495.1 of Polyommatus iphigenia. Lineage (NCBI taxonomy): Eukaryota > Metazoa > Arthropoda > Insecta > Lepidoptera > Lycaenidae > Polyommatus > Polyommatus iphigenia. The sequence goes on along the minus strand of OY730190.1, from coordinate 16,373,120 downwards.
TGCAGTTGCTTGGTCACAAGCCCGCAACTGCAGTAGTTACCCCGCAAGGGAGAAAAGGAAAAGAAAAAGAATAACAATAATAATAAAAGCCTTTATTAACAATCTTAATACAAATTTACATGGTTAAAAACAATGTTTTTATTTTATTTATTAGACACCGGTTTCTTGACTGTTTTGCTCTTTGGCATAGGCCTCCCCAAGTGTTCTCCAAAGCTCTCTATCCCTTGCTATCCTCATCCAGCATGGTCCTGCTACCTCCTTGATATCATCTTCCCATCTTCGATGTTGCCTACCTTTACTTCTCTTTTTGTATCTAGGGCACCATTCCGTTACTTCATTGGTCCACTTTTCTATCTTACTTCTTGTTAGGTGTCCTGCCCATTTCCATTTTAGTTGTTTGATTTTGTATTTTATATCTATAATTTTAGTTTCTTTTCTTATTGTTTTTAAACTAATTTTGTCATTTAATTTGATGTTGAGTTTGCTTCTTTCCATTCGGTGTTGTCAGGTTTCTAGTGATTTGATATTTTTCTTTGTACAACTCCATGTCTGACATCCGTAGGTCATGCTTGGTAATATGCATGTATTATATATTTTATTTTTTCCTTCTATTGGTATGTCCGAGTTTTTCATTGTGTCTTTTAGAGCCCAGTATCTCCTCCACCCTAGATTTATTCTATTTTGAATTTCTTTTGTCGTAATATCTGTTGGAGATATTATCTGACCTAAGTAAGTATATTCGTTTACATATTCCAGTTCATCAGCATTTTCAGGTTTGATGGGAATTTTGATATAATTTGTCATTAACTTTGTTTTGCTGGTATTTATTGATAGTCCTACTTTCTCACTTACGTGTATCAGTTGTTCGGTCATAACTTTCAGAGTGTTTGGATCTCTACTTATTAACACGAGATCATCTGCGAATCTCAACTGGTTTAATAGCACTCCATTTATATTTATACCATATTCCTCCCATTTTAGCTTTCGAAATATATGTTCTAGGGTTGCTAAGAATAGTTTGGGTGAAAAGGGATCTCCCTGTCTAACTCCTTTTTTAATTGGGAAACATTCTCCTACCTTTTCTGTGCGTATTTTAGCCGTCATATTTTTGTATATTATGCTCTTTATTATGTTGATGTATTTAATGTGGACTCGTTGTGCAGCAAGTGCTTTCCATATTTCTTCATGTTTCAGCGAATCAAATGCTTTATTGTAGTCTATAAATGCTAAGTAGTAGTTTATTTTGTATTCGTTGCATTTCTGGATCATTTGTTTGATGGTATGAATCTGGTCAATGGTTGAGAAACCACTTCGAAATCCTTTGTCACACAAATAATACTGAAATTAAAATAAGATTTCATAAATAATAATTGGCTGATGTGATGTTATTATCGCACATTTTTTTTGTTCGGTTATGAATGTAGTCTTCTTTCTCTAATTCATCTTTAAAAGAATTTGACTGCATTTCATTTCATTTTATTTCATAACTAAATACTTACTTACAGAGTGCGGTATGCGGGGCGTCGGCGGGTGCGCTAGCGGCGGCCGCGACGACGCCGCTCGATGTCGCCAAGACGCGCATCATGCTGGCCACAGACGGCTCGGCACACAAGGTACAGTTACAGAGTGCGGCACGTACGTCGTACGTGTGTATGTATGTATGTATGTACTATGTATGCACTATGTATGTACTATGTATGTATGTGTATATACGTGTCGGTAATCGAATCGGGCAAATGATACATAATATTTGATATTATCGGGACTCTCCTTTACGTTTGTTTTCTATTTTCTGTGTATCCTGTTTGTTTTGGTGCAATAAATTAGTATTTTCATTAATTCAAGGTGCGCATAGCCCCCGTCCTGGCCCACATCTACGCTGAGCGGGGCCTCGGGGGTCTCTTCGCCGGCGTGGGGCCCCGAGTCACCAACATATTCATAGGAGGCTTCGTTTTCTTCGGCATGTATGAGAAATGTAAAATGCATGTGGAGATATATTTGGACAGCTGACATTGACAAAATTTTTTATAAGTAGATAAATATTATGTGTTACCTATCACAAAGTTTTAGCATTGATAAATCTGTTATAAAGATTTTATATTAAATGTTAAATTGTTTTTAAAAAAGTGATAATATTATGTGTGTTAGGTTTTTGTGATTTTGTATGACGGTAATTTGAGAATGTTGGTAACTTGGTACATGTTGAATGTTGATACATATTTATTTTATGTTGTTGATTGTTACTGTTTTGACTTAGTTTTATTACAAGATTAAGTTTGTAAATGAGATGTGCAATTCAGGCTGTGATGTACAAATTCACAAATAAAAGTACTTAGCTAGAAGCAGCACGGTTGTCTTACTAAAACACCAAGTAATTGTTAATATATTTATTTCCTTATACTTTTATACATTATATTATTATATTTCAGCAATATACATAGAACACGCTATCTCTATACAAGGAGTTTTGGGTGCGATCAAAAACTGTCGATCGCATCCAAAAAATTTATACATCTTACGGCCGTTCCCAATATTTGATCTATCTCTGGTTTTGCCCTACTAGAGATAGGAATAGCTCTCATTAGACATTAGAGACATATATTTTATGTCAATTCAATGTTAGCTGCGATCGGTTGTATATCAAACCAGAGATAGATTGAATATTGGGAACGGCCGGTCAGTTACAATCGTCCGAGTGTCAAATAACTTAGCTTGTAGTTTTGTCGCTACTAACTTTATATTGAGTGACGGAGACAAATCTTCTGGGTAAAGTATTTGTCACTGGCGATTGTGAAACAGGACGCCTATCTTATTCTATTAAGTACATTTTATTATTTAAAAAGTGTTAGTGAGAATGCGACTATGTCGCCTGCCAAGCATAGACAATAGTCGCATATTTAGGGTTAGTTTAGATTACAGATACTTGAAGAATACTAATTGTTTGGTATAGCTTTTGCAAAACAGAGATACGATTACATTTCTTTCGCCACAAAACTGAAAAAAAGCTTTGTTTTGGATTGTAATGTAGTTTGTGTATTTTTTTGTAAATGTCAACACTTAATTTGTTCTACATTGAAACATTGGTCAAGTTAGACATTGCTTCAAGCGAATAGCCAACCCCTTGTACGTAACAGTTGGCAAATAATTAAAATTCAAAAGAATTGTCTGACTTTGACCACAGTTTTTAAGTGAAATGGTCATAAAATAATGTGTAAAGCTTAGGTGAAGGCGAATGCCCAGTAACTATAACCGTGGTCAAAGTTTGACATTTCGTTTTTAAAATTTTTGATCATTTAATTATTTTTTCAAAGAGTTTTTAGAACGTTCGAGAGTATTTCGACAACTGTGCACTTCTTGAACGAGATAAAGATGTGACAGTTCGCGCGCGCGCTTTTTTCGCGCCAGCAGTCCCATGAAGTCAAATTGTGAAATGTCAAACTTGACACATGGTTTGTAGTCTATGGCCGGGGATGAGTTGACATTTGACTGTTCCATCGACAATGGCGCGAATTCGCGATTCAAATTAGCACAGGAGTTTGCACCTTTTATTAATCGACTGAAAAAAGGGTTATTTATCTTATAGGCATTTTTTGCTACATTAGTAGTGTGGAACCTTATTGAGTGTGATATACAGTGCACTGCTATATATTTTAATTAGAAAGAGCCCTTTCAGTAGTTTAACAGCTTAGCTTTTTAAGGACGGTTATCTACTTATTTTACTTATTTTAAATACATACTACACTTTCGTGACTTAGAAAAATGTTAAACAATTCAAAGTAATATGCACAAGTTGTAGTGTATTATGTTACTATTTACATTATATATTATATCTTTAGCAAATACTTCTGATCTTCTATAATTTACAAATATATAATTTTCAATAGTAGCTGTATATAAATCGAATTACATTTTTCTCACCTCTGGGCGGAAAACGTCAACTTTCTTCCCGCTGCGCTTACTGATGTTGCCGTTTTCCGCCTCCGTCGATGAGAAAAATAGTTTATGCACCATGGGCAGTAAATAAGAAAGCCTCAGATCACATGTTTGTTGACCTCGGCTTAGCCACGGCCAACAATTACATGTGATCTGAGACATTTCTTATTTTCCTGCCCTAGGTGCGTAATGTACTATTTCACATTTTTTAAACTGATAGTTGTACAATGACAAAAAGTTAAATAATAAATATTTCTATCATCAATATTTTTCAAATATACTTTGGATAGTCATAGCCAAATTCCTAGTCTAAATATTATGTAATCAACAAAATATACAGAAAACTCTATAGAATTTAAAAATAAAAATTTAAAACACATACTTATCATCTACGTTAAAAATGATAAAACAATGAAAACCAACTTTATAAATTCGTAATTTTCACTTTGATACTGATAAATATTTTAGGATAAAAACTATTATCAATATTTAAGAACACAGTATAATATAGAAACTATCACGATTTGCACCACGTAGCGCCATCTAGCGAGATGTGTTTACTCGCTATTATTAAACGTTTTTTTCTTCATTGTTAAAATTTATATAGTTTATTGCTTTTCTTCTTCTTGTCTACTTTTTTGGACGGATTTGATCAGCTCTACCCACGTATTTTTGGTTTTAAATCTAAATCCTCGTGGGAACACACCACAGCGTGTCTATTCAAAACTTTTTACCGCCAGAAATCGCTTTCCAGATTCATTTTAATTTATGGCGGTAAAAATCGCCAAAATCCGAGCAACTTTACTCTGGCATTTTTGGTCCCTCGCTATTAAACGAACCTCCTCGTTCGACTTGATAATATTAAAGTGCTGGTGCGTACTTTTGACCCATAATAATCAATCTTCACCAAGATCAGTCACCCATCCGTTTGTTCTTATCTGAATATGACGTTGCTATGTCGATGCGTGCTGTCCGCTCGTGCGGCGCGACGGAAGGGGTTCCAGGAGGGGAGGCGGCGCGCGCGGGGGGTGGCGGTGGACCCACTGGACGCTGTTGATGCGGCTGACACGGAGCCCTGGTTGGAGCTGGACTGCCGCACTGTTTCGGGTGATGACTGAAAGAGTATAACAAAACTTAGGACATTCCTTACGTTGTGGTCAAGACAGTAACAAAACGCAAGTGTGCAACATCACACAGCATTACATTAGCAGCGGAAATCACTTACGTCCGCGTAAGTCTGTCTGGTCGTTTCTTTGTTTACTACATAAAACGCTTGGTAACTTTAAGTTGGTCGTGTTCCAATTAGATCCAGTTCAAAAAAAGAGTCTTCTTTACGAAGTGGGTATTACCTTGTGCGAGTGCATGGGCGTGGCGAGGCGCAGCGCGAGGCAGTCGCCGGCGCGTCGCACCAGGCGGACCACTTCCTCCCGCGTCCGCCACTTCACGTCCTCGCTGCCCACCGAGATGATGTAGTCGCCCTCCCGCATGCCGCCGATCTGGAATACCGGAACCGTGTTAACTGATTACTGAAGTGGCTTGAAGTGGCTTAGTGCCTAATTTATTGTGGTTAAATCGGAGGTGGAGGCATCTTCTCATTAGGGAGTAAAACTGGTAATTGTCGGCCAGATTTGCAAGGTGTGTAAGCCTCTTGACCATTCTTAAGTAACAAACTAAACTTACATCAGCCAGCGAGTTGGGTTCCACGGCCGCCACCATGACCGGCGCGTCCCCTCTCACGGAGAAGCCGAACCCGTCCTCGTCCTTGGACACGATGCTGTGCTCGCTGGCCGCCCTCCTCAAGTCCTTCCTCCCGCTTCGCTTGTGCTCCCTGTACCCGTTCTCCTTGTACTCGTAGTCGTCCAGAACCTTCGGGTGGTAATCGTTCTTGTCGAAGCCGCTGATGTAGACGCCGTTCTGTTTGGTCACTTTGTCGTCGTCGTTCTTGATGACCTGGCTGTAGTAGGCGGTGTTGTCCTCGGACCTGTCCCGCTTGTCGCTGGGTCTCCGCTTGACCTGGTCCTCCTCCTTGCGTCGCCTGTGCCGGGACTGCTTCTGCAGCTGGACAAGCCGCGGCGCGCTCCAGTGTCTCTTGGCCGAGAACACCGCGATCGGCCCGAGAGCCTTGAATAGATCTTCCACGCGGTGCTGCGCGAAGTCAGGCGGCGTCAGCGCCAGCTGGAACCGGGAGGATGCTAGAAATAAATGACAGGATCGAATTAAATAATGATTCGTTTTATTCTGAAGTAAAAAGGTTTTTAACTTTTTTATATTCGTTCAAAATCGAATTGTTTTAATGATACTCACGTCTGATGGAAGGCGCATCTAGCAGGTCGGTAAGGTCGTCCTGCCCTGGCGTGTGGTCGCGCTCCGCCCGCGCTCGAGCCGCACCCACTACGCGCGACAGCGCTTCCTTGTCTCGCAACTCCCTGCAAAATATGATTGGTCAAAGCTTAAAAATTGTATCGGTAGACCTACCGGTAGACTATATTGCCTTGCTAAAGCTATGTCATGGAAGGAATTACACTTTATAAGGCTTTAAAACAGGCCTAAGTGCCCTTTAAAATAAAATAGATCATATACTTTCTGAGGCACTGGAAAGATTAGTATAATACTAACCGGCACATTCTCTGTAGCCTTTGTGCCTCCTCGTACAGCGCAAGAGCTTCTGAGAGGTGAGCGCGGCCCAGTGCCACCTGGTCAGCCTCATCCTCGTACTTTAGCGCCGACAGCATTGAATCTGTGATTAGAACATAGAAAGTTAGGCGCTTAACCGATTAAGAGAGATTTAGGGAAGGCATATCGCCAAGACTGAAGCATAGCTTGAGATCATGGTGACAGGGGGTAGATGAAGTGGTTCTTACCGTCTTGCTGGTCGGGGCCATAGAGGTCCGCGAGACGGGCAGCAGCGCGTGCGCCGGCCGCATGCATCAGACCCGTGGCGCAGTACTGGTGAGCCAGTGCTGGAACACAGTACATCGATTGTTAATTGGGATTGTGTTACTTTAAACCTAAGGTCCTTATAAATTAAGAACGAAATATTTTCCAGAACATAATATATTAGCATTTAACCATTAGGTATTACGGTCAAGCTAACCCCAGAACTTCCACATGAAGATGGCACAAGATAATGAAGACTACCTTTATAGAATTCTGTCTTGACATGCACGAGGGAGACCCAGGAGTATGGCACGTAGTTGAAGACCGCCTCCGTCTGCATCTTGTCGTACAGCTGGCGGTACGTGGCGGCGAGCTGGGCGGACTCCTGCGCCAGGTCCAGGCACATGTCCAGGTCGAGGCGCTCCCCGCTGGCTTCGCGCGCTTGAAGCTGCAGCTTGTGGAGCAGGCACTCGCGGGCTTGGGCCTGAAATTTATTTATTTATTTATTTTGGCACATCAACAGCTGGCAAATGGTGAAGTTTGGTCAAAATCCTGGATAGGAACATCCATATAGAATATTTTCAGACCAAATTAGAGGCTGGCTGATACTAGTCCATTACATTGCCTTTTCTTCGAGTCTTTGAGACTTCTTTTTAGCACGTTAACGCAATAAATGCACGTGACGCGCTTTGAGTGCAACGTCTGGAGCTGGAATCCGCGCTGTTACGCTCCTGGTACAGCAACCCCGTTGCAGCAGCTACGTACCGTCATGAGCGCGCCCAGCACGAGCAGGGTGTCGGCAGCCAGGTCGACGGAGGGCGCGTTGGTGAAGTTCTCGTGGATGTAGCGCAGCGTGCCCGCCGCCCGCAGCAGCGCGTCCACCGCGCCGTCCAGGCCCGCGCACGTGTTGCGCTCCTGGGGGAGATACCGTGAGGTTAAACTCAAAAAAAAGCTCAAAGTTATTGAAATCTGAATAACTAAATAGTGGGTGTTACTCTTAAAAAAACCATATTGGGTTTATCTATATCGAGTTCTTGAAAACCACTTATTTAGGCAAGCATAAGAAATAAGAATTAAAAGCCAATTTGCTATCGTTTTAAAATCTTGTAAGGTCTTGATGATTCGCTATTCTACCTGTTTATTTATTCACCTGTTTAGCACCAATCTGCGTGTATATCCCAGCTATGTTGAATAGCACGCAAGCCTTCTCGAACGCTACTGTTCGCTGACAGGATGGGACTCCTGAAAAAACAGTTGCAACTCATTGATTTTAACCGTCTTTAGGCCCAAATCAAAAATTATCCAATAAGAATGAATACTAGACGATTTGAGGTTGAGTGAGCCATGAATCATGATCTTACCAGTCAGCGAGTCGAACCACTCGAAGTAAACACCGAGCGATCTGTCCGGCGGGAAGAACCGGCGCTCAATGTAGTACAGCTGGTTGTAGTACTTGAACAGCAGCGCCACGCCTGCCGTCGATCGCACCGGGGTACGGATGGCCTGTAATTAAACAATGGCCGTATTATTGTAAATTTCGTTATTTAAACCGTTATTTTAAATAGATCAATCGGGGCAAACAGGGTAGAAAAAGAGGACGGGTAGGTGAAATATTATTAACCCATCAGTCGTGGCAAAACGAGACACAATAGCTTTTTCATTGTTATCGCGGCCGGATGTGGCCGCTTGGGGCTTCATGAATTAATAAAAGTTAATTCCCAAGCCTAAATTATTACTTTAAGGCTCTGTTGTGGATATGACATTAAAATAGATATCATGTGCTGTACCTCAAAAAATGGGCCTTAACAGCATATGTGGTAAAAGTTATAATCAAGTAAACTAACTGACCCCGCATGACTGTATTAAAAGCATTTTAACATCCCTCCTCACCTGTCGCATATCCATGAAGTCTGAGATAGGCTCCTCGTACGCGAGCGCGTCCTCGCTGTAGTGCTCCAGGATGAAGTCCTTGAACGGCTCCCGGAAGTCGATCTCCTTCGTCTCCTTCAGCCCCAGCGGGATCATCGGCATCACGCACTCCTTGCTGGGCGGACAAAGGTAATAATAATAATAACTAAAAACTCTTTATTCAAACGAATAAAATAAATCAATTTACACATCATCATCATCATCATATCAGCCTATATTCGTCCACTGCTGGACATAGGTCTCTCTCAATGAACGCCAAGATGACCGATCTGCTACTCGCATCCAACATGGACCCGCAACTAAACGGAGATCGTCGTCCCACCTAGTTGGAGGTCGACCTCCAATTTATACAAGTTACAAAAAAAAGAAACAGTTCGAATTGGCGGCCTTACTGCTGGAAGCAGTCTCTTCCAGGCAACTGCAAGGTATAAATCGCAACTTGGGAAGATCTTGGGCAGGTGGATGCCAACGTGAACATGCATATGAATATACTCGTAGAAACTATAGTTTGCACGCACAAAAATAAAAAGTCCATAATTTTAAGAGATAATAAATACGGATTACGGAAGTGTCACGTTTCCACAGAGTTCAGGGAAAGGTTGGAAGAAGGTGCGCAATTAACGAATTCCTGTGCAACGAAGTTCTTAGCATAATATTATGTAGTTATTTATGAAACTAGAGAATACTACGAAAATGTGTTCTGACAGCTACCCGAGTTTGTTCATAAAAAAGTTCTGGCTTAATTATTGTAATGGACATAATATTACCCTACATAGTTATTTTGACCCAGGGAATGCTGGAACATTTGCATAAGATACAGCACCTTACTTCGTAAATAGAATAATTGCAATGCATCAAATAACATTTAAAACTACCCATTAGGAGAAAAAGCCGTCCCTCTTGTTTTTGTTCAAGATTTCTCTGGACAAGTTGGGATTCTTTGATTAATTTAATTAGAGTCATAATTTGTCTCCGCTGCATAGCACAATGTTTGGATTATCTTTTGGTGATGGGGTTCCGTACTAATCTTTGACAAAACAGAGAGGACAATATCAGGGAAAATAGTTTCAGTAGGTATAGAGGAGTAGGGGTTAACGTCTTACGAAGAGGTAAAGTTTCTACCAGAAGATGTAGTCAAAAGACGGAAGAGTGGCTTAAGTAAAAGAAGAGCAGAAAAAGCATTCACGCAAAGAACTCTAAATGCATTGACGTGTATGAAAGTAATGTATGGCATCAGAAAAACCCAACTACATAAATCCATGTTTGGCAGTCCGCTGATTGATTTATTTCTTGCGATTCCGAATGTTAATTATATAAATAACTCCTGAATCCAAAGCATTTATTAACGAGCTCGTCAGTTGTCGTTGTTCGAAGAAATTATGACTGCGTGTGGAACTAGTGTTACGTGATGTTGCATTCTTTTACTACTTCAAGTTATCTAAAATCACGCTTGTGGTGTAATATAATGGTGTTTACTCTATTATGCTAATTAACAAACTGCTGATTAAATCTTTCAGATCCCTGTCTGGGCTTTCCTGGAATCTCCATTTTAATTGATTGAATCTGGATTAGATAACTTTCAAACTGTAGGTTCGTACTCGTATATTCTGTCGTTGCCTCCTTACGTTTATCTTTCGATAATCTATTCCCAGTAAATTCACTCCTGTAGACGCGCATACGCTGGATTATATAAAAAAATACTCCTGCGAAGCTAATTGAACCAGTGCCGGTTTAGCACTACCCTGGGCGAGATTTCTTCGGCTGCCCCTGTTGAGTTCTCGAAGAGTTACAAGTGCCCCTTTTTGTTTCCCTTTGGCGCCCCTTTTTGTCCGGCGCTCTGGGCGGTCGCTCTGTATCCTCCCCTCCCCTAACGCCGCTACTGATTGAAACTAGCCACCAACATCAATATCCATGTAGAGCTTGTCTAACTTAAAATGACGCGCCCCTCCCTCGTATTCTCAGTACAAAATTGTGTCATTTGTATCAACTGGTGAAGTGGTGGGGCGCGTCATTTCAAATTAGACAAGCTCTACCTTATAAATAGATATGACGTCAAGTATACCTGTCGCTCTGGTACAGCTCGACGGAGGAGTTGAGCTCGGCGAGCTGCTCCTTCAGCAGCTGGAGGTTGGAGTTGACGAAGCTCAGCTCCAACGCCACCGTCTCGCGCAGCTTGCGGTTTGTCGTCGCCTGGAATATAACATAGGAGGTAAGCATTGGGAGGAAACCGGAGACTCTCTCTACTCCACGCAATACTCGCGCGGTCTACTATGGTAGTCCAGCGTTTTTGATGCTAAATAACTATTATTTCGATCGGCTATGCGGTCACAGGAGTTACTGAGGATTTGCTCCTTTATGCAGAGTAGATGTTTTCCAACCTTTTTCAGCCACGGACCCCTAGGAAATGAAGTACAGTTTTCGGATTACGGAAAAAAATCGGATTACGTATGGTCCAGAGATGACATTGCGGACCCCCATACATATTATACTCGCGGACCCCCAGGGGTCTACGGACCACAGGTTGAGAAACACTGATGTAGAGCTATCTTTGTCTGTCAAATGGTTTTTCAAACTTAGCCTAAGTTTGGAGTAAATATTGTTATTATTATCCTTGCCATACTGACTGATTTGACTATAATTTATAATAATTGTAAGCACACACTTCCATTAAGCATGGGTAAAAATATTGTCTTTTAAATAAGCATGGAAGAACATTGGTTATCTAGCTGCTTGCACTGATAAGAGATCATGCCTCAGCAGGGGTGATATTTGGTCATTAAAGATGGCAATAATGATAACCCAATGCCTATGACTTTATTGGATTTCTCTAGTTTTCCAGGGTCATCGGTCATCGTGACTCCAGTGACCTCTGTTACTTTTGTAATGTATGTATATGTGGGGACTGGGGAAAGATATTAGCTTTCCTACTTTCTCACGGCTGAGCAGGTGCAAATGAAAGCAATTTACGCGGGAAAACAGTTCCTCCGCAGATGGTGACCTGACCAAGGTCAAGACGGGTCGCGGGTCGCTAAACACAATACAAGTCAACGGACGACGCCGGATGTGACGTCACAGTGTTCTCATTTTGAAAATTGCTCTCGGAATTTTGAAGATTGAGATAAATGAGTTCAGTCTACGAGGAAATCAATTGTTTTTAAATAATACTTGTTTTTTTTTAATTCAAGGTAGGTAGGTAATTATTTTCCACATAATATTTAATGTTTAAAGAAATTAAATTAAAACTTTTAAAACTTGTTTCAATTTGAATTCGCGCAAAGAGTTTTTCAACCTGTTTCAACGTTCTTGCATGCGAGTGTACGCATAGGCAGTGTAGGAAAGGAGATAGGTACTGACTCGTTTACTTCCAGGTTGAAGTATATTTTGCGGGATAATCTCCTAGCACCTACCTTGAAGAGGTTCTCGGCGCCGGCGCGCAGACGCAGCTCCTTGTTGATCTCCTGGTTGATCTGACAGCGGCGCGTCTGCAGCCGCCCGCGACATGTCGCCACGCGCGGGTCCGAGCCCTGAAACAATAGAGGATACAGTTTAGTACACTCCTTGTGAGCAGCTCTGGATTTATATCTAAGACAGTATAGGCCATGGCCTGTGGCGTCCTAGGGAGGGCTGCAGCGTCCTAAGAGGGCGGCAGAGCTCGTACATAGGGGCGGCAAAATTAAAGTGGCCTATACTCATAAATCCAGCCCTGTTTGTGAGTATATCTAGTAAGAGCTGGTACAGGGTCTAAGAAGAAAAGCTCAAGAGTTGTGGACATTGGCCCAGCAAGCATTCCCATTACATGTATACCCTACTCTGACAGTATAGAGCAAACCAACTACGTAAAACTTTTAAAATGATCTCAGACCTGAGAGAAAATAATCAGGAGAAAATCAAGGATTTGAGCTACTTATATTTAATAGGGGTTGGGCAATGTAAGGTGTCACGTAACTAAGATTAGTTAAGTTTGGGATGAGACTACTCTTACCTAAACTTTACTAATCTTTAGACCTCGCGGACCAGCTCTATCCTTATAGACCTAGCGGCAAGTCTCAGTAACTTAACCCTTAATTAGGCGCATCAAAAAAGTCACACAAGTAGTCGCATGGGGTCTCCACTGACCCCAAATAAAAAAAAGAAAATAAAGTTGAAGAAATGAATAAAATGAAGTATTAATTATGCTAATTGTTAGAATGCTTTATCATAATTAATCTTGATAAGCAAAAACCTTCATTTGCTTCTATACAACTAAAAAAATCTATCGACTACTGCTCTGTCTCGAAATCTCATAAATATCACTATGGTTAAGATCGAGATTTAAAAAATCTATTATTCACTTTGATGACCAGATTTTTTTTGCAGCACCGAAGGAAGTAGGTCCTGAGCTAATACTGACCAACATATTTTCCTCATTTGTATGATTTGTTACGCACTTCTGGTCATCACCCCCTCATCATCATCATCACCATCCAGATGTCAGGGATTACTTTAGGCATCTCTAGGCTCCTAAATCTTGTCTACCGATTCATGCCCGTCACAAATCGGTGCATAGTTTTGAAGTTCGGAGGCTATAGGCTCGCAAAATCTCTTTTGTCTTCAGAAACCTTCCAGCCGCCAGTGTATTTCACTATCTTGATCTATATTGAAATTTTTACAGAGCAATTATATATAAAATAAGGTTGTCAATAGAATGACATACTCATATATTTATAAATCATTCTAAATTATATCAAAAATAATCTAACAATTAAACATAATATTAGAAAAATGGAAACTTGTCTTGTGACAAAAAAGTCACGTAAGTGGTCGCATGGGGTCAGAGCTCAAGAGAGTAGCGACACATGCACCATCGTTAGCTGACCGGCTACCGCTTATTAGGATACCTCAATAGGAGTTAGGAAACTAACAAAAGAGTCGTTGCATTCCTGGAACTCTAGCACATATTTTTTTCGGTTTGAAAGTGATCTGACCCCAGGGTTAATACACTCATAGAACTCCGATTTTACAGGAAATGAATGATAGGCTTTTTCATAAACTGTGTCATGTCAAGACTGTATAATTCTCCACTGAAATGTTATTATGGTGGTGAGCGGTGTATGTGGTGATAATCGTGAGCGCGGTGATCGGTCGTGGGCATCATTAGGAGCGATCGATCACGGCACGGATGGCCTGATAGACATGTACACTTCGCTACATATTTTAGAATGTAGTCTATAAATATTCTTTCATCTTAAAACTACATGTTTCTAATAGAAATTTGTTTAAAGTGTGGGAACTCTATATTTTCAGAGTCAAAAACTATGATCCTATGATTGGATTTATATTGTTAATACCCCGTACCTAAGTCATACTATTATATTGTTAGATAATAATAATTGATGTTTCACAAAAGTAAAACCTACCAAATATGTTATTGGCAATTATAAAATAATGACGTTATTATTGGGTTATAAATTATTTATTTATAATAGGTAATAGACAAAACTAAATACACTTTCACTACGTCGCGTGTACATATTTTTATAATTATAGGTTGTATGTACCTTGCTATATACACATTATATTAAATAGCAAATATCGCCTCCTGGTTAAAGTGGGTGTTAGAAAAACGTCGTCTTGTATCCTAGATTCGTAACATTATCCATGGGTCGGTTGAGCATGTAAAAAGTCGAATCAGTGCCTGATCTCTCGCCAGTTTGTCTATCATTCTGCTACTCTGTAAAGAATTGTAAGTTGTATTTAGTTACAACTTAGACATAAACTACGATAACATGGCGCGCCCATCCAAAATTCAAAACGTTTGAAGTGCGTTGTCTTGCGCGGTCGGCTAGTTATGATTAGTTGACCAACAAATCTTGGTAATAAGTGACATTAAGTGAAATATTACGAGTACTGGTTAATTGGTTGAATACTTACTACAATCATACAAACTCTTTCATAAGGATGTGACTACACACATTGAAACAGTAATTTGGAGGGGCGCGCCATGTCATCGACCATCGTAGTTTAATCTCTACAAGCATAATCTTCATTTCTTTATTCATCAATTGGTTATCATCAGGTGATGCGTTACATGTACTTAATATATTCTCATTAAAATATACAATGAATGTTTGTGTTTATGTGACGGAGTGTACGTTTAGCGTTACGTCGCGTCGCGTACCGCACGCGAGACGCACTTTCAATCACAAGAAATAACTTAGTCGGTAATCGTGTCACGAAGCTGTCTGTTTCTTTTGTGGACAATAAAAAATATATAAAATGCATATTCAGAAGTAAAAGCCTACCTTTTACTACAAAGGTATTACTCTATCAGGAGCTTTACCACCGAAAGATACGATTTTGATTTTCGATCCGATGTCGATTATGATTTAACGTCGATCGTACTCTGAGAACAAACTCGAATCACGATCGACATCGCGTTTTTAGCGACATGTTATGTCAAGACTGAATATTATTGTAGATGTCGGAAGTACCAAATGTACCTATATGTCGGTAGTCGGTACGATGAAAATAGCTTCATGATAGGCTGGATTTATTTTTTTATTTATTTACTAGCTGTCCCGGCAAACGTTGCTTTGCCATAATATAAAGTATTTCGCCCATATTATTTTATTCAAGTGACTAAATAAGTATGTCGCCATGGCAACGTCTATCGCTATCTCGTCGCACAAACAATGGTCGCCGTCAGTCTCAGGTTGTATTTACTATTATTTATTCAACAAAATATGCACTTATCAATATATAAAATACCCAGTAGCCGATTCTCAGACCTACTGAATATGCATATAAAATTTGGTAAAAATCAGTAAAGCCGTTTCGGAGGAGTTCGCGGACTAACATTGTGACACGAGAATTTTATATTATATAAGATTAATAAAGTACAACCACATCGCATACATTTTTCACTTAAAACTAAAACATCAATTTGTATTATAATTTATATCTAATGCATACAACTACGGTGTACATAGCATTAATAACAAAATGTAATTATTATTCATTAAAATTTAAATAAAATAATATAAACTTAAACAAATGAGTCTCTTAATTTTTTCGTAAAATCAAAATACTTATCATGGTACACATCGAGATCAATAAAAGTATTTATTTTATTATATACAATTAGCTTGTTATCTCGCGATGTAACCGCCAAACCGCGCGTTCGGGCGGACGCATATTATATTATGTATACGAGTATATTTAATATGGTTTTATTGCTTTTCAAAATATTCGCCGCGATGATCGACACACTTTTGCATACGCTGGAACCAATTTTCATAGCACTTTTTCCATTCTGATTGAGGTATCTCCAAAACGTGCATTTTGAACGCATCAACAGCCTCTTCGCGGCTCGAAAAACGTTGACCACGTAATTTGTTCTTCGCGTATGGAAATAAAAAGAAATCGTTAGGTGCCAAATCAGGGCTGTACGGCGGATGACCAGTCAATTCGATCTTTTGACCCTCCAAAAACTGAGTTGTTTCAGCTGAGGTGTGACAACTAGCATTGTCGTGATGTAATATGATTCTGCGTTGTCGGTTGTCCTTTCTTATTTCTTCAAAGACTTCTGGTAAACAAATGGTCGTATACCAATCAAAATTAACCGTTTTACGATTCTCTAATGGCACTGTAGCCACATGTCCATTCATTCCAAAAAAACAGGCGACCATTTGCTTCAAAGTACTTTTTGCACGAGTAACTTTTGTTGGTTTCGGCTCATCTTGGAACACCCACACCGTTGACTGTTGTTTAGTTTCGGGGTCATATGCATAGATCCAAGATTCATCACCTGTGTAGATATTATAAACGGCTTTTGACGTACCACGGTTGTATTTTTTTATCATTTTTTTGCACCAATCGACACGAGCCCGTTTTTGATCGATTGTCAAGTTGTGCGGAATCCAACGCGAACATATTTTTTTTACAGCCAAATGTTCGTGTAATATCTTATGTATGCTCGTCATACTTATGCCTAAGGACGCCTCTATCTCGCGATATGTAACATGACGATCACGCATTATTAGTTCCCGCACAGCATCTATATTTTGTGGGACAACAGCTGTTTTTGGGCGACCTTCTTTATTTTCATCCGTGAGCATAGACCGCCCACGATTAAACTCACTGTACCAGTGATAAACAGTGGTTTTTGATGGTGCTTCATCTCCAAAAGTTGCGGTGAGTTGAATAAAGCACTGTTGTTGATTTAGCCCACGCCGAAAATCGTAGTAAATCATTGCACGAAAATGTTCACGCGTTAAATCCATGGCAAATGAAGACACGCAATTTTCAAAATGACGCCACAATGGAAAAATAATTGACAGTCACATGAAACAAAATGTATTCTTCAACCAAAGAGTTCTATTTTCAAATGTTGTAATTACTTTTCAAATATTGTTCTTGTAAGTGGCCAGTTCCGGATACATAAATAGCAGCCCTCGTAGGTAGAGCTCTTCCACGAATCACGCGTTATGTTAAATAAATTGTTAAAATAACTAACTTCCTTGAGATTTAGGAAATAAGTAATTATAAATTCTCATTATCAACTACTTGCTTAAAGTTTCTAGCCTACTTTAAATTACGTATTAATTTTAACAGCCAATAATAATTATTATTATTTGTTCAAAGTACACAATAGTAAAATAAAATTTATATTCAAAGTAACCAACAAGTTACAAAAGTGTTGATTGTTGCAAGCTTGTTAAACATTTCACTTATGCGAATGAAATTAAAAGCAAACAAATTCGAGGTTAATTATAAAACATATCTCATTTAAACGTGCCAAGGATAACAAAATATTACTCTGTTGTGAAAAGTAATTCAGCGTGATTGTGTAATAAATATAAAAGCTATATTCAAATTAAAAAATTAACGGCCTTCAATAACTATGCAACTATAAGTACTATGTAATATTCTAATACTGTATGCGAGACAAAGTTGTTTTGAATTAAATCCATACTAATATTATAAATGCGAAAGTGTGTCTGTCTGTCCGTCCGTCCGTCCGTCCGTCTGTCTGTCTGTCTGTCTGTCGCTGAAATTTGGCATGAAGATACTTTGAGTCCCGGGAAACGACATAGGATACTTTTTGTCCCGGAAAAATGTACGGTTCCTTCGCGATAAACGAGTTTTGGCGCAACGGAGTTGCGGGCGTCATCTAGTCTCTTATACTTTATCAAATCAAATCATGCTTTATTGACATGAGAAACAAGGTTTAAGACCGGGCTCCCTTTTTTTTCTGTGTTTTCTAATAAGTATTACGATCCCGGAAGACGATTGACACAAATGAAATTGTATGTATATTTATCTGATACTTGCCTAACGGAAAACACGGTTCACTTCTTTTGACTCGATAGTTTTATTTTTCGAAATTATGATTTTTTCTGGGCTTTTCAACAAATATCTGTTACACTTATTGAGTTACTATCATTCAATAACTTGCACTACTACAATCACACACTTTATAAAAGATTAACTAAAGTAAATATTAGTATGGTAAGTATTTAATTTTTAAGTAATCATCAAAAACATTTTTGGGACTAGCGAAATTTACTTTCGTGCTATAATGCGCCGGACCGTTGCTACGCGATATTGTTCACTATTAGCTACAGCGCAAAATACATTTCATGCGGGCACGATTCATGGAATCATTGTATCATGATTGGACGATAGCCGTGTGTGTAGGCGGGGCTAGCGTTTTGGCAGCAGGCTCTTAAGGCCAAAAAAATCTAAATATAGTCTCTCTCGAGTAATTGAGCATTTTTTGAAATTGATCGTTTTAAGTACCTTTCTTTTTATTCTGAGCTTAGTTCAGTCTTCCAGGTACTAATATGGAAAAAAGCAGCATGAATTATGAAAAAAATGTACATTATTTGGATCGTTTAGACTTTAGGTTTAGAGGAATTGCGACATGATGATCATTTTCATCGTATTGCTGATAGATGGTAGTGATGGCAAGGTTACAATCTACCAGCAAGGTTTGTAACCGAAGCCGGCAACCCGACACGGTGTGATTTGTGCAACCGGTAACGTATCAGTCGGGGTGCTTCGGTTACAGTACCGAATACGTTACGCCGTACGCGCTGATAGTGGATTGAAAGGTAACATAGGGCTGCCGAAAAGTTCAAATTAAATGAAACTTGCATTCGATTAATTAGACGGCGAAGTTAGATTGTGTATTCCACAATTTTTAGCCGTCGAAACTGTCGAGCGCACTTTGACTAAGAACCTATAGCAACTATAATTACTAAAAAAGCCTTTCCTTTGAAGAAAGACATCTGGTTTGTGGTCTCATGTATTGTTCTCTACTCTCTAACAAGGTTTATCTTTCGCCAGCCGTCAACTACGACGTAATCGCACGAAGTACGACCATTTTCTGTTGCTGCTCGGAATTCATGAATTTTTAGATAGATACAATATGTCTGTCAATTTTATAGAAGATTGTACTTATTCTGCAAAGCCTTGCAACAGAATAAGTATAAAAGTTATAAGTAGACAAGTTATTCCTAAGAATCCTTAGTTTCAAGATTTATTAGTCCAAATTATTTTTTTCCATTACTTCTTCTACATTTAATTAATTCATATCGTGACAGTGTAGTTCAGACTGATTGTAAATCTAGTCTCTTAATTATAGTAAAGTTATATAGCGTCAAACATTACCAATAATAATTTCAACCCTATTACCTAGTATAAATTATTCAGTAGGTCAATAATAATTATGAAATGACAATTAATTGAGTGTCGGTATGCGCTGATGTAACGTGTCAGGGTGACATGACATGACTCAATATTGTCAAGGGACCGTGGGGTAACTGGCAACACCGATTTTGGACTGTAATTGCACTGTGAAAACGTGAACGCAATGCAAATCACATACCTAGGCGTGTACTCGCCCGATTCGTACATAATATCTATTTAAAATTTAAATAAGTAACGTAGCACGCATAGGTAAACAAGAGTATAATTATTGTATATTAAAAGTTGTTGCTTGTATTGCAATTATAAATTTTTATGAACGACTATGAATATTATCGGAAAAAATGAAGTAAATCACGTAATTTTGGAACACACTAAAATATTTTTAATTTTAATTAGGTTGTGCTTGCGACAAAGTACAGTATTCCACAGGAACAGCATACTTTTAACACTACTTTTTAGACTCGGGACGAAAGCAAATATTCCAATGCATCAACTTAGCTGAATTCCATCACAATCTCTTCAACTATTTCTGCGTAAAGTTACAGACTACACACTCCAAACTTTTGCGCTTATAATACTAGTCTGATACGTTCCTGCACCTGTTACCTGAAGTGACGGATTAAGACTACTTAATGCCCTAAGCGATTCATGCATGTACGGGCCCCCCTATCCGTATGTCAACTAGAATCGGTCTTTGAACCTTTACTCTTCTGGTGCCCCTCAGACATGATGCCCTAGGCAATTGCTTAATTTGATTGATTAATCAATCAAATTAAGCAATTGCCGCAAAAAATAAAAAAAGAATCCGCGATCGAAGGATTCTTCGATCGCGGATTCTTGGAAATGCTATTGTATTCTATTGTTGTCGCGATCACTGGTGCTCTTATGGGGCTTGAAGGATTAAGGGTAAATCCGTCACTGGTTACCTGTCTGTCTCTAAGTTCTCAAAGCAAAGAATGCGAATTATATATTCTACAGACTATCTCTACCTATCTCTCGCCACTCTAAAATCAAACAATACAGCGGAACAAGAAAGGCTATTATGTAAATACGTCACGTAGTACGGCGGAAAAGGCGGGCCTCGGACACGGGTTGCCAGCGACTACGTTTCCTCAAAACTGGGGAAATTTATTACTAGGTGGAAACATATTTTATTTCTCCTTGATTATTGCGTGTGTGCAGTGTGACTTTATTTATTTGACAATAATGTTTGATGAAACCAAAAACTCTACATACAAGTTACTCTGAAATTCTCTCATTTTAATATCAAACGATATCTATGAAAATTATTACGGTAAATAAACTGCAGCGCAGCAAGTTTTGTACAACCCAGTAATAAAATATAGCAGCAAGAATAAAACTGGACCGATGAAAAACAGCGTAAGAAACATGCAAGTTTTTTAAACTAAAACAGGGGTATTTTTTAAATGTAGTTTGTAACACTGATTACTGAGCCCACTGTCCGAATACAAAATAAGCGATAAGGTCGCCGGGTTCAAATTCATTCGGGTTCGTTTGTTACGGCCGCTTTCGCCGTAGTACTTGCCATATCTACGAAAATACGTAGATTACTCAGATTTAAGACAAACTCAAAAACTCAAACTCAAAATTTTTTATTCAGAATAAATTTTTGCAAATATTTTCTGAAAGTCTACATGATGCCTACCACCGGTTCGGGAACTAACCCGGCGAGAAGAACCGGCGTAAGAAACTCGCAGGGGGCCCACTTTATTTACCAAAAAAAGTGAGAAAAAAATTAATCTTTTAAAATAAAGTTTACAATGCTGTAACTTAAAATTATACAATGTCAACATACATACATAATTGTAAGTCATAAAATAATGTAGAAGTAGCCTTGCAAGCAGCCATCCTACTCCCAAGATGTGCCGTCGTTTATGAAATCATTGACCTTATAATAGGCTTTGGCACACAAACGTTCTTTGACTACTTTTTTAAATTTATTAATGGAAAGATTTTGAACTTTTTCTGGGATTTTATTGTAAAGGCGTACACATTGACCTTTAAAAGATTTACTAACTTTACTAAGTCTGATCACCGGTATTTCTAGTTTGTACTTATTTCTAGTGTTTCTTCCGTGACTGTCACTTTTGGTTGTAAATTTACTAAGATTCTTTCTAACATATAAAACATTATCCAAAATGTATTGAGAAGCAACAGTTAGAATACCAATTTCTTTAAACTTTTCTCTCAGAGATTCAAAAGCTGACATTTTATAAATTGAACGTATAGCTCGCTTCTGCAGCACAAAAATCGTATTAATGTCGGCAGCGTTTCCCCATAAGAGGATGCCATACGACATTCTACTATGAAAATAACTGAAATAAACTAGTCTTGCTGTGTCTTTGTCAGCAATTTCCCGTATTTTTCTGACCCGTATTTTGCAGAACTGAGCCTATCTGCAAGATTAGCAATATGAGGACCCCACTGTAGTTTACTATCTAGTGTAATGCCTAAGAATACAGTGGTGTCCACCAAATCCATCTTCTCATCATTTAATAGTATATTGGTTTTAACTTGCCTGACATTGGGCAAAGTAAATTTTAAACATTTAGTTTTCTTAGAATTTAGAAGTAAGTTATTAACGTTAAACCAATGTACTATTTTTGAGAGAGCACTATTTACCTCGTCGTAATTTGACTGTTGTCGCTTCACTTTAAAAATAAGTGAAGTGTCATCAGCAAAAAGTACTATCTCATTATCCTTAACAAGATAAGGTAAGTCGTTTATGTAGATGAGAAAAAGGAATGGACCTAAAATGGATCCCTGTGGGACGCCTAATTCTATTTTGGTCCCATTGGACCTTTTACTATTAATGTCAACCCTTTGAGTTCTATTTTTGAGGTAAGATGTCAAAAGGTTGAGTGCTGAGTCCCTAATGCCATAGTGGTGCAATTTCCTGATTAATGTAGCATGCTCAACACAGTCAAAAGCCTTGGAGAGGTCGCAAAAAACCCCTAGGGCATCCTGCGAATCCTCCCATGCTTCAAATATACTATAAAGAACACAACATTTTCACAAATAAATTAAATAAAATATTTCGTTACATGGAAATATTGATGTGCGCTTTCTTTCCGTCACTAATAATTTAAAAACAATAACATAATATCTACGTCCATTATTTAGGCTGGTTTTAGTGTCACGCGGACCGTCGGTACGGATCACTCCGTATAAATGCAATATGCATTACGCTATAAGGAGCGTTTAAGAGTAATGCGGAGGGGTCCGTACGGACCCCTCCGCATTACTCCTGAAAACTTCATACAAATCGATCTACGGAGCGATCCGTACCGACGGCCCGCGTGACACTAAAACCAGCCTTACCAACCTAGCTAGGTTATTACTTCTTAGGGATCATAATATTGTATTCTTCATTAAATCTTTTTTAAATAATGATAACTTTTAAGGTTTACAAAAACTTTTCTAGCGATATCTAATATACGATATAAAATTTCATGTACTTATTTCAAATTAGTAGTAGCTTGATTTTGAAGTATCAGCTTGTTGTTACATGACATATGAAACCGTGTTACGACTTACGCCGAAAGACATACAACTTGCAAACAATGATCAATTAATGCATTTCTGTCAACTGGTAAGTGTTTCCAGTCTGTATTGTAATAAAGCGGCCTGCTATGGAAAGAGCTATGTTGGGACTTTGGGAGTATCCCTGGTGGATAAAATTCCTAATATAGTCATTCACCAGAGAACTAGAGTCACCGACATCGCCCGTAGAATTAGCACGCTGAAGTGGAAGGGGCTGGTCACGTCTGCAGACGGGAAGACGGTAGATGGAGTAGACAAGTGTTAGAGTGGATACCACGCTTGGGCAAACGTAGTGTAGGACGTCTTGTAGCACGGTGGACCGACGATTTGAAGAAAGTGGCTGGCAGCGGATGGACGAGGGCTGCCCAAGATCGGGATGGTTGGCGCTCATTAGGAGGCTTAAGTTCAGCAGTGGACGGCAATAGGCTGATGATGATGATGACTGTGATAAAATCACCAATTTACTAACACATTTCCCATACTTATGCAAGTAGGAATTTATTTTTTAAGTCGTTTTTTATGTATCTAGATTGATTATAAAACTAATCTGACATTTTGATGGAATAATCTAGAAACTAGAAAGTAAATAAACAGCAGAGCTAATTTATATGTGCATAATTAAAAAACTAACGTGTTTCCTTTCCTGCCAGTATTATCTTACGAAATAGATAAGTGAACATTTTCAAATTAGATAATATATTATCAGTCGTACTCAGAGTTAGAGACACTTGTTGATTACTTAATTTTAAATGAACAAGAATTTAACATACGTTCTATACAAGGTGCTTTTTTATAAAATAAGGGGGCAAACGAGCAAACGGGTCACCTGATGGAAAGCAACTACCGTCGCCCATGGAAAAATAAAGTGGTAAAACTTTAGGGTGTGTATTCCTTGTGTAGAGTTCACTGTTAAAATAGCAGCGCTGAAATACTTTTTTTTTAGATTTGTATGGACATTGGGCAAGCGCTCCAGCACGATGAGTTTTCCTATACAAAGGTGAAAACATTTTTACTCTTTCAGCGCTGCTACTTTCACAGTGAACTCTATACAGGAGACTCATACACACCCTAAAATATTATCACTTAGTTTTGTTACACCCTGTATATTTACTGTCAAACTCCTCATTAAATTAAAGTTAAGTTAATCTATAAAAGTCTCTGAGGACGGCAGAAATGTATTCACTTTATGTCAAAATGTTAACTCCTTTAGTAATCATTAATTATTACTCGTATCACTGCGGCCGTTAGATTGACTAACATCTCAGAATACCTAAATTAAAACCTGAGTTAATCCTCGCTCTTACAAGTTATTTCCTAATACCATTTAAGTTGTAATATGAGGAAACGTGCGGCATTCTCGCAAGTCGCAACGTCGCAATGACCACATTTCAGCTGGCAATTAAACAAACAACTTTTCTTTCTTTTTCTTCTTTTTTGGCAACTTGACACAAAGGATGTGTATGTTGTGCCACAGACAAGGTAAAAAGGTAAGGAATATGGCGGGAAAACCATATTCCTCCTATTATAATTTTCATCATCGTTTTCATGTATCGTCAGGTCTAAAGTCTAGTCAAAGTCTAAGTAAAAGTCAATACAGTCAAGGAGTCAAGTCGGTCGATTCAGTAAAGTGGTAGACGCTTTACTGAAACTTTTGATGGAGTTTTGGAGGGAACACAAAATAGCACGTTTCTGGATATTACATCACTTTCCTACACTTGTGCATGAACACGAATATCTAATGGTTAATATTCTACCAATATTACACACTAAAAACCCAGTTAACACAATTTTAGGAAAATAATATAAAAACACAACAGCACCCTTTTACATTCCCGGCAAAACTCCAAACAACTTTGACATTAATGACGTTTCATTGTGACAACTCCGTCTCCCACGGGAATTTTCCCGCTAAATATTGCTTTTGAGAAATTAACGTATTTTTACTAAAAATAGTTGTTTCGAGATGAGAACTACATAGGAACCCATTGTAAGAGTTACGTTAGAAAGTAATGTTAACTGATTTGATCGTCAATAATCTTCATTTACAGTAAAAGTTATTATTGTCTATGTCACATAACAGACACAAAAATGGCGGACCGTGACATTTAATTATGTGACAGCACCGTGGACGATTGGCGGGAAATTGATTAGGCGCCATCTTGGAATTATCCGCCAATGGCTGATACGTCGCTGCTGTTACGTCGTAGGTACTTACTTTGGTACTTAAATACCTTGCAGATAAATCCATACTAATATTACAAATAATATAAATACGAAAGCGTGTCTGTCTGTTACCTCTTCATGCCAAAATCGCTGAACCGATTTTATTGGAATTTGGTGTGAAGATACTTTGAGTCTCGGGAAAGGACATAGGATACTTTTTATCCCGGAAAAATGTACGGTTCCCGCGCGATAAACGAATTTTGGCGCAAAGGAGTTGCGGGCGTCATCTAGTATATTATAAGTTTATAACACAGTGTTATAACATAAACAATAATATTTCATACATTTGTTGTACAATGTACATACAGAAAAATAAACTTGGCATGACTTTCCATAGAGTTTCTTTAGAAGTGCCTATAGTTAACTTTTGCGTGTTATGAAATGTCCTCTAACCATTTCACTCGTTACCTACTCTTAACTACAATCCTAATTACAATGTAACTAGAGTGTAAGACAATTTAGCAAAAAGTTGGCTTTATTAAGTGCAATTTTTTGCTCCAAAAAAAAAAACAAAGAAATTTATTTGCAACGAGAATAGCGTTTATAATTGACATGGGCCCACCCCGCCGTCTAACGCGGCGCCGCTGTCTGCGCATGCGCAGCCTAAGAAATATTTTAATGCACACATTTTTCACTGCACATAGTTCTACAAAATTACGAAGATTTATTTAGCACTAGATAACGCCCGTAACACCGCTGTGCAAAAAGTACCGTACAATGTACATTTTTCCGATACACAAAGTATCTTATATCCTTTCCCAGGACTCAAAGTATCTGACCTTTAAGGTGACGCCGCGTTAAAGTAAGAATCAGTATTGGATATATTTTAGATTGCTTGTTTTCTATGAGATGTCGGCCCGGCCTCTCATAGAAAACAATTGTATAATGACTATCGTAAACGCAAATTTTGTATTATCAGAAATGGTTTCAGGCAGATGGCGGGCTTATGTTATTTTATCAGGTTTTGTCAAATCAGTTTTAGTTATCGTTTGGCTTCTCAGAACCCGAACTAGGGTACGGCCGCCAGTAGTCAGCCCCACACCAGTAGTCAGCCTTTTCCAGCTAATAACCTATAGGAATAGTGTTCTATTGCAAATAAACCAATCAAGTTATTTTAAATAAAAGCTTGGCTTTCTTATTGGTCGTTTCGGAACGTCACAATGACGCTATGTGGCTGCAAGAAATAGTAATCTGATTCCATTTCGACGTTGTCACTTGTCGAGACAACACGCGGAGTTCGCGCCAAAATTTTCTTAGTGGGAAGTGTCCAACAAAAAGGTGAGTTATTGCGGTTTCTTAGTAACTTTTGTGTATTTTTTTATTAAAACATATTGTTATTACATTTTAACGTCAAAATCAAATGAGTAATAGAGAGCAGTTTCTTAATAGTTATTTAAATAATTAGGTGGCCGACTACTGGATATGCGTTTCTTCTACATTATCCAGTGCTCGGCCACCTCCGGCTGAGTACTGGATTTTATGCTTTTTTTTTTTAATTGAAGTCTTATGGGTATCATTTTAAAGTTGGGAATTCACCCTTTAATTTAGTATAGCCATGTCATGTATAATTCCATATAAAAACCAGTAGTCGGCCGCCTAACTAGATACGATCGAGCCACGGCTGAGTACTGGTGAGGGTAGACCCAGTGCTCAGCCATAGTAACTTACGCTGCTTAAATTATTCATTTATTTAATAAGCACCTAGCCACCAAGTAATTTCTTACTTTTTTTGAATTGTTTATTTGTTTCAGTTCCATAATATGTCTCTTTCGAGGCCCCTGAAGAAAAACTAACACAAGCGTTAGATGCAATGAGAAATGGCATGCCAATTAGACAGGCCAGTAGAAACTATGGGGTTCCTCGAGGCACAATCCAGGATAGACTCCATCTTCGAGTTCCTGAAGGGCCTAGAAAAATGGGCCCCGAATCCATCCTTAACAAATCAGAAGAAGCAGAAATTGCAACATGGCTCAAAGAGATTGCAATTTGTGGTTTCGGAAAGAAACCTGACAACTTATTTATTACTGTCCAGGAAATGATGATAGAAGACGGCAGGCCTAATCCGTTTGTGAATGGAAGACCAGGCAAGAAGTGGATGAATTCTTTTTTCAAACGTAACAATATATTTTCAATGAGAACACCTGAAGCTATTTCAAAGGGAAGAGCAGTAATCACTGAAGAGTGTATTAGAAAGTGGTTTGAGAATCTCACAAATTACCTAACCAAAAATCAAGCACTCGACGTGTTAGACCCCAATAGAATACTAAACGGTGACGAAGCAAACTTCATGCTTTGCCCAAAAACTGGAAAAGTGATAGCACCCCGAGGATATAAAAATGTATACCAAATAGTAAAGGGCAAAGAAAAGAAAGCAGTCACCGGCTTAGCTTTTTTTTCCGCTATGGGCGATATTTTACCTCCCTGTGTAGTTTTCCCGTACATCAGACCCCCCAAAGATGTTATAAATAGCATGCCTAATGGTTGGTTCCTTGGTAAATCTGACACTGGTTGGATGAAGGCAGACACTCAGTAAATACTGTCACGACAATAACATCATTTTGTACGCACTGCCACCCAATACAACACATCTGATGCAACCAGCAGATGTTAGCGTTTTTAAGCCACTAAAATCTGAATGGGCGAAAACTGTTCATAATTGATGTTCACAGCAACAAAACTCTAACAATGTACTGACAAAGTCTTCATTCTGTCCATTGTTGGAAAAAGTACTAAGCAAAGAATCTCTCAAAGAAGCAATCAAAAATGGATTCCGTACGTGTGGCCTTTTTCCATTTGATCCAAATGCGGTAGACTATACAAAATGTGTCCAAAATATTTTAGAAGAAAAAAAAGGCAACAAGATAACTCCACCAAGTAAACTCGAAAGAAGAGATTTCGACATTGCATCAAAAGTAACAGTATTTGGGCAATGATTTGACCGCAAGAGGTGTAAATATAAATATTATACATGAAATTATTGAAAATGCGAAAGAGAGAAAAGAGACTGAAATAGAAAGTGATAGAACTAGGATATATTATAATAAAGAAGATAATGAAAGTAGAATAAATACATCACAATTCGAAATACTAGAAACTGATACTAGTGGTTTGAATAATCTGGCACTTGGCGATCTCACATTTCTGAATAACAATTTATTGGACGATATTCATGTTATTTCATTCGAAGTCAATGATAATTCAATATTAGTGCCCATCCGAGACAACTCTCCAATCTCTAGAAGTGAGCCGACTTGTCATCAAAAACCTAAGACTGATTCTGTGACACAAATTCGGTCGCCGAAAGTATCACCTTCTGTTCGAAAGCATCTCATTATACCGTCACCTATAAAGAAAACTACAGCTCCTAGAGTAATGAACAGAATTGGAGCAATATCTTCAGAAGAATGGAGGCAATTTGAAATATTAAAAGAGGAAGAGAAACAAAAAAAGAAAAATGCCGTTGAAGAAATAAAGTTACAGAGACAGAAAAATAAAGAAGAAAAGCAGAAACAAAAAAATGAAAACAAGATGAATAAAGCTGCAAATTCTACCAAGCGTAAAGTGAAAAGACTTACTACAAAGAAGAAATGTGATGATTATGATCCAGAATTCATTTTAAAAACTACTAAGATAAGAAAATTAAATAATATGAATGATGAAGAAGCAAAAGAAGCAGAGCAGACTTACTGTGATTTAGTGGAAGCTAAGCCAAATAAGATTCAAATCCTCAGTGATATAGTCATAACACCTGGAACTCCTGCGAAAGAAACCAATAAAGAAAATATACTTCTGAAAAAAGTGGTTAGTCGTAGAGAAACCTTCAGAAATGAAGAAGAACTTGAGAATTTTTTAAATAGTGATTTTAATTATCAATACTAAGTTAATTTAGTTTCCTGTGATATTAGAGTACCTACTTAGGTCTTATTATTTAATTAAATTGCTTAAGTTCCTAGATAATTAAACTCATAACTATTGATCTCAGGAGAGGCTGACTACTAGTACCCATTTGGCCGAGTACTGGGTTGTGACGGCTGAGTACTGGGGAAATGTGCCTTATTTTGAAAAATATTTTATTTTATTTACTTATTAAGAAAAAATATGTTTTATGTTAATTTCATACCAAAGTTTATTAAATAATTAAGTGAATGAGTACAAAAGGTTTTTGATTACTATTTTTAATAATGTTCTATACATATTTGAACTTGCGCTTTCCACTAAAAGGCTGACTACTGGTGCCAATACCCTATTTATATACTAATTGTGTAGGTCAATTTGCCTTGGAATTAATTTCTATATTTATAATTCTTATAAGTAATACCTAGGTAATAGATCTATAGCGGAAGTAAACTAATTGAAATAAAGTTATGAAAATAATAAAGTTTTATTGCGGTTCGTTTAGCAGTAAACTTTATATTGATACTGAAATGAGGCGTAGGCAGAAATTGAAGGTTCTCGTTTATAATGATAGTCCCCGTTAAGTTTAGAGTGAATATTATTTTTATCTGAATTGGACGCGTAGTTGGTCAATGAAAGCATTTAGGTGATGATCTATACTTATAAAATTACATGTCCTGACTGACTGACTGACTGACTGACTGACTGACTGATTCATCATCGCTGAGCAAAAACTGTTAAAGTTACAGCCACGAAATTTGGTGAGTAGGGTTGTTTTATTAAGTAGACACCCACTAAGGAAGGAATTTTGAAAATTTTACCCCGAAGGGGGTGAAATAGGGGTTGAAAGTTTGAATGAAAGTCCGTCATTTCTTGAGTTAGAAACATGAAACTTTATTTTTGGGCTGCTGATTAAAAATGAATGGATACGTATTTAAGCGTTTTTGGAAATTCTACCCCCAAGGGGGTGAAATTGGGGTTGAGAGTTTGAATTAAAGTCCGTTATTTCTTGAGTTAGAAACATGAAATTTTATGTTTGGGCTACTGATTAAAAATGATTGGATACATGCTTAAGCGTTTTTGGAAAATCTACCCCCAAGGGGGTGAAATAGGGGTTGAAAGTTTAAATGAAAGTCCGTCATTTCTTAAGTTAGAAACATGAAAGTTTATTTTTGAACTGCTGATTCAAAATGAATGGATAGGTATTTAAGCGTTTTTGGAAATTCTACCCCCAAGGGGGTGAAATTGGGGTTGAAAATTTGAATGAAAGTCCGTTATTTCTTGAGTTAGAAACATGAAATTTTATGTTTGGGCTACTGATTAAAAATGATTGGATACGTGTTTAAGCGTTTTTGGAAAATCTACACCCAAGGGGGTGAAATGGGGGTTGAAATTTTAAATGAAAGTCCGTCATTTCTTAAGTTAGAAACATGAAAGTTTATTTTTGGACTGCTGATTAAAAATGAACGGATAGGTATTTAAGCGTTTTTGGAAATTCTACCCCCAAGGGGGTGAAATTGGGGTTGAAAGTTTGAATCAAACTCCGTCATTTCTTGAGTCAGAAACATGAAACTTTATTTTTGTGCTACTGATTAAAAATAAATGGATACTTATTTAAGCGTTTCTGGTAATTCTACCCCCAAGGGGGTGAACTTGGGGTAGAAAGTTTCAATGAAAGTCCGTCATTTCTTGAGTTAAAAACATGAAAGTTTATTGACGTTTGCATTTGACGTTTGCTTAAATAGGGTCCTGTTTTTACCCTTTTTATAAGGAACCACAAAAAGGGGAAAATTATCCATCTTTGTTATTATACTATGTTAACGCGGACGAAGTCGCGGGCAACAGCTAGTATCACTACAAAGTTATTGGGAATAGACAAAAAATACGTGTGACACAAGGGGACGGTAAAGCTATTAAATTGCATTTTGATTAACTAATACACATTTTATAATTCGCATACGTCTAGTCGCATGCACACAAACACCGTGTCGAAGTCGCACGCCTCGCCGCACCGCTGTGCCGGTCGGAGTGGGGGTGTTAGGTTTTTTCGTTACGGAATTTCTTGATTTGGACAAGGCCCGCGATTAAAGCTATCCAATAGCGTAAAACATAATATATTGCTTATAAATAGGGCCCGGATTTATATGTAAATACATTTTTTTTTACGCGATTTTAGGCCTAGAATGTGTTTTTTACACGAATTATCATGTTTAGACTGTGAAAAACCAAGTTTTATTTTCCATATTTTTCCATATTTTAGGGTTTTACAAAGATAAGTCCATATTTTGCAAGAAAATGTCACAATCGTCCATATTTTCACAAAAATACAAAATAAAAAATACGTTCCCGCCACCATGCGGCTGCGTATTTCGTTCCTCACGCGTTTTATCGTCGTATTCTGTTTCCAAAGAAGATTATTGAAGAAATAGAAAATAAAGTTTCAGATGCTGAAGGTCCTGTTACTGAGATGGCTATACAAAAACTGAAGTAAAAAAAATATCGTGAATTGTGAGTTGTGACGTACAGGGATCATTTAGCCATTGATATTATGCGAACCCAAGAAGATAATTAAAAAAAAATGAAATAAGGGGGCAAACGAGCAAACGGGTCACCTGATGGAAAGCAACTTCCTGGACACTCGCAGCATCAGAAGAGCTGCAGGTGAGTTGCCGGCCTTTTAAGAGGGAATAGTGGAGGGCAGGGAAGGAAATAGGGGAGGGTAGGGAAGGGAAAAGGGTAGGGGATTGGGCCTCCGGTAAACTCACTCACTCGGCGAAACAAAGCGCAAGCGCTGTTTCACGCCGGTTTTCTATGAGCCCGTGGTATTTCTCCGGTCGAGCCGGCCCATTCGTGCCGAAGCATGGCTCTCCCACGTCAAATCATGCAGCATGACGTGCGTTATGTGCTGTCATGCTTACAATATGATCGGCATGTCATGCAAGTTGCACAATTAATACTGTCACGTATGTTTATTCCCAAACCAACTATGCATAGGCAAAGCCAGCATAGCATATTTCTGGCCTACCAAATATGCAGAGGCAAAGCCAGCATAGCATATTTCTGGCCTACCAAATATGCAGAGGCAAAGCCAGCATAGCATATTTCTGGCCTCTATCTCTTTGTTAACTGTCACGAGAGACTCTTTTCTTACCTACACTAAAACAAAGTTTAATTATTGTAATTTTATACTCCATATTTTTCCATATTTCTATTTTATACTCCATATTTTTCCATATTTTCGATTTTTCAGTCCATATTTTATGTACATATTTTGGATTTTTTAATACATATTTTTCCGGGCCCTACTTATAAAATATATGCTTATGTAATTATTATTATGTCCGATGCAATTAGCAACTCGGTAAAATCTTAATATTATATTATAATATTAAGTTTTGCTAATTATAATATAATATTAAGTACGTTTGATAAGATAATGTTATAATGTTAAGACTTCAAAGAACGAAAAGATGGAAAAGACTTCAACGCGCGCAGCGTTGAAGTCTTTTCCTTGGAACAAATTCAAACAACTCGGTAGAGGCTTTTTGTTTAAAAAAAACCATAGAATTTAGTGAAATATAGCTAATAGGGCTCTTAAGGGTCGGTTTATATTGTGTGTTAAGCTATTTAAGACTTTTTAAGCTATTTAAAAATTAAACTTTATTCTCTACTAAAAACCAAAAAATATCGAATTTCTGATTTGCTCTTTAAACTTGATTTATGTTTTATTGTAAGTCCACCCCAATGCTAGCCAATAATGACATAGACTACTAAATACTATAGCGAGGGTAATTATGGTATGTATTTTATGTAACACGTATGTAATGGTGGTAGTGGTGGTGGTGAGTGGTATGGTAATGTGGTATTGCGATGCGGTGTAGCGTGGCGACCATTTCTCCGCCATTTCACTTAGAAACCATGGCCAGCGCCCCTACCATGGTGCTGAATCGCTGATCGAGTTATGTCATTCACGTAATTACTAATTTGTAAGTGACATACATGATGTGTGAATTCACAATGCGTAATTCGACTTGCATACAACAACTATCGTTTATCGTAACTATATTTCGTTAAATCACTGAATTGTTGGACATAATATGCTGAAAGTTGAAACACACTTGTGTGTTGCATTTCAAAGCACATTCGAACCATAAAAATTGGGCCCTCGAGCTTTTAAATATTCGACAGTTTTTACAGCAAAATTTGCAGTCATATTAATGGTGGTGGGATAATTATGTCAAATTTCATACGAATTTGACATAACCCATCGCTAAGTGGCATGGTGTTTAGAGAGCACTCACTGATCAATCCCAAACCTAACTTGACTGAATGCTAATCGAGACGACATCGACTTGTCGATTTTACATGAATAAAGGAAGGTCGTTATGTTAAGTAATACGCGAACAGAATATACTTGGAGTGTCAAAGGATTTCCGATGACGGTTTCACTTTTCGATGTTTAAGTGGCTTGATCGGAATTTCTAATATTTTATCGACATTAAGCATTTTGTAGAATTACGTTGACTGTGTTATGTATACGTTATTTAGGATTTATACTCGGTTTTAATTCATTCTGAATCCTTCGATCGCGGATTCTTGAAAATCTATTGTTCTCGCGGCCACATGTGGCCGCTTGGGAGTTGGAGCGTTAATAAAATATGAAAACTTGTAAGGATTAATGTGCCATTTGTATTTATAAATTACGCGGTTAATTACGTGAAACTAAAATTGTTCGCTAATGCTACTGGGCTACGTTTTCATTGAGATTCAATAATAACTCATATAGTAAAACTCAAATGTTTTTCTTCACACACTTCAAGTGCTCGAGCCATTCAACGAACAGAATTTCGAAGTTTAATAACTACTAGATGACGCCCGTAGCTCCGTTGCACCAATAGAGTTGTCGCGCGGGAACCGTACATTTTTTCGTGATAAAAAGTATGTTGATAATAATAAATATAAAAAGATGTCCTTTCCCGGGCCTCAAAGTATCTCCATACCAAATTTCAACCAAATCGGTTCAGCGGTTTGGTCGTGAAACGGTAACAGACAGACAGACACACTTTCGCATTTATAATATTAGTATGGATACCAATCTCTCGACTAAGAACTCGAATGTTATAATTTCTAGTGTCCGTGGTAGGGGTGTACCGTTAGAGGCGGCTTCCCGACGCTATTACGAGAGATTTATTACCCGCGTGTCCGGATGCCTGGATATATTATGCAATAAGAAATTTCTTACATCCTCGGGCTGATATTTATGTGCTTCCTATACGAAATGTCTAGATTGGTGCAGTAGTGGTCAAGTGCTAATATTTATGAGCGTACAACACAAGCAAGCACATAACACTAGCAAGGATAATATGCTGGAAGAAAGAAACTATTTTTAAAACAAATACATATAAATAAACTAGATGATCCGGTGAATTTCGAATCACATCCCTCCTTATATTTAAAACCTTCTCTAGAATTCTACGAATGTTTCAAGGCTAAAATATTAGCGAAACTAGTTCAGTTCTTTTTGAGTTACAGCGAGGCTAACAAAATTTAAGATTCATTTTTATTATAGATAAAAACATTTCAAAATCGAATCTACCAAACAGGTGCTTACTCAACATGCATTGCAACCTTACTCGCAACGCTGATTTTCAATAAATAAGTGTTTTTCTGTTACTTCTACGTTATCACTGCTAAACCAATTTTGATAAAATAAAAGTATGGAAATGGTTCGCGTCGGGACTCGTGAGCTGGCACAGGATATATGATGATTATTGCGGAAAAATCTAAGTTTCCTGTACGATAAATGAACTGTGCGAACTAAATTGCGGAAACATCTAATTAAAAATAAAACTGATTAGATTTAATGCATCTATACTTTATTTTAGTTTACTTTATCCCTAGATGTTGCCTGCGAAAGAAGAACCGTCAAATTTGGTTCAGTAAAAAGTAGTTTATGTCCTTCTTTATTATGTCTCTCAAAGCTGAACAGCAAAGCGCACGTCCATAGCAGATTTCCGTTCCAGTTAACTAAGCCTAGTGTTTCTTAATGTGCGATTCGCACATCGCGGCGTTTTGTTCTCGCATCTGTTGTAACCACGTTGTCCAACAATGGGATTACAAGTTACCAGCTTAATAAAATCGTTAATTTCCTAACCATTCATCATTTTATATGTAACGGTGAGGTGACCATGCAGACACTTTTAAGAGACATAATATACGAGTATGAAATTGAACATTTGTGAATTCTATATTATGTTTTTTTAGGAACTATGATTTTTTATGACTCTTTTTAAATATCTTCTTTAGATCCTTTTTTTTCAATTGTATTTCTTTTTAAAGTGGATTCGTAAATTGTGATCTGTCCGTTTGAATTCTTAGTCGTATGACATCCCGACCAAATTAAATAGCTACGCCGTAGGCATATAAATAAATTTATCTGTTAGTACGAAAATTGTTATTGTTATATTCCTACAAAACCCAAACGCATGGCTACCTCCAACATAATATGTATTTGTTGTATGTAATCGGTACCGTTGCTTCACCTATTGTTTCAAATAAGTAAAAGGAATTACGAAAAGAATTGAGGATATACGATTACTACGAAGATACTCGTATAGTATAGAGTACTATAATAATTACTCCCACACCGGTTTCGGTGACGGTGGCCGGTTTAATTGAAACCAGGCCAGTTACGCAGCAGTAATTTTTATAGTGCCCAAGTGTGTGCACAGTACACAAGATCACTCTCTATTCCTTTTTACTCTCATAACCCAGTGAGAGGGATGACCGACACGACTGGCGAGAGATCAGGCGCAGGACCGGCTATTTTACATGCCCATCCGACGCATGGATCGTCTTACTTGTCAGACAACCAGGTGGTCAGCCTGCATTGTCCTCCAAACTTGGAAATAACATGTTCCCAACGCGGGAATCGAACCCACGACCACCGAGTCAAGAGCCACGCTCTTAACCACTGGACCACGGAGAGTACTATTATATAGAGATATATGAAGGGCAAATGTTGGAATAGATAAGTGAAATAATCCGATAGAGTGACACCATTTAAAAAGAGAAAAACAGAGCAATAAAATACGACTTCAAGCAAGAGTATGCATAATACATTTACAGAAAAATAATCATCATAGGTAGGGCTATATTTAATAACTTCGTAAGTTTGGCTTTAACCACGTTCCCTGCCTTCAGGTACAAAACAAAACATGCTTTATTGGTATCATGTGAACATTTCAGGAAGATCTATATGAGAACTTTTCCGTTCTGAAGAAGTTCCCTTTACGGTAAGCAGCATGACCAGTTTCACATCCCAGCCGCTAGAAACCCTACGGAGGAAAGTGACCACTTTCCCCGCAAATCTAATTACACACAATCTCGTTAATGCCAGATAACATCGCCGCGTAATTACAAACGCGCTTTATGATTTTTGCAAATCTGATTTTGTAGAGCTAAATTGGCCTTTCACGCCTTCATTTTGACGACATCCGTGGCTTAATGGCTAAGCGTGTGGCGGTTCAAGCCGGGGTCACGGGTTTGAATCCCACCGACAGAATAAACAGTATTCTATGTATCTGAATCAAGGTCCTGGGTTCCTGTTAAGTTTAAAAATTATTAAATATATTTCCTTTGTCTAGTACCCGTAACACTGTAAGTCCTTCGGGTACGTAGTACGGGGCCAGACTGACGTGGTGTGAAGACCATATTAATATTATTATTTTATGCCCCCGTTGGGCCACTAAATGGATTCAAACCATGATTGCGCCAGCACTCTACAGTATGTAATTGGGGTAGAGAGGCCGTATTATGCGTCTACGTTTGGTTATGACTTATGACTTATGATAAAACATGACAAATGTGTAAAGATTTTCGTCTATGTTTGCCTATGATCAACATTGTTTTTTATCTAACTTGGCCCATCGTGTAGAATGCCACATTAGAATAACACAGAATTACCCACACGTCTTTCTCAAATATCGTAAAATCTCTATTACAAGCTATTTGACGTTTACTGGAGAAGTAACACACTTGCATAACTCTGATGTAGAAAAATACCGTTACAAACAAATAATATTTATGATAGCAAATAAAACTTAACTGTAGGTTAATCTACAAATTCTTATTAACATTCTTAACACGATTAGATGCGGAACAAAATGCGCACGAAATAAATAAGATGTAGTTTTTAAAGATAGGTCAATGTTTGCTTCTTTGTAATTTTCATTCAACTTTTTGTTGTAGCAGAATTTAACATTGTGCTACGATTCATGAACTATATATAAAATATATACTTAATAAAGGCAGAAATATATTTCAAATAGATGACGCCCCGAGGAACACGGGAGCCGCACATTTTTCCGGGATAAAAAGTATCGTATGTCCTCTCCCGGGACTCAAAGTATCTCCATACCAAATTTCATCAAAATCGGTTCAGCACTTTAAGCATAAATAGGTAAAAGACAGACACAGTTTCGAATTTATAATATGAGTATGGATTTACCGATTCTCCGTACCTTTAGAGTTTATAGCATAGTAAATACATCTCGTGGTTCTCAATTCTCCGCGACCGAATTCCAATATCGCTTATCAGAGCGTAACGCCTCACTTATTTACGTTTTCGATCAGTCGAACATTTCGTTATGGTTTGATTTATCACCAGCGTTCGATTACACAACACTCGACACAAACAAAATAGGTCCCGATATTGAACCCTGGAGCACTCCCTTTCAAAGGAAAATATCCAAATGTTTTTGATTATTATCAATAGAGATATACAGGGTGTAACAAAAACAAGTGATAATACTTTAGGGTGTGTATGTGTTCCTTGCAGAGAGTTCACTGTGAAAGTAGTAGCGCTGAAAGACCAATTTTTTTTTCACTTTTGTATGGGAAAACTCGTGACGCTCGGGCGCTTGCCCATACAAAAGTGATTAAAAATCTTGGTCTTTCAGTGCTGCTACTTTCACAGTGAACTCTCTACAAGGAACACATACACACCCTAAAGTATTATCACTTATTTTTGTTACAATCTAAAGAGTTAATTACAGATGACACTCGCAA